>OZ038504.1:875143-1122643 GCA_964036315.1 Acanthosepion esculentum
CTTGTTCAATTTTGCCTTGAGATTTATTCAACTTGTATGTCTATGCTTAATATTGTTGTGATTAATATGAAGAACATGCTTTCAAACTCATCATCTTAAAACAAAAAACCTGATTATACACTCATTTCATGGCAATCCCAACAACCTCATTGTTTCATACGAGTGATTCTAAAGCTTTCTTTATGTGCACAATCTGTAAAGAAATAGATGAAGAGATAAAAAAGAAGGAAGATAGATAAGAAGGTAGGAAGAAAGAGCGATCGATAAGGAAGGAAGATAAGAAGGAAGACAGATGTATAGGAAGGATTGGTTTGGTTAGTTTACAGCATATCAATCTCAATGGGTTATTTAATGCTGACAAGATTTTTATTACTGGTAATATTTTTTTCCAAAAAAATGTATGGCTGCTAATAATTATTTACAAAAATGTATTGCTGGTAATAATTTTTCGTCAAAAAATGTATTGAAGGGGTTTAAACCTAGTTGTGGGGTTAACTATTTGTCCATAGCTGGGACCCTAACAGATGTTACCACCCCGGGTCAGGGTGAACTTGGGAACACCAGCAATTAAGAGGTGGTTCCACGTTCCTCAAAACCTCTTGATCAGAGGCCTTGCTGTTGGACGTAGTTTATCGTCATACCCAGGACGCTGGAAGGAAGGAATATATATTATATATATATATATATATATATAGAGAGAGAGAGAGAGAGAGAGAGAGAAAGAGAGATAAATATCTTCTTATCCATCTATTTTCTTATCTAAGAATATAGATGAGGAGAAGAAGATAGATTTCTTTATATAAAAATAAACAGCATGAACAATCAGTTCCATAGAGCAACTTTTGAAAATTTTAAAATTAGCTTTTTCTTTCAATCTATTTCTAATCTTTGCGGTTGTAGAATATAAAAAAACAGCAAAGTGTTGCGATAAAGCCGAACAAAAATAAGATAAAAAAATCTTGTTATAAATTAATAATAATCTAAATCTAATAAATTCAAACTAGACTATTACGATCTCACCAACTATATATTATGGCGGAACTTCTATAAGGAAGAAACAAATTTAAATTACACCCGGTGATATCCTCTGTAGCCTAACTGTTGAAAGCGTTAATCGTGTTAGACAGGCTCCCAATGGCACAGGCAGTGGCGATTCTACGTTGAGGTGACAGAAGGGGCCAATGTCCCCACTCCCCCGCCCAGAATTTTGGCTGGACTCCTCAGTTAGCCTCCCACTTTTCTAAGTTTTGTAGAGAAAAAAAATCAGAGCAGACAAATTACACTGTTCTGCTAGTATTGACGTTATTATTAAACTTTTGATCTTGTTTTGAAGTCAACCTCTTTTGTGGTCCAACAGTTTGAGAGGGGTGTCGGAGTTAGCTCCTCCTCAGTTCTTTAATCCTTCAACAGGGGTCTCTCTCTCTCCCTTGGCTATAAATACTGGCTGACCCCCTCTCTCTCTCTCTCTCTCTTCCGACCTTGGGCCGCCACCTCGCATGGAGATGAGGTAAAAATCTCTCTTTTTCCACTTAGGCCAATATGTGACCTCTCACAGATACAGCGTTTCCCAAATTCCAGGAACGCGCTAAGAGCAATACACGTACGTACGAACACTTACAACACACACACATAATTTCTCCATACAAACTCTGTGTAACAGTCCATGTCTTTGTTTAACTTGTTTTATTATTAATATACATTTGTTTACCCATGTATATCGGTCTTGTTTGTTTTCTTTGGACTTAATTAAAGTCCGACATTCCCATGTAGTTGGACCGGCCAGCAGGAAATTTTAACCTTCTGATATCTCTTCACATCTTCACCCCCCGCGGTCCGCTACAGTGGGGAAAAGAGGGCAAGAATAGATTAGAACTCCACTACTATGAATGAAAGGTTATTCCCTTTAATTTAGTGAAGTAACATACTTATACAAAAACTCATTCCTAAGTTGTGTATACGATAGTGGTGTAGTATGAAAATAAAAACGCTGCTGGAATTTGCATCCCCCACCTCCTCTGCAGAAATATATCGGCTTCCAAGTGGCCCCTCCACTTTCAGAGTTCCAGAATCGCCACTGGGCACAGGATACGAATTCAAATCTTGTGGGAGGCTACTTCTTTAGTTCTGCTACATACTGCTTAAAGGCCATAAACAGTAACAATCACATGTATGTTGCTAGTATATAGTTAAAAAAAAAGAAGGAAAAACTATAAGGATAAACTATTAGTCAAAAACTAATAATGAAAATGCTTTATTAAAGAAATTTAGGAAACTTAAAAGGTCTTGGAATTATTTTACTTCATCATTTCACACTAAGGAAGACAATAAAGATACAAGGGTTTATTGAGCGTGAGAGAATAAGAGAAAAAGAAAAGCAGTATTAAGGGGGGGAGAACAATGAAAAGAACAGGAATTAAGAAGACAGAAGATGACGGTTGGCATTGCATTTCAATTTTTGAAGATCAAAGTTGATTGGAAAGCAAAAGACCGGAAGTGAGTTCCACATGCGAGAAGTGCGAGAGAAGAAATCATTAGCATATTGACACTGCTTACAAAATACATAGACGTTGGGATAGAAATGCTTAAGTAGGACAAACTAACTTAATGTATAAAAAGATTAACACATTTTTTAAAATATTTTTTTATTCGATGAACGATCCTTCTGCGAACAACTCGTTCACAAATCCTGAAGAGCTCAACATACGAATTACAAATTGAAGATGCCAAAATACAAGAACAAAAAACATTAAACATCTGGAAAGTGTTTTAACAGAGGACGGAAAATGTGACGGTACACTGAGATAGCAAAAGATGCCTTACAAAAGCTAAACAAAGTATAAAGAAACAGGAAAATATCGCTGAAAACAAAGAAAAGAGTACTGAGCTGTTACATCGGTCTTCCTATATGGTAGTGAATAAAACGGTGTCGACTTTTAAAATCGGGATTTCCTTTAAAGATTTTGTGCGGTCCAAAAGTGGGGGATTAGTGTATATTTTTCTTGCTTTTTTAATCTTAGATTTCCATTCATATTATTTAATTGTACATTAAGACCTGGCAAATTTCTTCTATAATCACAGCTGAAAATTATTTTTCATTTGGAATAAATCCTAGAGAATTTCATCACAGACGAAGAAGAGGCAAAAGAATAGCGTTCTACAGAAGGATGCTGAGAATACCATGGATTGAACATGAGAGCAACGATGACATTTTAGAGAAAATGGAAACAAAAAGGAAACTTATACTGAACATCAGGAAGAGACAGTTAAATTTTCTAGAACATATGAGGAAAGACGGCTTACAAAATTTGATACTGACATTTTGAAGGCAAGAGAGAGAAGAAAACCTCGCATAACCCCTGCCTAACGAGCTTGTGTAAATGGATGGCAAACAGGGATTAAGAGAGATAGCAAAAGGATAAACTTTACTAAGAGCTAAAAAGGACAGGAAACTGTGAAGAGCCATGATCGCCTACATCATGAAAGAGCATAACATAGAGATGAATTCAGATTTGACTAAATCTTAAGCAACTACATTATTGACCATATTCTGTCTTTTGAAACTCAATAAAATAAATTCAAAACAGTGAACTGAAATGAAACAAAATGAGTTTCTAGGTATCACTAAAAAAATGGATGCTTTTTTCCGAAGTGAATGTAAAAAAATAGCTACCTACCTTTTTAAAAATATTTGCCAAAAATCAATGAATTATCCAATTCAAACAGAATTTTCAGTACTTATTCAGTAATGAATGACTTGTATACTGAATAGGTTTATGGTGATGGGGTGTGTAGAGTTCTCGCTGTTAATTGTTGCTTGTATCAGAAGGTAGATAAATAGTAGCAGTCCGGGACAGCCGTTAGTTTGGCCTAAAGGTTCAACAAGCGATCAAATTGAGGTCACCATAGCATAAACAAAATAACATACGAAAGAGAAGGGTATATCAAAAACACTTTGTATTTAAATGCAACATCAATGAATAGTACAATGTTTCTTGATTTACACGCACAAAGTCCGTTACAAAATGTTCATTCATAGAAGAGAAATCCGATTATTAAAAGAATATAAGTGTCTTTTGTTAATACTTAAGTTCATGACGTGCTGGTCACAGGAGATGAAAGGTGAGGTCAATGGGTTGGTAGGAGTCCTTTGATATCTCCGTTGGTGAAGGAAGGCTGAAGGCATCGGGTTTCACGGGTGAGAAAAGCGTAGCGACATTCACTGACGGTACTTCAAAGCTTTCTGTCTTAGAAGTGAATTTATCGCTCTATTTATGTGTGCCCTTCGGATCAGAGTCAGTCTGCTGAAACAAACTGTTGGGTATGGCGCGGAGCTGTTTAATTGGTGGAAAATTGTTTATCATTCTTTTTATTTCTTTTTAGTTTTCCACCGGAAATTCTGCGTGGAGCCGGGTGCGCAGAGACCAGTATTGGTCATTTGCTGTCTAAACCTCTGAGGGTTAATATCCGGTCCTTCGCTTGCTCCGTGCCACCACATAACTTTCGCCCCAGTAAACGGAGTTGTTGTTGTTGTTTTTTTTTTTTTTTTGTTTTTTTTTAGTAATAAAAATATGTGTTTTCTTTCTTCCATTTAACCGTTCTACCGGACTTCGTTCTAGTTTCTGGTTTGTTATCATTAGTTTCTTCGGAACAAGATAGGGAGTTATCCAAATCCGGTCTTGATCCAATGGAATCTTTTGATTTTATATTTTCAGAAATATATGCAGGTTTTAGTCTATCTATTGAAACATTACTATGTACGTCATCCGATCTTTTAATAGTAAAATATTTTTCATGACGACTTAATACTTGGAATGGACCTGTGTATGGAGCTTCCAATGGCTTTCTTACTCTGTCTGTTCTTAGCCAGATACTTTTACATGTTTGTAAATCTTTTGGAATGTAAGAATTAGGTATTGTATGCAGGTGTCCCCTGGATAATTTGTCCATGTCAAATTTTTGCATCTCGTCGGCTAGAATTTTAACGTGCGAGTTTGTCATTTCACTATTCTCGTTCTTGATAGAGTCAATTAATAATCGGGGGACTTGTGCATGACTCCCTGTTACTGCAGTAAATGAAGAATAGTTTGATTCGTTAGGTGTTATCCTCATTCCCAAAAGGACGATAGGAAGAGCTGACAACCACGATTCTTTCCTGGCTATAATAGCCGTTTTTAAAGTTCTGTGTGCTCGCTCAACTAATCCATTCGTTTGCGGATGGTACGCCGTTGTTCGTAATCTGTGGAAGCCTATTATTTTTGATAGTTCTGAGAATAATTCGGATTCAAATTGGCTTCCTCTGTCCGTAACGACATGAAGAGGAACCCCGAATCGGGAGATCCACAGATTGACAAAAGCCGTTGATATTGATTTTGCCGTAATTTCTGTTATTGGGCATGCTTCTATCCATCTCGTATTTCTATCAATGCATGTTAATAAATATCGATATGGTGAAAAATAAGGGTCAGTTTGGTTCTTTACTGGTGGTAAGGGACCGACAATATCCACATGCACCGTTTCAAAACGACTGGAAGGTAATTCAAATGGATTTACTTTGCTCTTTGTGTGTTTTATTATTTTTGCTTGTTGGCAGTGCTGGCATTCTGTGCACCAGGTTTTTATTGACTTGTCCATCTTCGGCCAATAGTATCTGGATTTTATTATTTTTCTTGAAGATGTTATTCCTGGATGTGATAGATTATGCAGACTGTCAAATACCGATTTTCTGAGCTTTTCAGTCACAAAAGGTCGTGGAAAAGGTAATGTCGTGTCACATAATATGGTTTCATTTTGATTTATTGTGTATGGTTTCAGTTGATCTTTGAATGCCTGAATTTCATTGTCAGTAGCTTGATGCTTCATTATTTCTTGTAAGTCACATATATCAATAGTGATCGCGTTGACAGGTCGTGATAAACAATCAGCTACTATATTTTGTGAACCTCTTATATGTGAAATGTCATTTACATATTCGCTGATAAAACAGAGGTGACGCTGTTGTCTATCTGATTTTAAGGAAGACTGGCTTTTAAAAGCACTGCAAAGTGGTTTGTGATCCGTCAGTAACATTACATTTCTGCCTTCTATTAAATGTTTAAAATGGAGTACTGCTAGATAGGCAGCTAGTAGTTCTCTGTCAAAAGTAGAATATTTTTGTTGGGTTTGGGATAATTTCTTTGAAAAGAAACCTATGGGGATGGGTTGATTATCAATCATTTGATGAAGTGCTGCACCCACCGCATAATTCGAACTGTCTGTTACAAGTTGATAGTTGTTAGCTTTCGAGCTGGGGAAAGCCAAAACAGTTACATTTGATAAAGACTTTTTCATATTTTCGAAAGATTCAATTTCTTCCTTTGTTAGGGTTAATGACTTGGAATTTTGGTTTAAACGTATTTTTTCCGTGAGAGGTAGTATGATATCGCTGAAATTTGGCACAAGTTTTCTGTAAAAATTTGCCATTCCGATGAATCGGCGTAGTGATTTGGAATCGTTTGGTTGAGGAAATTCACTTAATTCATTCAACTTTTTAGCACTGGGTTTGAGACCACTAGCAGAAATATGAAATCCTAAAAAGTCTAATTCATTAGCACTAAATATGCATTTGGAGAGACAAATTTTAAAATCGTACTCACTCAGTTTTTGTAGTACTAGGTCGATATGCTTGGAATGAGTTTCTTCATCTTCTGAGAATATAAGGATATCGTCGATATATACAAAGGTATAATCAGTATCACGAAAGATATTGTCCATCATTCTCTGAAAAGTACATGATGCGTTCCGTAGTCCGAAAGGCATATAGTTATATTCAAATAACCCAAAAGGGGTAGAGATGGCTGTCTTGCAAACATCCTCCGGATGTACAGGTATCTGATGATAAGCAGACGACAGGTCTATCTTTGAAAAGAACTTCTTATTATGAAGCTTCGAAGACAAGGAATTTATATTTGGGACTTGATATCGATCGGCTTTTGTTATGGTATTTAAATGTCTGTAATCGCCAACCGGTCTATATGTGCCGTCTGACTTCGGTACCATATGTAAGGCTGAACTCCATTCAGAGTTTGAAGGGGAAATTATTCCTGCCTTTAGGAGTTTCTTGAATTCCTCTTTTGCAATTTCACATCTCTGAGCTGATAATTGTCTGGCTCTGGAGAAAGTAGGAGGGTTGCTACCAGTTTCTATTCTATGGAATATCTTTGGTTTTGTTGCATTCGTGTCGCGATGAGGAGAAATTAAGTTTGGGTATTTCTCCAGAATTGCTCGTACCATTTTGTTAGCATCTTTATTCGGTACTAAATCTATATTCATGATAATAGACGATGGATGTGCATCGGATTGTCTATTAGTCATTTTATCAATCAGCTTATTGTTTGTGCAGTCCACCATTAGCCCGAAATGGTTTAGGAAATCGTATCCTAGGAGTGGCTGAGCAGTTTCGGCTATTATAAATGTCCAGGTAAATTCTCGTCTGAGGTTCCGTAGTGTTAGATTCAGTACTGCTTGTCCTGAGCATTCAATCTTTTGACCGTTGGCAGACACTAAAGAGATATTGGTTGGGTATGTTACAGCTCCGCTTAAATATCTCTTCGGAAGTATAGATACGGCAGCTCCTGTATCCACAATAAAATTTAAACTTTGAGCTCCTAACCGTGCGGCTACAATGAGAAGCGGCGAGGAAATGGAAGCTAACACCTCTCGCCTAGTTAGTTTTCCGAAATCTCACGAGGAACTGGTGAATTTGGGCGAGAGTTGGGTTGCATTTGAACATTCCGTTTATTTGGCCATCTGCACCACGGCTTACAAAATTTTGCACGTTCCGCAAAGTATAAATGCGCTCGGCAAATTAGAGGTTTTTGGTTCTTGTTAAAAGGGCGAACACTGGTAGGGAATTTATTTTCACTGTGGGAACAGCCATGTATCCTTTTAGTTTCATTTTTATTTTGCTGTTCATCCCTTTGCTTCCTCGAAATCTGTCGAATATGTGCGGTGTCTTGTTTGTTAAAATATAATAGTAAGTCATCCGCCATTCTTCCAAGGCGATCTGTGTCTAAATCGACTTGTGCCGCTACCACTGGTTTAATGGAGTGAGGTAGGGCTTGAATAAATTTGTGACGTACGATATCGTCCCCTACGCCAATTCGGCTTGCTAATGACATAAGTTCATTCAGGTATACTGAGGGACGACCTGTTACAGTCGATGACGACATTAATTTGTCCAGCATCTCTGGTTTTGTTTTCTCGTAAGCGCCCGTCACTGCTTCTCTTAGTGCGTCGTAATCTTTTGATTGCAGTATAGTTGGCTGTATATTTCCTACTACGTCCACAGGGAGAGCTGCCAAAGTGTTAAAAAATTTTTGACTGGTCTGTCTTATATTTGCAATATTAAATTGCGCCTCCATTATCGCAAACCAAGCTATTACGTTTGATTCAATGAAGTTTGGTGGTTTTATCGCAACAGCTTGGATTGGTTGGTTTTGATTAATTGTAGTTTCTTCAGCGTCATCTGCCATGTTTTTGGTTTGTGTTGAATAAAAATTCTAATTTTGTGACAGTTCAATTTTTTTTTTTTTTTTTTTTTTTTTGTGCGTGCGTGTATATATTTGTGTTAAAATCACGTCGGCGTTCACCACTTATGGTGATGGGGTGTGTAGAGTTCTCGCTGTTAATTGTTGCTTGTATCAGAAGGTAGATAAATAGTAGCAGTCCGGGACAGCCGTTAGTTTGGCCTAAAGGTTCAACAAGCGATCAAATTGAGGTCACCATAGCATAAACAAAATAACATACGAAAGAGAAGGGTATATCAAAAACACTTTGTATTTAAATGCAACATCAATGAATAGTACAATGTTTCTTGATTTACACGCACAAAGTCCGTTACAAAATGTTCATTCATAGAAGAGAAATCCGATTATTAAAAGAATATAAGTGTCTTTTGTTAATACTTAAGTTCATGACGTGCTGGTCACAGGAGATGAAAGGTGAGGTCAATGGGTTGGTAGGAGTCCTTTGATATCTCCGTTGGTGAAGGAAGGCTGAAGGCATCGGGTTTCACGGGTGAGAAAAGCGTAGCGACATTCACTGACGGTACTTCAAAGCTTTCTGTCTTAGAAGTGAATTTATCGCTCTATTTATGTGTGCCCTTCGGATCAGAGTCAGTCTGCTGAAACAAACTGTTGGGTATGGCGCGGAGCTGTTTAATTGGTGGAAAATTGTTTATCATTCTTTTTATTTCTTTTTAGTTTTCCACCGGAAATTCTGCGTGGAGCCGGGTGCGCAGAGACCAGTATTGGTCATTTGCTGTCTAAACCTCTGAGGGTTAATATCCGGTCCTTCGCTTGCTCCGTGCCACCACAGGTTATTATTTTATTAGAAAACTTTGTGGAAATACATCTCTGATGGAGGGTGGGGGGCATCCCCGCTTTTCTATATCTCGTATCTCGTATGTACTTTTTAATTTGGGGGTTGTTCGTTCAATTTTTTTTTTTTTTTTTTTTTTTTTACACAGTTATAAAAAAGAAAAATCCCTAAAGATATAATTTCAGTAACAAAAAAACATATACAATAGCAATATCAAGTGTGAACATAGAAAATTCGTTCCGCATCTTACCAAAAATAATTCAGTAAAACTCGAGAAAATTTTTTTAAAAAAGCATTGGTGCTTCTTGCATAATTTAATAAAACACGTTTTCTTTTCGTCACAAGAGTTTGAAGACATGTTTGAAGATTTAAAAAATTTAGAGTTTAATGCCATTTTCAAAATATTTTGTTTTTTCCTTTTCAATTCTGATATCGCGCTTTGATTACTATTCAATATCGGATTACTGTAATTTTTCTAAAATTTACTCTCAAACTTTTTTTTCTTTTCCTATTAATCTAACGCAAATTACATTTACGCTTTCTTTTTGTTTAGACAGCGCCTTAAGGCTTTCAAATTTATTCATTATACTAAATAAAAGAGTATAAGATAAAAATAAAAGTTCTGAAAATGTTGGTTATATACGGTTAAAGAAAATTTATTTTTAAACATAAATAATAAATTTTGATAATTGTACTGTTGGTGTTCCGTATTACTTTAGTAGTTTTTTGCTTTTTTTAATTTGTCACGCGCTTTTTTGGACAGGAGTGGAATTACAGTGTTTTTATTTGTCCTCACAGGCTACCGGGCATAAACAAAGTTTAATTCTGTTTTAAGTAAATGTAAGTATTACTTTTAGAAAACCAGTTCATCCATAAATTTTTATTTACTAGTAAACTTCGGAACATATCACTGCGACAAATACTGGATTTTAAAGAGAATTTAAAATGTTTTCGTATACAATAGCGTTTTGATGAGTAACGAAAAAACATGTCAATGTTTTAAAAATACCTAAAAAGTTTATTTATATACGGAAATTAATTTTTCTTTTTATTCGAACTGGCTTTAAGCTATTGTATTTCAAATAAAAAACCGAAATTTAACTTCAAAGAAGGCATTTTTAATTTAAATTATAATGCGTCATTCGTGATTCACTGGCGGTGCCTACTAAATACGTTACTATAAAAATTCTAAAACTTAACAGAAACCAGGTTCAACCAAATTGATAATATAAACACGAGATTGTCATTTTAAATATTCAAAAGAATGAAAATTGCAATGACAGTATCATACTTTGGGTACAAAATAAAGTAATTCACATTCAGTGACATCGAAATGTCATTTCTAGAGCCCCACCCCCAAAATAAATAATCATTTAACTTAAGCATCCTTAAGTACTATTTACATTTGGAATATTGTCCTCATATTGTTGTGGTTATCACAACGTTTCGGTTGTTGTGCCCTCCAGCCTTCCTCAGGTATATCTCGATACGAAGACATGATGAAGTAATGGTTAGCGGCTCGGATTGAGGAATCGGAGAACCGAATTCGAATTCTAGTCAAGTTCATTACGTTCACTTAGGTGCTAATACCCTTGGGAAAGGTATGAATCCAACGCTTTTATTCTCAGCTATGGGTAAAATAGCAGGACAGCCTGGCTCCTATAGCCTTGAGTGGCAATCAGTCTAGGAGAAGGAAACTGAATACAAACCGGACCACATTATCCTAAAAGTAGGTTCCTCCATAGAAACGCGATACCTAAGGTTTAAAATAAATCTTTTAAAATGAAAAATCTTTCTTGAAGTCTTTATTTTTATTTTTATTTCAAGCTAACAGATTAAATTTAATATTTCCAATAAGTAAATTGCTATATTTCAAAACTAATTTAAATTGACTTGAAGGAGTTTTTGTTTTGAAATCGCTGATTTTACCGTCACTTTAGCCAAACTGTCAGCACAAATGCAATTCACTTTATTAAAAAAATCTTTCAAAAAATATACTTTTCGGAATCTTTATTTGAGGAATATTAGCTGATTTAAAGTTTAATTAATCTGATTTGAAACAAATATTACTTTTAGTTTAAAATATTGCAGAAATGCATTTTTGTAACACGGGAATAGGTGTTTATTTAAGGTGTTGACAGCTTGACTGACCGACGGAAGTTTATCTCATTTTTTTTCTACGGTGGACATATCTGTAAAAATTACTTGAGGAATATAACGTGAGCGCCTTTTTATATAATTTTTAACTACCCAGTAATCTTAAAAATTTATGAAAATATTTTCCGTAATCTAATGTTTTATAGAATTTTCGGTACTTTGGCTTTAAATTTACTATAGTTATCGCTTTTATTTTCTGCTAATGTCCTGTATAGACGACCGTATTTACAAAAATCGACACACACGCACACACACACAAAAAAATCAAAATTCTTTTTAAAATATTGGGGGTTGCTGAATTGTAGTAAACTTTTCCATTTATGATTAGTAAATATAGTTTTTATTTAATAACTATATCACCTAACAGCTACAAATTGATACAGATTTAAAACTTTATAAATTATTCTAATTAAAATTTAAAAGAAATGAAATTTTTTTGTAAATATTCATTGAAAATGTTTTTCTTAAGACCATAATATAACTTCATAAAAGCAATTAAAAGCTTTGTTAATTAAATAATGTCTTAGTTTTATTGCACTTTTATTTGACGACTTAGAGCAGATTTTCATCAAATGGCAAAAAATATGATGATTTAAATTCTCCAAAGAGTTGTGCATATAACTAATTAATAGAAACATTAAGGTAAGCGAAACAAAAAATAATTTCTCGAAATTTCATAAAATTAAATAAGTGGGAGGGGGTAACAGCTGTAAAAAGTGTTTTTACCAAGATTTTCTAAAAAAGAAACATTTCTAAAATAATTTTATTCATTTGTGAATAAGTCCTGAAAGTATCATTAAAATCTTTCAATTATTTGATTTTTGAAAGAATTTCCAAATCAATGAATTTTTCACCGCAAAAAGAGGCTAAAATTTCATATACTAATTTTTCACCCCCACCCGCCGCTGACGCAAGAAAAACAAGATTTCGAACCAAAATTTCCAACGTTAATATAATTTAATAATTAATAAATCTTTCCTCTTAATAATTTTAACGGTAAAACTTTGTTTTTATTAATTTTTGATCATTTTTTAGCGAATCTGCGGTGGTACCTATTTACAAATGTGTATACATGCTGCTGGGGAAGGCTTGTGAATCCAAATTGCCATTGAAATCCGAATGAATATGACCTCCGCTACGCTTGATCAGTTTCCGTTCGTTTGACGTAGCTGGCTCAACCGATCCCGTTAGTTACAGCTAACCTATAGGGAATTCCGAACTGAAACCCTTTATTTAATCTACGAGAGTAGACATGGTAGAATTGGACGAGATATTCCTAGAGATATCCAGTCTAATAATAAGAACTGGACGAGATATCCCTAGAGATATCCAGTCTTATAATAAGACCTGAACGAGATCTCTAGGGATATCGCGTCCGGTTCTTATTTTTAGTACCGCTCAGTTAAAGCTCGCCCTATTTCCACTGACTCCAAGTTCACACTGCTCGGTCCAGGGATTGAACTCACAATTACTACGCTTTAATCCACTAGGCTATTGTCCCGCAGGATAATAGTCTATGGAGAACCTGGAGCCTTAACCTTAACCTACCCGCTGAGTGCAGCTATTTTAACTGCAATCACTGAAGTTTTTCTATTTTTACTGCTGCTGTTGAAGATTTGCTGTCATTTATTTTTCTTTATTAAACAACCCGAGTTCTGGTCAACATCTTAAGTTGTTTAAAAAATGGTGTATAGCAAACCCAAATTTATACACCTTGTAGAACGAATGCAAGGTTAAAACGAGATAAAATTACATATCTTATTTCAAGTTTTTCAGCAAAATCTGAAAGAGTTTTAAGAAGTACAGGGTGGTCCGAAAGTCTTGTCACTCCCTACCAAAACATTGTAATACAAAGAACATGTACTGGATTCAGTTTATTCCCTTTCATTGACGCTGTCATACTGTAGGAGTTCGTGCCAGCCATCTGAAATAGAAAATTATATTATGTGTGTGTGTGTGTGGGGGGGGGGGGGTGACATGACTTACGGACCACCCTGTAGATGAACAATTCAATTAGAAAAATTGAAAACAGATACAATGTATCTTACTACAAATTAGAATTAAAGACATATTTTAAGATTTTTAACCGAGCCCAACTCGTTGATATACGTTTTACAGGGTGGTCCGAAAGTCTTGTCACCCCCTACCAAAACTGTAATGAGTACAATAGAAGAACAAGTAATACAGTAATACAAAGTACATGCACTGGATTCATTTTATTCCCTTTCATTGACGCTGTCACCCATCAAGAAGGTCTGTATGAAGACCATCATTTTCGTGGAACAAAATGATGCAGCGCCAAGTCCTGTGTGATATTTTACAAAGCTATGCTTTGTTAATTGTTGCAAAGGCTCTCCGAACGACGCCCTCCAAATGATGGGTATTCAGGTATCGTCCATGCGAAACTCTCTCCTTGATAATAAAAACACAGAGCGTTGAAATAGAAAATTATATTATGTAGCGGATGGTAAGACTTTCTGACTACTCTGTACATTTCAATTTATCACAAGCATATATCAGAAATTTTTTTATCTTGTGGGAACAAAAAAATATACAGTATTTTATTAAAATTGGGTATCATTAACTCTACACAAATAATAATTTTGTGTTTTAAAAAATTCTTTTAAGATTTCAGACCATATTTTCGATAAGTTTGCGATCGATATTAATTTATTCTTTTTAATGAAATAACGCTTTCGGGCATTTAGCTTTATAAAAATGTAAAAATGAAGAACATCCAAAATTCATCAGAACTGATTAGACGCAAAATAAGTGACATGAAAAAAAAAATACTTCCACAAAACGTAAAAATAAAGGAAAAAATTAAATATAAATTTAATTCATTAACGAATAAATGCTGAAAATTGCACAGAAGTTGGATAATTCGTTGATATTTCGTAAATTTTTAAAAAACGGTGTGGCGAGGGGTATCATTATTATTATTATTATTTTTACTCACGTGTCGAAAGTGCACGTGATTGTGGAGGTATGTATTTTTCACTTCTGTATTTTTTAATACATTCTTTTCCTTAGACTTTCTTTGGCAAATATACTACACAACCACCGTCTACAGTGATTTTTTTTTGCATACCCATTTCCTACCTTTGTTCTCCACCCTTATCACATGCCAAAATAACACCGTGGGAATATGAATAAATCCTGACAATAATATTCTTCTTACCTAAGTTTTTATGAACTTTCGAGTTAGCTCATTTATGAAGCATTTTATGATGACGCCATTATTGATTTTACTCGCGTAATAAATAGGTTTTGTTTCCATGCATGGAAGCTCGGAATTCGATATTTTTGGCATTTTTACGCTTTCCTAGAAGAAGAGAGAACTGAAAACAAAAGAACTACAGGTAGTAATTAGAAAGAGAGAGAAAGAAGAGTTAGAGAGAGAGAGAAAGAAATAAAGAAAAGTTAGAACAAAAGAGAGAACGAAAAAGAGTGAGAGAGAAAAGAGAACGAGAGAGAGAAAAAAGAAAAGAGAGAACGAGAGTGAAAGAGAGAGAAAAGAAAACGAAAGAGTGAAAAGAGAACGAGAGAGAGAGAGAGAAAAAAAGAGAGAACTAGAGAGATAGAGAGAGAGAAAAAGAAAAGAGAACGAAAGAAAGAGATAATAAGAAAAGAGAGAACGACAGAAAGAGAAAGTAAGAAACAGAAAAGAAAAGAGAGAGCAAAAAAATTAGAGGAGAGGGAAAAACAGAAAGAGAGAAAGTGTAAGAATGAAGAAGAAAGAAAAGAAAAGGGAGAAAAGAAGAAAGAGAAAGAGAGGAAGAATGAAAAAAGAGAAAAGAAAAATGAGAGAAAGAAAGAAGTAGAGATTAAAGAAAAAAAGCGAGATGGAAAACAATTGTTTATGAACACGTGTTATGTACACAAGAGTACTAAACACGTGGTGCGATTCCACGAGACGTTTTGGCACGACGATTCCCCCTCGAAGAACTCACCCCACCCAACTCTTCATTTCAGTATCATGTACTTATAGCTGTTTACATTCGACAAGCCAAAATATTTAACCCGAGACGAAGGTAAACCTTCTTGATTACGTTGGAACTCATTCCTCATCATAAAAAAGCAAAAAAAGCCAGACATTGGAAGCAATAATTCCGGGTTTTACTTTACGTACACGTACACGTCGGTAGGGTAACGTTCCATGTCATAAATCCACATTAATATATTTACCTGTAAATTCCTTCCAGATTTAACCTTACCGACTATCACCTTGTCGGGAACGTCTAGCCTAAGCTATATAGTATCAGGATTTGTTTTAGAAAGCTTAATATACTCACGTGTCATAACAATTCATATATAGAGTTTTACTGTCCATCAATAACGAATAGCATTCATGTAGATCGACAGGTCTAGTTTAGTCTGGCGCAAGGCCGACGGAGGAGTGGGGTAGGAAGTGTGTTGCACCAATCTAACAAATGGATCAGACCTTGAAAAATCAGCATTCCCAAACCTGACTTTTTACCTGAACTCAAATATCAACCACTGGGGTTAGTGGAAAATGCGCAACTCTCTTGTCTATTAAGCAGATCAGATAATTTACGAAACTTAAGTTTGGCATAAGGATATAAGAGCGGATTGACCTTTGACACTCGAACACAATACTGTAGTGAAGGGACTAACGAAATTAATTTGCCAAGCATCGCACTACGCCGGATGTGCTGAGATTTGTTTAATCAAAGATGGTATTTAGAATTTAAATACAGCTTTACAAGATCAAGTATAAAATTTATACTTTTATGCTCGTAGAGAGGATCCCAGAGTGAACTCGGAGGATGACATCTAATCAATTAGAAAATGTTACAGTGTAACCCGGATATAAGAGAGTTGTCGGGACCGGAGAAGAAGTCTCTTATATCGGAGTTTCTCTTATATCCGGGTTTTGTCTATTTTGTTTTATTAACACAGGCTCTAATTTGGGACCAGATACAATCTCTCTTATATCCGGGTTTCTCTTATATCAAGGTCTCTTATATCCGGGTTACACTGTATTTTGAAAACATTTGCCAGTAATTCTAGAGAGCTGAAAAATCTTTTAACTTATGTTTATTAAATACATCGTTTTTTTTTTTGTTTGTCTTTTTTTTTTTTTGGTTGAAAATGTTCATTATATTTAAATAGGTACATTTATAAAATCAGTCAAAATACGGGGGTCATTCAATAAATAAGGTGAATGTTTCGGTATAAGGACTTCTAATACAGATAGAAGCTTACTTTTTAAAAATTTTTCAACGTAGTCTCCCAGCACTGTCACCCACTTTTCCTATCTCTGCACAAGCTTCCGTATTCCCTCAGCGTAAAAAATCTTTGGACTGATGTCTTAGCCAGTCGCTCACAACACTTTTGACTTCATCGTCACTTTTAAACTTCGTGCCTCTCGTGAACGCTTTCAAGGGACAAAACAGGTGAAAGTCTGAAGGGGCAAGGTCTGGGCTGTAAGGGGGATGAAGGAGCAGTTCTCAGCCCAGCTCGTTGATGGTCTGCACCGTTTGGTCTGCTGTGTGAGGCCTTGCGTTGTCATGATGCAAGATGACTCCTTCTGACTGATGACCCCTGCGTTTGTTCTTTATGTCTTTCTTGACCTGCCTCAGCAGTTCACAGTAGTCGGCACTGTTCACAGTGCTTCCTTTCTCAAGGAATGAAATGGTGATTGGCCCTTGCATATCCCAAAAAACGGTGAGCATCACCTTCCTCGTGGACCGCTGGGACTTGAACTTCTTCTTCACTGCAGAGCCTACGTACTTCCACTCCATGGACTGCCGTTTGGACTCAGGCTCATAGTGCCAAACCCATGTCTCGTCACATGTGACCACCTTCTTCAGAAACTCATCACCATCCTTCTCATAGCGGAAGAGACACTGCTTGACCATCGTTTGTCTCCCCCTTCTTGTTGTCAGCTTTCTAATTTAACCAATCACGATTACCCTATTTTATAGCATAGAGGAGGGAAGCATCGGTATATAAAACACATCCTAAACTTAGCATAGAATAAGTTGGAAAATAAAATTAAAAGAGATATTTCTGAGCTTGCATCAGATTTTGTTGAGGAAGATTTGTAAATAGAAATCTTCAGCAATCTTCAAAGTTTCCAACTCTTATTCCCAACGGATCCTGAAGAAGGCTGGAGAATGGATCTACAGAAGATTGCGGAATACAAAGAATAAATTCAGCTGTTTTATCAAATTTTGGATTGTAATGACTCTTCGAGTTATAGATAATGTATGTGTGCGTGTTGAGGTGAGTAGTTTCAGGCATTACAAACGAAGAGTTTATGACTGAATTTAGATAACGGAAGAAAATAGATAGATTTTTAAGTAAAATTAATTTATAATGAGGCAGTTTATTTAAAATTTGAATAAAAAATCCGAAACTTGTCTGTCAGCCCCAATGTTCTGAAAGACTTAAGGAGAATGAGAACATAACTGCCTGAAAGAAAAGCGATTTATTTTTCGTTTGTCGCCAAAATTTAAATAAAAATAAATAAAAACAAATAGAATAATAATTCACTAGAAAAACCCGTAATTTTCCTATTTAAATTTTCTGATGAATCTTAACTCTTAAGGTCAGGACCGGCTCAAGATACTGGCAACTCGGACAGTCGCCCGGAGTGCCATCAAGGCCAAGGGCGCCATCATGCTGCCATGTCATGTGTTTGAAATCTTCCAAAACTAAAGCTTATAAAAACATACTTGCGGTCATCCATGACTTAAGACAAATTAAATTCTTTGGCTATTTAGTCCAAAGAAAATGACATTGTAAAGAAGATAGGTGTAGAAAGTATCATGAAAAGATTTGCAAATCTAAAGACTAGAAAAATGTTTTAGGTACAGTAATTAATGTTTTCTTTTGCTTGTGTTAAGTTGTATATTGTAACGAACTCGTTATTCTACATTTTCAGTATTTCTTCTTGTGAAATTTTTTAAAAAGATTATACTTGTAAAGGCGCTGAAGTTCAGCTAGCCCGGGGTGCCAGCAGTCCTAAGGCCGTCACTATTGAAGGTAATGTTTGAGTAAGCTCATGGAGAGTTCTCCGACAATAAAATATCCGTAGAAATTCTCCTATCACATCGTTAAATATTTGATCTTAACAACTTAACAAAATATTGCAATAACATTAATAAATATGAATGCTGGTCGTTATTTTAAGAATTAGGTAGAAATGAAAAGATTTGAAAATGACAACTCTTTCCATTTCATTGAAACCGACTTTAAACACTTCTATCTTCCCTTTTTTTCTTTCATTTTCTCACTGAAATAGTGTCTTTTTCCCACTTTCCACACGATCAAAACGGAAGAGTCCATTATTTATGTGACATTAGCAGGAGACGTTAAACACTTTTATCTTCTATTATTTCTTTCCTTCTTTCTAGCCAATTCTTCGTCTTAGGAACATTTCTCTTAATAATAAGTTAAAAATAATTCAGCAAACGATGTTATTTAATTTATGGAAACTGGATTTTTGGCGTTTGCCAACCTCGATTTCCGCCGTTCGATATTGAGCGTCGTTTTATCACAGTCGCTTCTCGACCTTTTGGCTAAGATCAAAGTGTAGTATCTGTTCTCAGATCGCTCGCTTTATCGGCCTTTTGGCTGAGATTCGATCACTTGATACTTGGCTGGTGTATCATGGCTACGACTAGCTTGGACCGGCTTCGGCCTGGACCAGCTATGACAAGCCAAGACTAGCTATGACCAGCTTTGACAAGCAGAGACCAGCTATGACACTCGGGTCCCCACGTTAAAAACCGACCTTGTGTCACAACCTGACTCAGTGGGGGGTCAAGTAAATACCAAGTGTAGTATCTGTTCTTATCAGCTGATTGTCTGTCTCTCTCCACTTCTATCTTCCCTTCTTTCAATCATTTTCTCACTGAAACCAAGTAAATGTCTTTTCCCCTCTGTCCGCGCAATCAAAACGCGGAATAGTCCATTATTTATTAAATATTGGCACGGCGTGCCAACTAACGAAATGGAGGATGCTTTTTATATTCTCTATATCATTTTGAACTTTTCTCTATTTTTGTGTATTGTATGTGTGTGTTTTTCCTAGTGTGTATATATATATATATATATATATATATATATATATATATATCAGGTCATCCCATAAGTTCTGTCCGAATTTTGAATAAAGAAAACAAGTGACCAAATGTTATATTTAATTACAGATTCAATCAACAATGTATTTTCCCTGATTATCTATGACTTCCTTCCATCTATTAACAAGCTTACTAATTCCATTACTGTAAAATTCTTTTGGCTTTTATTCGAAGAACTCACAAATGTCAGTTTTAACCTCTTCTTGTGTTACAAAAGCTGTTTCTTCCAAATGATTCTGTAAGCTACGAAACAAATGGTAGTCCGAAGGAGCAAGGTCGGGAGAATAAGGTGGATGACGAATTTTCTCCCAAACAAGTTCTTCGATCTTTTGTGACGTGCTTCTTGCTGTGTGTGGTCGCGCCTTGTCCTGATGAAACATCACCCGTTTTCGATTCACTAGAGCAGGTCTTTTTTTCTTCAAAGCTTGGTTCAAACGCTCTAATTGCTGACAGTATATTTGAGCATTAATTGTTGCATTAGGTGGTAAGAATTCAAAGTGGATTATTCCTTCGTAATCCCACCAGATTGAAAGAAGAACTTTTTGCCCATGAAGTTCCCTTCTCGGCTGTGGTTGTGGTCCTTCCCCTTTACCAAGCCACTGTCTACGACGCTTAACATTTCGATAAAAGATCTATTTTTCGTCGCCAGTCACAAGTCTATCCAAAAAAGGTGAAACAAGTTGGCGAGAATGGAGAGAAGAGCAGATGTCAACTCGGGATTTGAGGTTGTTTTCAGACAATTCATGAGGCACCCATTTTCCAAGTTTAGGAATTTTTCCAAGTTGTTGAAGATGACGATGAACAGTTGTATGGTTTGAACTGAGAACAACTACCAATTCCTCAACTGATAAAGCAGGATTTTCTTCAAGGGCTGCTTCAAGAAGCTTTTCATCAAACTCAACTGGACGTCCGGTTCGATCTTCATCTTCAAGGGTGAAATCTCCACCTCGGAATTTTGCAAACCATCTTCTGCAAGTTCTTTCATTCACACATTCCTCTCCATAAACTGAGTGAATGTTTCTAGCCGCTTCGGCTCCTGAGTTTCCTTTCTTGAACTCATAAAGCATTATGTGCCTCAAATGATTCTTGGGTACTTCCATGTTAGCAGGGTTTTCATCAAACAAAATTTAATTTTATTGTTCTCTGAAATAAAATTTGATCAGTTTAAATGCATCTAACATAAAAATAATGTTCAGCTCCATTAGACATTATAAAATACTCTTTAAATTTCGTTCATTTTAACAAAAAGTTAAAATTCGGACAGAACTTATGGGATGACCTAATATATACACACATACACCAGTATGTGTGCATATATTCGTTCTCCATACAGGAAACTTTTGTATGGAGTGTGTGTGGCCCACTATGTATGTGGTGTTATGATTTGTTTAAAACTGGTTTAAATTTGTCTAGGAAGTTTTTTTCTTGTATTTGTAAGAGTAATTATCTGATATATTGACATAATTTAAAATTTATTTTTGTTGCATTTGTGGATGTGTTGTGACAAACAGTTTCCTGTTGTCTGGTAATTTAATGTTGCTTTTATGAATATATATATATATGTGTGTATGTGTGTGTGTGTTACCTTATTAAGACCAATTTTGAAGACAATATAAAATTAAAAGTACGGATTTCCTATACAAATGATGTATAAACAATCAAACGAACATTTATTTAATTTAATATAAAACATTTTCAGATTTTGTCGATATTTAAAAGATGCAAAATAAGGATATTCACGTTAAAATACGAAATAGAATCTAGCCTCTTCGGATTCATTTTTTCGATCACTATATCATAAAAGTTAAATATCTTTTAAAAAATTTTTTTTCAACTGAACGGACATTAATATTCTGTTATTCTACAACTCTGGAATTAGGCATGTTAGCGGTGTATGTAGTTGGGGAGAAGAGGAGGAGAATCGATAGTGTTTTAATAATACTGTGGCGGACTTCCACCACATTTATTTAATTTTGTTTAGGAAACAAAACTGATGCGAAAAAAAGGGACAAGGCAAAGGTATCAATATATATAAAAATTGTATTCAACAATGCATACAATAAAGAATGTGTACGAAAAAGCATGCAAAGAGTAAGACGAGAGTTGTCTCTCTTTGATTATCAAAGTCTATTAAAGTTCTCTGAAAGAAAAGAAAGAGTCATTAGTCTGTTATAAATGTTTTAAACAGTTCTGCCGTGCAAGAGGAATATTAAGTAGGTGTGATAGAATATGCGGTTTGTGAGTTGAGTGAGAAGATGGGCGCATAGCTTCAACTGTCGTGGATTTCTGTGGCAGCTGAAATCTCACTAGTGCGTCTCCTCTTTTCTTTTGCTTTTATAGGTGGTCATTGGATCAGGAGTGCTGCGCGGGAAGAATCATTCTCCACATGCAGTGAATCTGATTGGTCGATACTGACCAATCATTGCATGACCTTTGGGGAGACTTGGGGAGTGCACAAAATCTACTATATGAAAACATAGCGATTTAAAAATTATCGCCAAAGATAACAGCGTTGCTTTGTCCAATGAATGAATACTGTTGAAGATTTGAATTTGTAAGGGTGTATGTGTGTGTGATGATGGTCGCCATAATATTAACGTTCATTAATGTTTAAACCTTCAATTGTATGCAATCGCTTTCTCAGATCGATGATTAAAACTGGCTTCGAAAAGGCGAAGTGTGTAGGTTTCAACGAGGACCATCCTTCTTTGAACCTTGTAAACTGCAGACACAGGCTCGCAAACAAAAAAATTTACCAAATAACAGAAACCACATCACTTGAGGATTTTCAACAGCGGTTGCGGCTGTTGAAAATCCTCAAGTGATGTAGTTAAAATGGATAGTACACTTAACTCGAAAAGAGAATACTGACATAACCAAGATGCTGCTTTCCACACAACGTCAAGCAAAAAGTAAGGACAGAGAGTCCAATCAATATTGGAAAGCCCCAAAACAGCTACTGGGCTTGAGAAACCTATTTTCCTGTAAAATTATTTTAAGAAAAAGATTTTACAAATTTTAACCGAGAGCAACACCGACTTATACTGAAACCGTTAATATTATCATTAACAATTATTTGTTTATTGATTTTATTTTTTAAGGGATATTATAAGTAATGGCTGTATTCCGTTTCTAACTATGTTAGCATGACTATGACTCAGTTGTAGTGTTCGATTTGGCACGTCAATCTTAGTAAAAGAATTCAGATATAAAGCAGAGCGTACATCAAGTAAAAGCTGGTGAATCGTGTGTAGTTGCCTACAAGCATTAAGATGCAACTGTCTCTGAGCGGCCATCCAGTTTTTACGTTAATAGATAGGACCCCACCGCAAACTCATCTCAATAAATAATGATTAGTTTTAAAAAATGGTTCTGTCTCCTGACTGGTTAGAATGACAGTTCATTTATACAGATTTGTTATTTTGTCTAAAATTTAGGAGAGACAAGGTAATATTTTATTTTCGTGGATGGGGTTTCATTTTTTATGAAGTTCTACTAAATTTACCACTGCAGAGTGGCATTCAGCCAACAACGATGAGCTTTTTGCAAGTAGAAATTATTTACTGTCGATTCTTGCAAAAGTAAATACTAAATATGAAAAGCATTCTTGCTGGTGAAGCGAAAACTATCGTGAGTAACGTAAGTTAAATAGATATTCAGCTTTCCAATCCCAAAATACAAAAAACAATAACACTCAGAATTCCAAACAAAAATCTCATAGAAAAAATGTGTTTCTAAGAACAAATGCCAAATCTAAATTTTATAGTCTCTCGTCGGGCTTATAACTTGACTTTATGGAAGAAATGCCGGAAACAAATAATAGAGAATTTAAGGATTGTTGAATTTATCAATGAAATGTGAATGTAATAAACTTTTGCACTATTTACATTATTCGGACTATTATTCTCATCTTCATTGTTATATTCACAACGTTTCGGCCGTTGTACGCTCCGGCCTTCTTCAGGTGATTAAAATTTCGAACCAAACCCTTTATTTCGTCCACCGGGGTAGATTGTTCTAGTTCCACGTACCGTACCTCTTCCGGATGTCTCAGTTATTTCTCTTTAACTCAACTCTAAATTTGAACTCACAACTCTTTTAATTCTATTAAGTCAAACTTATAATTGAGAAGGTTTGGTTTCCGTGAAAAGCAGAATTCAGATTTGTTTTTGTTTTGCTTTTTAATCGGAATTTGAACAGTGATTGCAAGTCGCAGAAAAGTTATTTCACAACAAGTAGACTTATAGAGTGATATTCAAAAATATGCAGACATAATAAGTTTAATAAGTTTAGTGCAAGATCATCATTTGGGAAACCCAGTGAGGGTCAAACTCACTACTAATGATCAACCAGAATCTATCTTGAGAAGTGCCTTAGTAATACTTAAGAAAATAATAAAATATTTTCTACGGAACTCGAGTAGGGGCTGTCTTGGACTAGAGAATTCTGAAATAATAATATATCGATTCTAGTTTGTTAGTTCTCTCTAAATATATGTCTATGATTTCTGTCAGAGATGCAAAAGATCTATGTTTATACGTGTTATATGATTGTTATCTGTAGAGAGTGACGTGCTAGTTAATTATCACAAGTCTACAAAATCTTTTTGGAATAATTTGTTGCGTTCCATGTCGTCCCTGATTCCCAATGCTACTAAATAAATGGTATTAACGAAAGGACGATTTCTTTTTCTTACTCGTTTTTATTGGAGTAGAAGGACAGACGTGGCAGCTTGGATTTTAAGAGGCAGCGAAAGGAAGGACTACACACGAACGCATGTCGCTCGTTGGCTTAGCGTTCCTCTGCGCGTGGTCTTGGCCTGTCTTTCAAAACTGGATGTAGGAGGCGTATCGACGCTTCAACATTCTCTCAGTTGAATTCGCGCCGCTTTGGACTTATACACCAAATCCAGACAAAGGTAATTCCTTGCTGTCAGAATATCACGCCCACAAGGTATTCTGACCAATTACTGACCACCGTGACCTTGCATTTTGTAACAAATTCATGGATGCTTTGGTTAATTTTGAACAATTTTAGGATTCTGAATCTAAGAATAACATACATTTTTCATTAATAGCTTTAAATTTCCTACCCCAGAAAACCATATCCCTTGTAAAAAAAAAAATGGCCATGGCTGGGTTAGGTCACTGTAAATGTGAAGAGAAAACATGCTTATTTGAAGGATACTTAGCACACTCATACGTTTAGAAAAAATCATGAAGCTCTTCTTTCCGCTCTAATTGTTTGTGACTTGGTAACGATCCTCTTCCTTTTGATTGCCCCTTGGGAATCGGGTTACCCAACCTTTTCATTCCACATATGTTAGTATGTCAAATCTCAGTTGTCTTTCTTAGTGTCAACTGAACTTTCCCAGAATTTGTAACATCTAATTTCATACACATTAGAAGTTGAATTGGAATCAAATATGGATTATAATCTGACAATGATAGGATGGGGAACAAATTAGAAACACTATTTACATTATTCGGACTATTGTCCTCATCTTTGTCGCCATATTTATCATAACGTTTCGGCCGTTGTACGCTCCGGCCTTCTTCAGGTGGTTGAAATGTCGAACGGAACCCTTTATTTCGCTCGCTGGAGTAGACTGTTCTAGTTCCACATGCCATGCCTAATGGATGTCAGTTATCAGTTATCTCCTGTTAATTCCCCTTTATGAATTATTCACTGTGCCATGTGTCCTCAAGGCGTTAGTTAGATCCAGTGACAGGACCAAAAGAGTGTGAGTTCAATACCTGGTTAAGGCGATAGAGAACTTGGAAAGGGGAATTAACAGGAGATAACTGCTAACTGACATCCATTAGGCATGGCACGTGGAACAAGAACAGTTTCCCCAGCGAGTGAAATAAAGGGTTCAGTTCGACATTCCAACCACTTGAAGAAGGCCGGAGCATACAACGGCCGAAACGTTGTAATAAATATGGCAACAAGGATGAGGACAATAGTCCGAATAATGTAAATAGTGTACATAATACCTCATCTCAGAAATATAGACAGATACTGAAAGGCCGAAACGTTGTAATAAATATGGCGACAAAGATGAGGACAATAATCCGAATAATGTAAATAGTGTACATAATACCTCATCTCAGAAATATAGACAGATACCAAATTAGAAACGTTTATAAATTTAATGTTTCGCTTTTATTTAAGCTTCATCAGAAATTATTTGGAAATGAATTGTGGAAGAGAATGTTTCAGTACATTTGAGTTTGTCTTTCGTTTTTCATTGTTCAGGTAGATCTCATGTGTTTATGTTAGTGTGTGTGTGAGTGTGTCTGGATTCTAGTAGGCAATTTTGTGTCTCTCTGGTAGTGTCAGTGTGTTTAAATCCTGAAGAGAGTAGTGGTAGGAAGATGGGAAGGGTGTGCATATATAACAAAAAGCTGGTCGCTAACAAATCCCTCATTAAATAATGACTCTTGGGTCAAAAATGGTTTACGGAAAGATGCAATCTCAGTACTATATATCCACAACATTCATCCTTGGCGGGAGTGTCGAAGAACGACACTTTGCTACTACGCAAAGCGCGCAGAAACTGATACTAAGCGGAATTGCAGGTCCGTATGCAAAAGAGTCATTTTTATGTTCACTATATATATATATATATATATATATATACACACTATCTTAAAAGCCGCCCTACAGAAGAACTTAAAATTGATCGCTGCATTTAAGTATTACATTAATATTTAAGCTTATCTTTTCAAAGTTCAACGATAATTCTTCTGCCGCCACTTAATTTAAACATAATTTGATGTGCGTAGGTCCTTACTTTCCGTACAAACAATTATTTTTATTTCATGGATGACTTTCGCTGGATTTCGCAATTAATTTTGATTGTTCTCAAATTTATTTCCAAGTTATAAAAATTGTTATCGAACAAAAAATTCGTTGCAAAAAAAAAAAAATAAAAAAAAAAAACATGCACAAAAATCACCGTAATGAAAATTTGGGGATCTAAAATTTATGAATTGCAGGTCAAGATGTTTTTAATTTGCTCACAGAGTCGGCCTGATTTCAAGATAGTATGATATGTTGGACTACGGCATCTAGGAGTAAAGTTGAAAAAAATGTGACACAGTGACTCACCGACATTCGCATTTATATATATATATATATATATATATATATATATATATATATATATATATATATGTGTGTGTGTGTGTGTGTATCTTTTTTTATCATTTTGTCTCTGCACTTGCACATTTTTTTCAAAACACTCACTTAAAATTTATCGAATTATGAGTGAATATTAGTGGAGTCGTTAAGATTCATTCTTTAAATAAGGGTTAAGAAAAAATGATGGAATGTTACGAGAAAATTTGCTGAATGACTTTACACCCGGAATCACGCAGCTGTCATTAATCCAAGATCATAAAACTGAAAATTACCCGTACATAAAATCCGTTGGGACTATTTTTGCGACATATTTTATTTAACTTATTTATCTGACTTGTACGAGTTTTAAAGGCTTTTCTTCCATATGCCGACTCTCTACGGGACCCACCTGTTCATTGTGGGTCCTAGTAAATTATATCTTTTTGCTATCTAGTCCATATTCTGCCAACCATTTAAACAAGCTCTTTAGGTAGGTTATGTCCCGTCTTTCTCTATCGTATAAAATCCAGCCAGTTAAGTGCCATACATGATACACGCTTGGGCGATCATGTCTCTTTCGTGCCATTACTGACTAGGCAGAAGATTTTTCCGCAGTAGATTGTTATTTCTTTCTGCGATAGACTGGTTGCCAACCATGGCTATAAAACCGAGTCTGTCCTGATATTCAACTCATAGCTGTGAGAAAAGAGATGGATTTCCCAAGGGTATTTGCGTGTAAGTAAATGTAACAGACCTAACTGGAATTCGAACTCGGCTTCTCCGATATGTCACTGCGAACGGCTACCCATTATACCACAACGCACAACGTATAAAATTATCATACTTATAAACTCTCATCAATAAGCTAGCTTCTTTGTACGAATCCAACTGTAATGTTAAATTCTTCTTTTTTCTTCTTCTTAAGACGTAACCGAATATCATAAATATTTACTTTGTCAATGTAATAACCACAAACTCTCCCGATTACTCATGTCACGTATGACAAGATGAACGACTCTTGCTTTATTTATATTGTATAATAAACTAATGGAATTGGTCTATATCAATCGGTATGACTCAGATTCTTCAAAGATACGCCTTTTTTCTCGGGATCCATTAATTTGGTGTCAAAATAAATTTTAACTTTCGAATGAAAGAAAAGTGACATTGAACGTGAAACTATCAATTCTCAAAACATTTCATGAAAAAAAAATGTTTTTAGATTTAAGCTAAGTTTATTGTACGGTATATCAAAAATATTTTAAAAGCTAGCTAAATGATTATTACGTCGATGTAAAAATTTCCAGCACTGTGTTAGGAAAATCTTTGAAGCGTTTTCAAAGTTCCCCTAGCTCTTCATTACTTCTACAATAAGACTACTTGAGTATCGTCGTTCTTTTTTTTCAATACGAAAAAGTTACTCATAGGATGAGATGGTCACGGTTGACAAAAAATGACTTTACTATGATAATCAAAAGAGAAAAAGGAAAAGAACGTGCAGGTGGTGTGACGAGTATCGTTGTGGAAAGTGGGAGTTCAAATTCCGGCCTAGTCTGTTTTCGTTTAGTTTTGTACAAATGCCTTTGGGAAAGAAGAAAAGAATCCTCAAAATAATTATCATAAAGGGTAATCTATAAGAGCACTAGAGAAATAAAATGAAAAAAATATTTTCATTACCAGTCAGTTTCAATGAAGCATGTATAAAAATATTGCTGGCCATATTATATATATATATATATATATATAATATGGATAAAATAACTGAAAAAAAATTGGATGTTTTTTTGCGAAAGTATTTATTTATATGTTTTTATATATATTTAATATTGTAAACAAACTGCCAAATACAGTAATACAGTAATTCAATTCATTTCTGAGGAAGGACCGAGGTGGTCTGAAATATTAAATATATATAAAAACATATAAATAAATACTTGCGCAAAAAAACACCCAATTTTTTTCAGTTATTTTATCCATATATTATATACATATCAAGAAAGTATACGTGGCTTCTCATTATGTTATATATATATATATATATATATATATATATATATATATATTATACACACACTATAAACAATTACTTAAATGGAATGCAATTCCAATTAAATAGAGGTAATCGTTATTTTTTTTAATACATTGCTCAATATCCTGAAGATAGAGTCACATGTAGTGCAATGTTACTTCTTTTTACATCTTATTAAAATCTGATAAGTCTCTGTATAACTTCACGTTCCCGATCACCGTGTAACTTTTTCTTATCCATATGCTTGACACGCTTTAAGAAGATTTAAACACACACACACACATAATATCAAATCCGTAAGTGGTAAGGATAATCCAAGTAGGTCTTTTTAACATGAAATATTAAAAAGATAGATCCATGAAGAGAGCTGAATATATTTATATACAGAGCAATATGATATACATCGATAAGGAAAAAACTTCCTGTTCTCGTGTGATTTAATTTTTAAATAATTTTTAATATATTGTCTGGATAAATTTAAACCATTTTGTAATTTCAGCCTGATGAGTTAGATATTAAAAACTTATCTGTCGAAATAAATTTATTACCGAATTCTTCGATGTGTTAAATTTTTTCCTTATATATATATATATATATATATATATATATATATATATATATATATGTGTGTGTGTGTGTGTGTGTGTGTGTGTGTGTGTGTGTATTTATTCAGAAACAATAAATTCCCGTTTTTATTATTTGAAATGGAATTATGAGTAGAATACTTCAAATTACTATACAATTTTAACATTTTCAAACATTAAGTTTGATTTTTTCCTCTATAAATGATTATTTTTGGATTGCATTCAAAAAAAGACAAGCTAGAGACTAAGATTACCGAAGACATTGTTATGGTTGCCGGAGTAGAACCACCGTAACGTTGTCGATGGAAGTTTTTCTTGTAGTAATAACTAAAGTACGAAAGACCAGAAATGACTATTATTTATGAGTTCACAAAGAGAATCCTAACAAGTGACTAAGCGGCAAACGCCAGAGAGAATGTTATTGAATCAAAACAAGGGCTCTAGTAACAGCAATCCATGTAAACAGCATGTCAGTTTTATTTAAAAAATCTAAGTGCCGTATCTCTCCGCAATTTCCTGTCCTTTGTAGCTCTTAAGAGATTTTATTTTGTTGACTCTCAAACCCAGTTCTGCTATTCCTTTAACAAGTTAGGTTATGCGTTGTTTTCCTCTGTTCATCTTGCCGTCAATCTGTCCTTTGAGTATCAAATTTTCCAGACCTTTTTTTCTCATTATGTGCCCTAAAAATTTCAAACTGAAACAAAAGCAAGGATTTTCGGTATCTGTCATGTCAACGAATAAGATTCTGGAACAACAGACTCAAAGACAAGTGTAACTGATTTTGTGCACCTCGAGAAAAATTATCTTTATCTATTTAATTACTTTTAACATAATAAACAGAAGGTTCTTACTACCTTTCTGTTACGTGTATTTTAGTATTTGCTGCATGTTTATTATTAAAAATTAACCAAAGTTTTTTCTATGTGGTCTGATGAGGCGTAACAATATGAGAGTTATATAAGTTTCATTTTTCCCATTGCTATCTTTTCCTTCAGTTCGCAAACTGGATAAAGATATGAGCTATAAATATCTTCTTAGTCATGTTTTGTAAACTGATGCTAGGATAAATATTATGCCATGTATCTAATTTAGGAATTAATGCTTTATTTTTTCCCAGTCGCTTTATTCGTGTGGGAAACTCAGAGGCTGTAAAGCATTGTAAATTATTCCTCAATGATGATCTGATGGGACGAACTACAAATAGATTTCACCACAAATAAATATCTTTTCTATTAATAGATGCAACCCTATATTTTTAATCGAAAAGAAAAGAAAGAATTTGTATCGCAAATTTTAATAATAATCATAGGGAAGTAAGATCAACATTAAGCTGATTCAATTCATTGGCCTCAATTGGCTCCAGCGCCTAAAAAGATTCGTTGACCGCCTAATCCGCGGTATCCTTACCAAATACGATCAGCAACATTGACCTAACACCGCATTACAGGGATTACAAAAAACAGAAATGGTTTTTAATTTTCTTTTGAATTCTTAAAATGTCATTAAGTGTTTGTTTGTTTATATATATATTAGGTTGGTGCAAAAATAATGTCGTTTTCTCACATGAAGTTGAACGTCAAAAAACGACATTATTTTTGCACCAACCTAAAATATATATATATATATATATATATATATATATATATATATATATATATATATATATATATATATATATATATATATATATATATAGGGGGAGAAATGGATAGCGGCTCGGACTGAGGAATCGGAGATCCGAGTTCGAATTCCAGTCGAATCCATTACATTCACTTACGTGATAATACCCCTAGGAAAGGTACTAATCCTCTTCTTCTCCCTCCAGCTATGAGTAAATAACAAAACAGACTGGGTTCTGTAGACTTGGATGACAACTGGTCTAGGAGAGGGACAACTCTGAATTCAAAACCTCCGGAGGGTCGTTTGGGGACCTTGTGCCACGTAGTGCACCAGGTCTCTGTATTCGGCTCTTCAAAAAGTGTGGATGGTTCTGCACGACGAGAAAGTCGAATATATATATATATATATATATATATATATATATATATAAACAGAGACGCCATCAAAATCCTGCTTTAACAAATTTCATCTGTCAGTGTGGCTTTGTCACCAGCAGCAAGCCTTAAGAAAGCACAAATGAAATGTCTTTCCCTTACCTGATTTTCTCTACAATAGCCCCTGATAGCATGCATAAGTGTAAAACAAAAGGCACCATCCAATGCTGACCCTCATTTATCGTCCATATGATAGGAGAGTTCACCACATATATATGATATATTCCCGTAATTATAGGTAAATGGCAGGACAGGCTGGGTCCTATAGCATTGGTTGACAACGAGTTTAGGAGAAGGAAAACTCTGCTTTTCTTTAGGCAAAGGCTGGAAGATGGTAACTTAAAAAAGCAAATTCATTTCAAAGAAAGGAACTGTACCCACCTACAAAAAAATAATGGACTGCTCGGGCTTAGTACAACAATTCGAACAACACAAGAGACACCACGGCATCGTGGACCTCTCGGATTTCGGACAACTCACCCATGGGTGTATCACCTACGGCACTTTACACGACAAGCATTATATATATATAATAATTTTCGTAAATAATTATATAGGCCACACTACAACATGTTTAACACGCAGACTAACTCTACACCTTTCTGACAATAGCTCAATTAGATCTCATTTAAATATTCATAGAGATCTACCGGACACTATTCGGAACATACTTGTCGACAACACTAATATAATAGCATCATCTACATGCAAAAAAGGCTAAAAATAATGGAAGCCTTATTAATAAAAACAAACAAACCCACACTTAATAATATTAACTTTGAACATAATATCTTGACCGTGTTTTGAAACAAAAAAATGAAACATTTTATAAAACATACATATGACAAACTATTTCTAATTCTAACAGTTAAAATATAATCCTTGAAAATGGCTAAATGTATAGCCGAAAGCGTTCGGATAAAAAAGAACATTAGGACAGTTTTTATATAATTTATCATCCGAAAAGAAAAACATTATTAGATCGCATGAGAAATTGTATAAAAAAATAAATGAAAGCCCCTTGTCAGTCGTTTTTAATGAAATGTGCATGAAATAAGGATTGCTGCCTAAATACACAAATATATATATATATATATATATTTATATATATATATATATATAGTCCCCTGAGCATCCGTAGATCATTCGACCGGTCCACTGGTTTAATCCTGCTTCCTGCCCACGTTGTGTTTGGTTTGATCCAGAAAGCAGAAGTGATGTTCATCCATTCACGGTCGACTGAAGATGTAGACACGGCTGGAGAGTCTGTGCTAAGAAATTTAGAATGCAAATATATATATATATATATATCTGCAGAAAGATGGACAAAAAACTATTCAATGGTTGAATTGTTAATGTCTTTTATATAGCAGAAAAGAATAGTATAGAAAAGAAACGGGTTACAGAAAAGAAAATAATTGACGTAAAAACTCATACACTGGATTATAGACAGAGAGAGAGAGAGAGAGAGTGGGTTGTGATTAGCTTGTTGTGAAATCGTCTCAGAACGATATACGACTCTTGCGATGGAGAGATAAAGATTTCTGTTCGCGACTTAAAGTTTATAGTTGCGTTCCTCCTCGGCGGTAGTAACAGTAGTAGTAATCTTCGTGGTAGCAGAAGCATCGGTACTTATTTTAACAGTACATGTTAGCAGGGGATTTGTTCCAATCTCTGACGCCACTTCCAGTCTCTGACCTCTCTCTACCCAGCTCGACTGCACTCGACGGCAGATGAGCCAACCACTGTCAACAGATTTCTGTGCTCGTTTATATAGATAAACCTGGCTGATCATAAATCGACCCTTGGCTCACACACGATTATTACGAGTGCTGCCTTCAACCCCAAATCATGTGAATTTCAAAGTTCCTCATAGCCTTAGTAAGCTCTATTTAAAATTTTAACCGATAAAAATTATCTCGATCATCTTCCATTGCCTTCCTAATGACCCAATTCCAAATGGGCTAGATCAGATTCCCATCAGTAAGCAAAATTGTTCTGATCTAATTTCGCTGTCCAAATCTACTCCAATTTCAATGAAAAAAATATATATGTGTGTGTGTGGTTCCCAAACTCTCTCTGTTACAGTTGACTTCAATGTTCACTTATATATATATATATATATATATATATATATATATATATAGTAAAAGGTAAAATAAATCCGTGGGTATACAATCCTAGTAATATAAAAATATTAAAATTGATCCACAAAAGAGAGCTCGATGACTTTATTTATACAGAGAAATATGAATAATCAAAAAAAATCTTTACTTCATAGACTATTTCGGCAGACGATGAAAAGACAGACGACCACTTTCGTCGTCTGCCGAAATAGTCTATTCCCACTTGAGATGAAAAGATTTTTTTTTATTATTCATCTATATATGTTGATTTTTATATAATATAATATATATAAAATTATAATACATATTTTATTATAGATATAATATTTTTTACTGCATTTGAATTAATATGTTAATTGTGCCGGGTCCCTACAGGACGTGGGCGGCCATGGCTCTCCACAACTTCCTGTCCTTTGTAAGGCTTGTGTGTTTCCTATCCCTCGTAATCCCTGTGCTGTCAACTATTTACACAATCTCCTTAGGTAGGTAGGTTAATCGCTGCTTTCCTTTGTCCCTCTTGCCTTCCATATGTCCTGTGAGTGTTAAATTCTTCAAGCTCTCTTTCCTGATTATGCGCCCCAGAAATTTTAACTGTCTTTTTCTGAATTTAAGTGTCTTTTTGTTTCCATTTTCCTTAAAACTTCCTTGTTACACATGATCAGTTCATGGTATTCTCAACATCCTTCTGTAGAACCGCGTTTCTATCACCTCAAGTCTCTTCTTCGTTTGTAAGGAGATCGTTCACTATTAGCATAAAAATATTTTTCAGGAAGAAGTAAAAAAAGAAAATAAAAATAAATAAATAACAAAACAACATCTAAAAGCTTAACTGCGAATCCCGGGCTCTGAAAAAAATGGCTCCAATTGGACATCTCAGCTCCCCAGGTTGACTCTAAAGCGGCACGCCCTAAAATGTTTAGTAAACTTAACTGAGAGAAAACGCTAAGTTAAATGCAAAACTAACATTTTTTTTCGTGCAATTAAACTTCTACATTTTCTTGTATGAAAACAGTGGTAATTAATATTCATTAGCGCTTGGTACATAGACGAAATTATTATCGCCACTCATGTACTCGGACAATTCCAAACATTACACAGTTCTCCAACACACAAAAAATAAAAATAAAGTAAAACGAAAAATTTAAAAAAAACAACAACATAGAAACAAAACGGCCGCAAAGGCAATTTCTGTCGCTTTTATCAACTTCCTCGCTCTCCAGCTGTGCTTTCTGTCAATTATTTGTTGTCGATTTTCAATGTAAAGAAAAATATCAAAATATATATATAAAGGAAAGTAAAACAAATTCAACAAATCCTTGAGGGAAGAAGACGTAAGAAATGTTATAGAAATTATACAAGAGACGTGTGTATGATTATTTTTGTCTGAATAGCATAGACACCGATATAAATAAAACGAGTGTATTATAGATACCAACCAGGAAGCAACAAACGATACATTTGAAACTGCCGAAGCGTGAACCAAATATTGCGGCGTTGACAAAGATCAACAAGGTTATTGCAAAGTCACGGGTTTTTGTTTTTGGGTCAGATTAAGGCAAGCCCAAGAACACGAATGTATAGTTACCGAATACGACTTATATAATAAGGAAAGGGCCTGCCCTGTTAGAGCAAGATTTAAGATTCTACGAAAGCAGGAGAGTCGTAAAACAAAATCAACTATGAAATTTGTTCGATCTAACTTTAAAAAAAAGATTGTACTGTCTAAAATAAATAAATAAATAAAAATGTAGTCTTCGCTATGTTCTGTTTTGTCATTTTATGATTTTATATGTCATGCATATAAATAACGTTTCCCTAATTTTTTCTTCCCCTTAACTTGAAAATTATCTGGCATAGTCGAGGACATTTTTATTCACACCAGCGACTTGACGTTTGAGATGATTCAGTAAAGCAATTCTCATCACAATATAAGATGCAGTGGTTATATTAAAAAAAAAAAAAAGATTGTGGAGATCTTTCAAAAGAATCACATTGAAGAATATTTCAACGATTATGCAATCTTTGTTCTAGGTGGCAAAGAGCTTACACTAAGGCCCATTTTCAATAACTTCATCCCATTTTCTCGTTTCGGCCACTAGATCCTTGCGTGGGCAACAGAGCCTTGTGGGATGTTACACTACCGATGCTGACTGCGAAGATGGCCGCCATAACAGTTAAAGTTTAAGTGTCACAAAATTATAGTCTCGCCATTCTAGGCACTGAAACTATCCTGTAAACTTGCTCTAAACTAAACTTTTAAAATTAATATTTTTCACCATTGTAGCAGTTAATCACAGCGAAAATCTCCCACAAGGTTATTTTGTTAGCTCTGGAAACGCTCAAAAAAGGCTGGTATATAAATTAATGGTAATTACGTTTTCGATTAACAACATTCGGCTTTCGAAAGATTTTTTTTTCTTTAGAGAAACACTGCTTTCGGATAGCCGAGGATGCCTGTATACACAAGAAGATGAACTAGCCAACAGTTTCGGGAATTTGAACTGTAAGCAGGAACATAACGACGCATGGAGCTTGTCTTGCTAGATCAGTTATGAGTGATTAGCGAGTTAGTTCCTCACAGGGTGTTGGGGGTCTCCACAATTTCGCTATTGTGCCACATCTAAGCTACGCTTAGAAAATTATTTGGGTATTTTGACGTGGTGTAATGGCTAGCAAGCTTGCCTTGCGAGGACAATTATGACTGAGTAGTGAATTAGATCCTCACTGGGTGCGCCATACTTTCTGACTTGTGGCACATCTAAGCTAAGCTTAGAAAATCACCATAACAACGCATGAACATCTACTACTCACCTTTGTGAGGTCAGTGTATACATGCTCAAGCTGACAGAGGCATTAGCTTAAGTAATGTCTTTCTGTGGTCAAATTCCATTAACTTTTGGATAGTGGTCGAGAACTTTAAAGAAATAGTTTTAGCTTTCATCGAGAAACTAGTATTATGGTGACTGCGGCAAGACAGCAATATTCGGTGAAAATGCGGTCTTATTATGATAAAATGAAAACGAATAATGTCACTGTTGGTTGTGTGCTTGGGTCAGTGTGCCCGACAGGCTAAAGCAGATTAAGAAGCGTGAAAACTAATTTCCCGCACCCACAAATCTTATTGGGCGTGTAGGATATTTTTCAAAATATGTTTTCAAAAAGTTTTATAAAAATTATTATGTGGTTGCATATGATCGTAAAAGTTTTTGTTTTGACAAAATCCTGTAGCGATCTAAATTATTTTACTTTTTTGCCAAAGAAAGAAAATTATTCTCTTTGGTGGTAAATATTTAGCTAAGAACAACTAAAGAATCCCACTCCGGTCACCTCACCGCACGGATGCGTCATCTGTCTCCCCGCGTCGGACTTCACATTATAAAGACATGACTCTACTGATACTTTTTGATCCCCTTTCAAGGAACAGCTGCTACGACATTCATACTCAAGATAAGAACTTAGAAATCTTCGAAAGGGAGATAACAATGTCCGGCCCTTTATGTGTGTACAATTACAAGGCGTAAACAATTATCATAATGCCCTCTTGTCGCAAATGAAAGTGCCTGCATGTATTTGTAACCAAATTGTCTTTCCCTCATTCAAGTGTACAATTGCGTTATCACAAAATAGAGGCGTCTGTTCACCTGTAGACTCTTATCGCCTTTTTAAACTTATGGAACTTGATAATACGTTATAAAGAGAAGAACGTGTAGACGCTTCCCTGTTCACATATCGTACAATTTTTACCATTTTTTTTCTGCAGTGAGGTTCACCCTGTACAAGTCCGTGAGCCACTTGAGGTAGAAGGTTACAGAGTAAGAAGTACAGTTTATGTGGATATGTGAGGAAGATAACCTGTTCAAATTTAGCGTTAACCGTTAAGATTATAGTGATCGGGAAAACATCCTCTTGGGAGTCGGTTCCGCAGAGCAGTGTTTAGCGGGAAGAAGTAGAACTTACTTTTTACCAATGGAACCCAGAGGGAATGAGGGTGGTTCGCTACAATGGGTGTGGCATGGGGAGGGGTCCCATCTGTGAAGCTTAGAACCGGTGGAACTAAGGAATGTAGTTCGTCTGAACACTCTCTATGTCATTAGTGACAGAGCAGCAAAAAGAAACTGTTCGCAAAGAACTTACTTTGCTAACAGTTTCGTTTCTCGCACTTCTCGACTGTGAAACTCTCTTCCGGCTTCTTGCTTTCCAGCTAACATTGATCTTCAAACATTTAAATGCAATGTCAATCGTTATCTACTGTCATCTTGGTTCATCTTCTTTTGTTCTCGTTTCTTAGTAATCTTTTTCTTGTTCTTTCACACTCAGTAATCCATTGTGTCTTAGTGGCTTTATCGCCTTGCTTGGAGTGAAATAATTAAACAAATACACGACTGGTTGAAATGTTATGAAATATTTATTCCATAAAATATGAACTAGAAAGTCTGGTTGTAGAAAATGTATGCATTTTATTGCAAAAAGTGTTTGGTTTGGTTTGATTTGTTTTACGGTATATCAACCTCAATGGATTATTTAATGCCGACAATTTTTTTTGTGGTAATATTTTTTTTCTTCAAAAATCTATTGCTGGTAATATTTTTCAAAAAGATGTATAGCTGGTAATAATGTATTTCTGGTAATATTTTTTTTACAAAAAAAAAGTATTTCTGGTATTAAAACCTATTTTTATACTTTCATAGTGTTTTGACTCCGTTTAGGGGTTAACTATTTGACCATAGCTGGGACCCTAAAAGGTGCTACCACCCCGGATCAGGGTGGACCTGAGAACATCAGCAATTAAGAGGTGATTCCACGCTCCTCAAAACCTCCTGATCAGAGGCCTTGCTGCTGGACGTAGTTTATCGTCTTACCCCTTGACGTGTAAAAAGTATTTGGGTTCAAATGTTTACATTATTAGAACAAAGAAAAGTCCTACTAATTGACTGGCTAAGGAATGGCGCTCCACCGATAGAGTCTGTTACGCGAGACGAAGTATACGAGAAGAGGGTTTGTTTTAGAAATCATGGACTTTTAAAAGTGCCAATCGAAAACTGTTGCTGGTACTCTCTCTCTCTCTCTCTATATATATATATATATATATACACTACAGCCAATAGACTATGCGCTTTAAGACTGCTATAGAATAAATTCACTACGCATGTCATTTAAACAATTATTATTTAAAAGAAAGTTTAACTTACTCATTAGATGGGTTTGAAGAACTGTACCAAAATGATTCTGGGTTTCATGAATTACATAGGAAAATAAAAGGAAGGACCACTATGTATTATACTCTCAATTTATCAAATTGTAATAATGTAAACAGAATCTTGAAGGTGGAAGTTTCTTCTGAATATATTAGACGTTTTTATAATTTCCGAATCATTGGAAAAGAAGCCAAAAGTAAGAGAAAAGTAGAAAGAAAGTTTCAGCCATTTACTTTCAACGAGACATGTCTTACATATTTATGCACGTAGATATAGATATGTCAAGAAATACATAACGCCCTTTGTAATTAATAATAAAGCTTAAAGCTGTTAAAGTCTTGATTCATTGGCGTAATCATTTTGAATTAAATAAAACGCATAACTACATTTAAAATTCTAAACCCTATTTGATAACTCACCATTGTTAGATGCGACAGACGACACTTTATGTAACTGCTACTATGACATTGATGTGTTAAGTGATTTATTATTATTCGCTTAAACAACGACATTGGCGGTTATTAAACTTGCTGTCAAACTACTTCGTATTTGTAGATTTTATAAGCTGACATGCCAAAAGAATTAGAGATCATGGTACGCCCTCGTCTATTTGTAGAAATTGACCCAGTTGAATTATGTACGTGTAACATAATAGATAAAATGGTAGCGCAAATATGGCAGTATAAGCGTGGCACCCGCGAGATATGAACAGGATTCAACACCATTTGATTGCAGAATGATTTTTGAGGCCAGAAAATAAGACATGGTAACTACTGCAGGATTTGCTCGGGCAAGGAACATTACAACAAATCACACCCCAATTTAACAGAAGCGCTTACACCGTACACTAGATTCCAGTGGGTTTTTTAGCCCCTATTCCAGAAAGCTTACTTTATTTTCTTTTACACCATGGCATCGGTTATTTCGCTTCAGCTGAACCAGAGAATATCACCTTTACTAAACTTCCAACTCTTTTGGTGCATACAGTTAAAAACTGCAAGAACTCCTAGAAAAGCTAGTAAGGGAAAGCGAGAAGAAAGGACTAACTATTAACTGTAAGAAGACGGAATGTATGCTCGTCAGCAAGAAAGACAGCCTCAGTTGTAAGCTACAAACTAGAGATATTTTATGGGTAGTGTATTAACAGGCAATGCTAAATGTGACACGGAAATACAAAAGCACATTGGAAGATGGAAAGGCCTTCCAGAAGCTAACTAAAGGAAATTTCGTTAGTAACAAAGAAATCAATGCTGAACTGCTATATCATATCTAATCTCCTATATGACGGAATGCTGGTAAATCTTTTCGTGGGTCAAGAGACTGGAAGCGACAGGGATGCGATTCTACATTGATTTGGGGAATACTATAGGCTGAAGATGAGAAACAAATAAAGTAAACGGGAAACTAAAAGAACGCATACCGTATAGAAGGTCTGCAAAAGTAGGTATACAGTAAGTATTATACTAGTTTTAAATTAGTGGGTGGAAGATTCATTTAATATTAAAATTTATTTAATTACTTAAAATCATTTTTAATATTTTTATTTTTCATAAATTTCTTATAATACATTTATTATATTTTTTAATAAATAATAATAATGTTTTGCAGGTCAAGAGGAGTGTGAGAATGGGGGGGGCGTCAACGGTTGAACATTTGAGGGATTGATATGTTTGGTTTGGTTTGGTTTGGTTTACGGCATATCAACCTCAATCGGTTATTTAATGCAGACAACTTTTTTCCAGGTAATATTTTGTTTTGCCAAAAATCTATTTCTGATAATATTTTTTTCATCAAAAATGTATTGCTAGTAATATTATTTTCAAAAATATATTGCTGGTAATAGATTTTTTTCTTAAAAAAATTATTTCTGGTAATTTAGTATTTCTTAGTATTTCTAGTATTAAAACCTATTTTTACACTTTTATAATGCATTTTACCTCAGTTTCGAGGTTAACTATTTGCCCATAGCTAGGACCCGAACAGGTGCTACCACTCCGGGTCAGGGTGAACCTGGGAACACCAGCTATTACGAGGTGGTTCCATGCTCCTCAAAACCTCCTGATCAGAGGCCTTGCTGTTGGACGTAGTTTATCGTCTTACCCTGGACGCGGACGTAGTTTATCGTCATACCCAGGACGGGGAATGATATGTCTATTAAGATATGTTTGCATAATCAATACAATACGTTTTCTGGGCCCCTTTTTTATTTCCCATTCCTGTATCCCTACTTCTGTATACTCGAGTATAATGCGTGTTTTTATGATCAGTTCTTTGCGCAAAAAATAGGGGGTCGCGCTATACACAGGTAATTTTTTTATATAGTGGTTAAAATTCATGCATTCTTGGTGACCCTACCTACCAGGTTGGCCTACATACTCACGATACATTCGGTCGACCTTCGTATCGGATATTTTACGGTAAGTGTTTTTTTCTTACCATTTGGAAGTAGATTTTGTACAAAAAAAGAATGAAGACCATTTATTTGCTATAAAATATGTCCAGGGTGATACCAAGTACTGCAATATTTAACTACGACAGGTCTGTTAGTATTGATCAGAAGCTAGAGGTTGCATTATACATTAACTATACGAAAAAAAAAAAATCAGATTTTTTACAAAATTATTCAGGGGCTGCATTTATGCATGAAGTAGACTTATATACAAGTATATACGGGACTGAAAATCAGAAAGAGTCTATTGAAATTTTATGTAAATCATAATCAAGAAAGAGTGCTTGGAGACTTTAAAACTTACATGACACATCGAAGGGTTAATACCTCTGGTTTTGTGTCAAACTTTCGCAAACAACTATAGAAATATATTTGTATATCTCTCTAAATTTGTAGAATTTTCTCCTTTCTCCTTTCTTTTCTACTTCGTCGTTGGTGCTGGCTTTTAGTTTTTCTTTGTTTAGATCCCTGAAGTTAACCGCGGTCATTCGCTGGTGAAAGCCTAAACCCTTCTGCTTTCGGCTTTTTTCTTCTTTTAAGCTCAGCTTTCAGCAACTGCTAGCGCCTTTCGCCAGTAAACGTCAAATCGCTTCTACGTGACTGACAATCCAGACTTCTTAAATAGCCACAAATCGGTCCGATTCTAATAAAAATATTGATACTTTGGGGCCGTAACTTGCTTCTTCCGTGAAACATTGTGTAAGCTACCTAACGAGTTTTTGTGAATAGATAGCAGAGCGAGAACAAAATGGGATCGTAGAGAATGAAATGTTGCTTAGAGATGTAAACAACAGTAAACTGTGGAGAGCTACGATCACCTGCATTCTGAATAGACACGAAACAAAGATGTTAATACAAATCACGCTACGATGTGCCGATGTTGGAGGAAAAATAAAACATACTGAATTCGGATCATTATAACGTAGATCCGAAAGCAGAAGCAATAGGGTGGTTAATAACAAGATAACACCATTCCCATCTGCATGCAATGTCGATCAAATGTTGTATTTTGTAAATACTAAAGCTTTATCAGATATTCTATTATTTATGTGTATTATCCTTATTTTCAGCTTGAAGGATTTCGCAAAAATATCCCAAAAGCTATCGGTGCGGAATGTGGGATTGGCGTGTCAAGTACAAATTCCAGTCTCCGTTGGAAATAACCTTTGCAAACGTTTGAATCTATCTCTTCTCCCTAAGTTAGACAAACTGGGCCATTTAGCTTTGGTTGGAAACCAGTTTACGAGAAGGCCAAGTCTAAATCCAGATTCGTTTGCGCGTAGGGCAAGCAACTTATATTAAATATTTAAGTTTCTAACAGTTCCAATGCTTGATATTAGATGTACATAATTAGTGGGTTAGAGTTTGTAAGCATGCAGCACGCCCTTCCAGCTTTCGACGAACACCGACGAGATCGAGGATTGATATGTAAGATGAGGTGATCATTGGCCGGCTCGTGGAAAGCGTGAGTGAGTGTGGTGCTGTACGTTTACACCGAAACATTCTGGTGACTTGATATCTACCTCTAAAGATTATGATCAAAACTGCGCCCAAATATCAACTTCACACTTCTGTGGCTTTCAGGAATTTACAATTGAGACTTATATGTCTGTAACAAACGGATGAAACTTGGGCTTGTTAATAAAACAATACAAAATTCATAGTTGCTCGTTCTTACGACCAAAAACAGTGGATAATATCCGAAAGAAAAGAGGAAGACGAGTAATAATCTTACTTAATAAGTCACTTAGGTATATGAAGAAAAATGAAAGGAAAAAAAATGAAAGGAAAAAAAAATGAAAGAAGAAAAAATGCAAAGGAAAAAAAGAAAATAAAAGAAAAGGAAAAAAGGAAAAAAGGAAAAAGAAAAAATTAAGCATAAAAAATGAAAAAATTAAAGAAGTGAAAAAAATGAAAAATAAATGAAAAAAGAAAATGAAAAGAATGAAAAAAAGGAAAAATTAAAAAAAAGAAAAAAGAAAAGAAAATGAAAAAATAAAAAGAAAAAAAGAAAATGAAAAAAAAAGGAAAAAGAAAAAAGGAAAAAGAACAAAAAGAAAATGAAGAAAAAAGGAAAAATGACAAAAAAAAAGGGAAAATGACCAAAAAAAAAAAAAAAATGAAAAAATGAAAATGAAAGAAAATTAAAAAAGAAAGATACTTAACAATTATTGTGCAGTTAGCATTTTTCACTCGGTGGCGTTTGAAGAGGTATTTTATTTTTTATGTGTGACTGAAATTTATATCCACTTGTTTTAACCCATGAAAATTTCATGGATTTTCTATTTGAATTTTCTAATGAATCTTAATTCTTAAGTTAATGATTGAATAAGCTCATGGCGACTTCTACGACAATAAAATAACCGTAGAAACTCCCCTATCGCATCGTTAAATATTTGAGCTTAACAACTTTAACAAAATATTGCAATAACAATCATAAATATGAATGCTGTTCATTATTTTAAGAAGTAAGGGGATACAAATGAAAGGAGTTGAAATTGACAACTTTTTCCATTTCAGTGAAACGGCCGTTAAAATATTCAATATTCCCTTCTTTCTCTCATTCATTTTCTCACTGAAACCAAGTAGTGTCATTTCCTTTCGCCTCGTTCTACACGATCAAAACGGAATAGTCTATTATTTATGAGGTACTGGCAGGACGTAACGGCCGTGCTAACTAACGAAGTGAGGGACAAGCACAATTAAAATATCATATTTTAAAAAGTTACATTTCAAAGTGTCTTTCTATACGATTTTGGCGGAGAAGGTAACGACTTCTCCAGTTGTCAACTGCTAAAAGTTGGTAACTTTCGAAATGCTTCCGATCACAAGGATTTTACCATCGCGATATTTAATGTTAGAGGACTTGTGAGGAAAGAAATGCAGTAGTTATTGGCTCATGACGTTGTTCGTTATAATATTGATGTATGTTGGCTCCAAAAAACCAAAATCAAAGAAGGACTTGACATTAATATCGGAGTTAGACAGTATAGAATATTTGGAAACAGCAAAAATGAAACTGGTTTTCTCATTAGTACCAAATGAAAGAAAAACATCCATAGACATTGGACGAACAACTAGTGTAATAACACTGGACAACGACATCAAAAAAAATATCAATAAAATTCCATTATTCCCCGTAGAAAAAGAAACTTTGAAGTGCTTAGAAAACCTGCAGCACTTTCGTGAGCTAGCAAAAAACAAGGAGGTTTGGAGTGTTGCTTTTTTTAAGCGTAGCCTAAATGTGGCACAAGGCTGAAAGTGTGGAGCACCTAGTGAGCATCTAACTCACTACTCAGTCGTAATTGATCTAGCAAGACAAGTTTGCTAACCATTACACTACGTCGAAGTGCCGAAATGCTTAGATGGGGCACAAGGCCGAATCTAACTCATTATTCAGTCGTAACTGATCTAGCGAGACAGCTTGCTAACCATTACACCACGTCTTGGTGCCGAAAGGAGACTTTAAGTGGAATGATAAGAGACACTTACAAAGTTGCTAAAGATGAGAAATCATACCGATTTGCAGTGTGCCTTCAAGTCGAAACAGCTTTTAGAATGAATTTCTATACGATTCTTGTGGGCATTATAAATTTGTATTTATTTATTTTTTTTTTGCGTTAATAAATGAAAATGTGGGACAATGAGATGCATTTTTGTCATTTACCGGGAAGGTAAAAATACTGTACATACATCCGAATGAAGATGTGTCGCCTTTACGAAAATGTGTCCCCTTTAGATGTGTGCCATAACAGAGATTATTGTTTAGGAAGGGGAATTTGGATTCGGAAGCACAAAAACGTTCCGACAGGTCCGCCGTAGTTGATGATGACCAAATCGAAACGCTGATTAAAAGTAATCCAGGTCACACAACATAGAACATATCGCATATGGTCGTTGTAAGCAATTTGAAAAAACTTGCATACGTGAGTCGCTACGACGTTTGGGTACCTGACTATTTAAAATTTGTGATTTTCTGTTCAAGCGCAACAAAACGACAGATCTTTGAAAAGAACGATCAAAGGCGATGCAAATGGATTGCTTACAACAATGTGAAGCGAAAAAGATTACGAGGAAAACGAAATGAACCACCGTTAACCACTTCAAAAGCGGAACTGTACCCGAACGTGACGCCGTGTATCTAGTTGGTTGGTTGATTTTTGTTGAGTGGCATATCAAAACCTCTATGGGTTATTTAACACCGAAATAAATATTTTGTACGTAATTTTATACTTTCAGAGTAAAGGTATGCTTTTTAGATATATTTTGCAGATCACAAAATGTATTGTTGGTAATTTGACTATAAAAATGAATTATATTTTTTAGTGCTGCATTGGTTATCATTTTACTATAAAAATGTATTCTTGCTTATTTCATTATAAAAAAATGTCCGGTTGATTTTTGTTTGGTGTTTAACTATTGGCCCATAGCTGGGACTCTAATAGGTGCTACCACCCCGGGTCAGGGTGGACCTGAGAACAACAGCAATTAAGAGGTGGTTCCACGTTCCTCAAAACCTCCAATCTCCCGATCAGAGGCCTTGCTGCCGGATGTAGTTTATCGTCATACTCAGGACGTGTGTATGTTGTAAGATTGAAATGGCATTGTGTATTATAATTTCGTTCCGCAAAATCAAACATTGCGTTCAGACAAGTTATGTCCCAAAATAAACAGATAAAAACAGCAATCGATGAAAACGTGCAGAATTGCCCAATCAAAAGGTTATCTTCCATTAAGACAACACCAGACCTCATGTCTCTTGGCAGAACAGGTGGAAATTGATGCAGATTGGCTGGAGCGTTCCACTCTACCCGCCATATTCTCTGACCATGCACCTTTAGATTACCACTTATTTCGATCCCGACAAAATTCTTCTAATGGGAAGAACTTCAATTCTCTAGAAGCTTGTAAAACCCACTTACGCCAATTCATCATCCTGAAAGATGTCAACTTCTGCGAGGAGGGAATCATGAAGTTACCTTAAAAATGGCGAAATGGCAGTGGAGCAAAATGGCACACAAGTAGCAAATAAAACTATGTACAAATATTTAAATGTTGTTATTAAAATATTTTACTTAAAACCACGACGAACTGCTAGACAAATCTGGTAACCTTTACTCTATGGCGAGATAAATCTGCCCAATAAAATTAAAACAGAAATTGTGTCTATTTACACTTTTTACCTAATTCGAACTGTTGTCCTCGTCTTTATTGCCTTATTCACGATGTTTCGGCTGTTGTACGGCCCAGCTTTTTTCAATAAAGATGAAGACAACAATCCGAACAATGTAAATATTGTAAATAGTTAAAATACCACATCTCAGAAAGATAGACAGATCAGGAAGAAGACCGAGTGTACAATGGCTGAAACGTTGTGAATATGACAATAAAGATGAGGACAACAGTTCGAACAATGTAAATAGTGTAAATAGTTACAATACCTCATCTCAGAAATAGAGACAGAGAAAATGTGACATTATTTTGAAATGATCGATTTTTCGGTATGGTTATTAGTAACTTTTAAATTTATGGATTTGTGTATATTTTAAACACAATTTCATCGTTTTATTTTTTTGTGATGAATAAATAGTAAATCATAATTCAAAGGCAAAAAAAAAAAACACTTGCTATCCCTAAAATTTTATGCGACCCCAATTTTAGGGAGGCCTGGTCTATATCGACCCGATAATTCATGGTTGCGGTAGAAGAAGAAGCCTCTCTTTGGGATGGTCTGGTCTATATCGATCCGATAATTCGTGGTTGCGGTAGAAGAAGAAGCCTCTCTTTGGGATGGGATGGTCTATATCGATCCGATAATTTACGCAAATTTCCAAAATGATTATTATTATTATTATTAGCATTACTTGAGTGACAGCCAGTTTCGGAGAATGCCTGCTTCGGATTCAGAACCGTGGATAAGGTAACGGGAAACCACTCCACTATATTTCCCAAGAACTCTTAGCAATTTACAAATAATAAAAGAAAGGAACCTTTGAGGAGCAATGATGCCTATGGCATCTTTAATAAATTCATCCTAATGTCCTCATCTTTGTTGTTATAATCAATTCAATCATTTTATTCAGTTTTGCGCCACCGTGGTCACCACTCTCCGCTCCATCTCACAATTGTGGTTCATGGTGACATACAAGGCAGAATAGTGCAATGGCTTATCGATTCCTTTTGCACATGGGGATGGTGAGGTTACCTTGTACCCCCCCCCCTCACAGGTGGATTTGTTTTTGAAGTTAGCTTCTTCTAAATTTTGCCTAAAAGACAGGAACGTCAAATCAACAGGTGATTTGAATTCAGAGCTTCTTTCTCCTAGATTGTTTGCCACCCAGTCTGTCCGGCTATTTTACCCATAGTTGGGGTAGAAGTGAGTGGTTCATACCTTCCCCAAGGGTATTAGCACATAAATGAATGTAATGAATTCGACTGAAATTCGAACTCGGATCTCCGATTCCTCAATCCGAGCTTTTTTAATTAATGCTCACCCAATACCAGGCCCAAGAGCCACTCAAGGTACTGTGTGGATTTATATTAGAGTAGAAAATAACAAGCATTAGAGCATGGAGCTGAAGAAGACTTTAGAGGGAACCGGAAACCTAATCCTAAACAGGAAACAAACGATAAACCTCTACTCCTGTTAAAACAACAGGAGAGGAGTGTGAACCGGACTATAGGCGAACCTGTCTACTCGTATTGATGGAGGAGAGAAAAAACAAAGAAATAAATAGTGAATAAAATTTCTCAGTTCAGGCACAGAGTTAATAGTACAGGGCTGAAGCAAACTTTACAAGGAACCGCAAACCTAAACAGGAAACAAAGGATAAAACTCTACTCCCGTTCAACAGACTGGGGAGGAGTATAAACCGGATGAATTACTAGCACAGTGGAAAAAGAACAAGCGACAACTGAATAGTACTAAATAAGAACAAGATACCCTTAATCAGAAAGTAAAATGAGAACAATCCTTTCCATAAATGAAATAAAGTGTTCAGTTTGAAATTCCTTGGATCAACAGACACCTGAAGACCAGACAGCATAACAGCTGAAACATCGCGATAACAACAAAGATAAGAACACTTCCACCGCATTATAGTCAATACATGTTTAAAATACTTATTATTATTATTATTATTATTATTATTATTATTATGATTCACGTTTTCCACTGACATGAAGTGGAGCGACTTTGTGTCGTGTCAGAAAAAATTTCTCTTCAGAATCTGTTATATAGGAATAAAATGTCGCTGCCGACACTTAAGTTTGAACATAGATCGCCAGTGAGCAAACACGGGCGATCCCATTATTGAATTAAGTAGACCACATGACCATAGAGGAAACGCATAAGTAGGAAGTCGCGTGACGTCCAACTGATCTGTATTTCTCTTACTATTCGGATCACCATTTCTAGTCTATCCTCTATTACTATACGGACCGCTAGTCTCTATACTATTTCACTAATTCGAGTATTATCGAGCAAGTACTATTAGTGCGAGTGATATTCGAAGGCGACACCAGCATTGTTTCAACGACGTTACTATAGTTGCATCTGCGATTATAAAGTCTCTACTACAACGAGCATTACGAAGGTGACACCAAATATTCGTTGACATTACAAAAGTGGCAACGAGTGTTCGTTGACATCACAAAAGAATCCATCTTGTACATTTACAAATCTACCCTTCGTCCATACATTGAATACTGTTGCCATATCTGGTCTGCTGCTCCTGCTGTACTTTCACTCACTTTCTCACCGACGTGACGTGGCTTCTCCCTCTCTTTTCTACAAATATTTTCATGCTAACTGCTCTGATGAGCTCTTTCCCCTAGTGTTCTGACTACATGAATTTACGCATGCTGCTAGATTAGCATCTAGGTCCCACCCTATTGAAATAGCTAAAGGACACTCCAACAGTTTCCTTTCTCGCACTTCCCACCTGTTGAACTCCCTTCTGTTTGCTTCCCTGATAAGTACAATTTTCAAAAATTTAAATGCAATGTTAATCGTTATCGCCTGTCTTCTTGAATTCCCTTCATCTTTTGTTCTTTCCTCAATCCTCCCTATTCTCAGTCTTGTCTTTCACACTGTAACATCCCTGCGTACTAGTGACATTCCCGCCTTGCTTGGAGTGAAATGAGTAAAATAAATAAAATAATAATAAAATACAATGATCTATTCCGACTAGTGTCCTCATCTTGGTTTTTCTAATGACATTTCGGCCATTGTACCCTTCAGCTTTATTCAGATGTTGGTTATATTTAGTAACAATCTGCGAATTTTGATGACCGAGTAGACATAAGCGTCCGTGAAGTGCATGGTCGTGAGTCTGGTAATAAAATTCGTGTAGTTTAGTCTAAAGACAGCAACGATAGACCAAACTAACCGAGAAGGAATTAATTTATACTTCAGATCCTCTTGCCTGGATTGTAGAATGAGAATAATCTACCAGCATGATGTTGACTAAACAGCAGAAGATTTGTCTGTGTTCGATCCCAAATAAAAGCCATGATTTTGAATGCTGATTTTCAAAGTAGGCAAAATATACCCCCTCCATCAATAAAAACTGGAAAATTAATAAAAATCAGCCTCCCCTCTTGGTAGGTGGTATATTTTTGTATTCCATTGGCCCTAGGAGTTGTTTAATCACACAAAATCAAAAATTTAGTATGATAATTTTTCAAAACAGGCAAGTTATCCTTATTTTCAGAATATACAGGGTGGCCTGAAAGTCTCCCCCCACCGCTACCAAAAAGTAATGAGAACAATAAAACAACAAATAAGACAAAGCACATGTACTGAATTCAGTTTATATTCCCTTTCATTGACGCTGTCACATATCGAGAAGGTTTGTATGAACGCCATCATTTTCGTGACACAAAATGATACGGCGCCATGTCCTGTGAGATATTTTACAAAGCTGTGTTTGTTAATGGGTATTCTGGTATCGTCCATATGAAACTCTCCTTGATAATACCCCACAAAGAGTTGAAATAGAAAATGATATTATATAGAGGTGGTAATACTTTCGGACCACCCTGTACAATCTTCTCACTCAAATTAAGCTTTCTACTATAGTAAGTACTGAAATATGTTTTCAGTTTTTTCTAATCATAGTCTTGGGTAAAATTTTGGAATTGAAGTTTTTTATTCGCTAAAATCCAATTATGAATCTCGGCTAGTCTATTTTTGGCCAACTCGCCGGCGAAGTATTTGATATTGTCTGCTAAAAAAACACTTTAAAAAAGTTTTAGTAGCCGAAAAACATCGCCCCGACTTTTAAGTTGCAAATGACATGCCACATATATCTCTAAAAATGCATTTCTCTGTCATTTCAAAGTGTTTTTGTTTTGTTTTGATTTTTTAATGAGTTGCTTATTATTACAATGTGTTTGATTGTCAATTTGACATTATTTTCTCTTTTTCAACCCGGATATAGTGAGTAGAAAATATTTACGGATTGAGAGAAATTATTTTATTGTTTAAATTAATGCACTCTAAGTTGAAAACGTAATATTGTATGTTCGGCAGCAAAGCTATCTAAATAACTTGTACGATAATATTATTATTTAAACTTATATACTAAGTGCATACCCCTGTTTGAAAGAAACGTCCTTTTGTGTTTTTATTTTAAACAGTGTGTATTACGTTTATAGGCCGGAGTGAACGAATTTTTATTATTTTTTTTTTTTCATTAGGTTTTCTTGATTAATTATCTGGAGTGTGCAGGCCGATAGACGTAATAAAAAAAACGAAAAAGTCTATTTCAAACTGGGATATCCACTAAAAATAACGCTTGAAGTAATAAAAATGTCGGATCAAGAATAAATGCACTGGCTCTTTAGAAATTACTTAGATTCTGAAAACTCTTGCATTATTAAGTGAAATATTTCTATTAGGATGTGGGGAAAGTGGGATTGACGTTTTGAGTTCAAATTCCAGCCGAGGCCTGTTGCGTTTGCTTTGGCACAAATACCCTTGGGAAATATGACTCCATTTCTTCTCCCCTACCAACTATGGGTTAAATAGCTTGAAGCGCCCCATCAGGCTAACTTTCTAAACATACCCAATGCTGTCCGCGGTTACATGTGATGCCACAACGACCCTTGTAATGTCAGGTGACGCTATTAATTCTCAGTCGTGAAGCTTCATTTCAAGAGCTGGACTGGCCCCTGTTAAGGTGAACTATAGTTATGGGAGAGTGGTTTTGCTAAAGTTCTCGCTTAACATTCCGTAATATACCAGTGATTAGATCAACCTAACAGGAAAAATACCTGGAGATTGATTGATTTGTTTATATTTTTTTACGAATTATCAATCCCTTTGCGAGTTATTTATCTTAAAACACGGGAGAATCGTATAATCCGACAGAAGCGCTTGGTGAACAAGCTCAAACACCCCAAGGAACCCGGCATGCTTTGGAACTTCGACCAGGACCAGAAGATGAACAGGAGAAACAACAAACAGCTCTGCACAGACGCCACGAAGGTTACGACGATGCTGCCAACCAAGTTCACGTCTTCACCTCATTGATGCTTCTGGGAATTGCAACCAACGAAGGTCACAGCGTACATCCCCACTTCTGCCTGAAGACCATCAGGCTCAATGCCACAGATTACACGGAATTGTTGGACACTGTGATGAAACCCTTAATCCAAGGAGTACTTTCCCGAAGGAAAATTAGTACCATAGTAATGACCTTTCCAACGATACTAAATTTAGCTTTGTTACTATTAATTATAAATTTATTTGTAGCGAGGGAGAGCGAGAAGAAGGGACCAAGCACAAACTACAAGAAGACAGAATGCATGGTCATCAGTAAAAGGATGAGTCCGAAATGCGATTTGCAGGTCGGGGACACTAAAATCAATCAGATGCGGAAGTTTAAATATTTGGGAAGTGTTTTGGAGGGGAGGACGGTAGGTGCGACGTTGAGATCCGAAGACGGATTGGGACGGCCAAAGACGCATTCCAAAAGCTGGACAGAGTACTGCGAGACAGGGGGATTTCTTTGGTGACAAGGAAAGAGTACTGAGCTGCTACATGACATCTGTCCTCCTATCCGGCAGCGAATGTTGGACGGTCTCCTCAAAGATGAAGAGGAGACTCGAGGCAGCGGAGATGTTGTTCTAGAGAAGGATGCTGAGGATATCATGGTGCGAGCGTTTGAGCAACGATGAGGTCTTGGAGAGGATGCGAACAAGGAGGAAGCGTATACTTAACATAAGGAAGAGGCAGATGAAATTTCTGGGACACGTAATGAGAAAAGGGGTGCCCGGAGAATCTGATACTCACAGGTCGAATAGAGGGGAAAAGAGACAAGAGAAAGCAACGTATGACATACCTGGCCGACTTAAGCAAGTGGATGACAGAACGTGGTCTGGGGGAATTGACAAAGGCACGAAACTTATTGAGAGCTACAAGGCATAGTGGGTAGTGGAGAGCCATGATCGCCTACGTCCTGAAAGGACACGGCACATAAAAAGAAAGAAGTGAGAGGTACTATTTCAGCTAGCTTATACGCTCATCCCACACTAGAAAAAGTTTTTTTTCCTGACTAACATTTTGTGTTAATTACTCGTTAGTAACTTCGCCATATGCAATAAAATTTGCAAATTATAATCTGAAGCACATTTTGTACGAATTCGAGGTTAATAGCTTGTGTAGATCCGGATTATAGAAAAAACAAACAATACTGATCACTTAAAATAGAGTTGATTCTACTTTTACAGCTTATCAACCCTTCGTGAGTTATTTAAAATTGAAACATTCTGATCGGTACCGGGCCGGGGCACCATTTGGTGCAGGACCGAACAGAAAGAACAAAAACTTTTTTTCCATTTTATTGACAATCGTCTTGTTTATTGTGTTTTGTTACGATGCTTGACCGACACCGATCACCCTCCGGTTTGTGGAAAAATTATCTTGCATCACACCGGTTTGGGGACCGCTTGCTTAGTGTACCGGGTGTTCCCAAGCGCCCCATCCTCTATGTACTGACCGGGATCGAACGAAAACCAGTGCACTTAAAACGTAAAATTCACAAAATACCTACCCCTCACGTTTTGGTCTGTGACTCCCTACCCCAACCCAAGGATTCACTATGGATGATTAGTACCACAGTAATCTACATAAAATTTCCTTTTTAACGATATCAAATTTAGCTTGGTGACAATTCTTGGTTAAATGCCAATTCTCCTGGCCTATAATCAGCAGCGTGCAGAGAGAGGGCAGCGAGTTCTACGCCCATCCACCCCAGACATCAGTATCGGGAGGGCATCCAATCAAAGAGTGAAATAAAAATTTAGTTTATATTTAATTCGAATAAAGTGTTTATTTCATGTTTCATCTGTTTTTACATATTTAAAATGTCTTCCATTCTCACTACTAAGCCATATAAGCCCCCACCTACTCGAGCCTTGGGCACATACAATCAAGGGGTTGGCCCCGGGCATCACCAAACTTTTGCATGTCACTGACTATAGCTATACGTATTTCATCAGAACACCGAGTTCTTTATGACCCATGTGACCCAGCAATGGTTGTTCGAGAATTTTCATGATCATGTCGCCTGTTCCCTCTCCTGATTTGAATTGCTTTGATTACTACATCTGGGATGTCGTCAAAAGCAAGACGAACTGGAAAACAACATACCAAGGTTGAGCTCCGGCGCTGTGGACATGATGGTCATTCTCTTTTAATGCTAGAGGACGTCCTCGATGGGCAGCGCTGTTTCATTGAATAGCCTTTTCCTTATTTTTAAGTTGAGCCTCACAATATTTGTTCAGTATACTGATTTTCGTTATTGACTATCATTTTTCTTTTTTACTCTGTTTTGCTCTCTGTCGTAATTTGAATATCTACAGTAGATCATCGCTTATCATTTTCCTTTTAGAATCTTTCTTTCTTCAGCCAATTTAAAACGACGTCATCTTTTTACTTTGACTTTTTTTAAACATTTTTCTTGCATATTGAGTAAATGTTTGTCTTTGAATTTATTTTTTCAATTTTAATGAAATTAATTGCAATTATTGTTGAGCGATTATCATATTTTTAACATTGGAAGTAAAAAAAAATTATGAAAAATTATTGATTAAAATTTTGTCTTTTCAATTTTTTCCAATTTACCCTTTTTGACGGCATATAAAGCGCACTTCTTTTCTTTTTACTAAAATATCTTAAAATTCCCCTGCGTCTTATATGCCATATGTAGGTTTTTAATTCACGATAGTCGGCCGAAATTAGATGACGCATTATTTAACGACGATGATAGTAGTATTGAAAATGAGTATCAGAGTTCTGATAACGAAGACAACGAATTTTATGGATTTGAAGAATAAAATTTTCATGGTAACTGTACTGTTTTGCTCAATTGTAATAATTGCTTAATTTTTATTTTGTTTTCTTACGTTTGGATATAATAAAAAGTTTTTATAGACTCGTGTTCTTTTTTTCCTGTTATTTTTCATTTAATTGTAATCATGGCTTGTTTAACCAAAATAATACCTCATAAATATAGCCTAGGCTGTACCATTTAATAATAATTTTACTAATTACTAATTTTTTTCTTGATTTGCCCTACTGAAACTGGGGTGCGTCTTATACACATGTGCGTCTTATATGCCGTCAAACACGGTAATTAAAATATTTTTTCAATCCAATGCATTTATTCTACGGTGAAAAAACCTGACGTTAAACATACTGACGATATAATTACTAGACGACGACATTACAACGATGGATTTACTGTGATTTAATTACCGTGAATGTCAGGATTAACCCTAACACTGCCAAGGACGGAGGTAGAGGCTGTTACCTTTGTAATGAAACTTCTTTTCGGAATTATTATTAACGCTTTCTATGTCTAAGCAATCATGTTTGCTGAAAGTGGAAATTGCAATCAGCTTAACCTATAAAGTGTACTTCAGCATTTTTTAAACTAGACATTATTTGTCCACAAGATGAGTTACGCGCAATTCTTTTGTAAATTAACTCCAATGTGGGGAGTGAATTGACTTTTTATAAAAATCGCGTTCCTCTATCGTTAAAAAAAGAAAAGGGTATCATCATCATTATTATTGCTATCAACAACATCAACAAATGGAGGCTTAGATACGAATATACGAAACTCCATGTACCGATCATGATACTCAGTCTGTGTGACTATAGAAGGCACATGCATCACAGACAAACGTGAACAATATGGCTGTAGGTTTTGGTGAAAGCCGAGCATAACCTTGCAGGTAGGCGCAGTTTTGTCCCGAGAGGGGAATTCTTCGGACTAGAAGTATTTTCTCTAGACGAAACGCGTCTCTTAGGATTTTTTATACATATATATCTATTTTTCATTCGATTTCAAACCCATCCACCGTATATTTCCGCGTATAAAACGACCTTTGAATCATATTGGGGGTCGTCTTATACAACAATTCTAAAAAAGAAACCTTAAATTCTGAGTGATGTTTGTCAGTAAGCTAACCTCGGCCTCGGTGCGAGAACCAATAACATACATGAAAAGATTCACATTATCAAATAAACTGATAATAAAATTAATAAAATCATTTTATAAGAAATTTAAGCCACTTGAGCGTGTATCATTCGATCTGTCTTTTCAGAGAGAAAGCAGACACTGTTGGGCTCTTGTTTAAGCTTGAATTTCAAAAATATTTTTGGTACATTTCGATTTGTAGGAAAACAGCTGCGTTTGGTTTTTTCTTCCAAAACCAATAAAACGGTTGCCCTCCAAATTCCGAGTAGTGAATTTGGAGCCTACCTGTAGGTTATTTAAAGAGCGGGGACTTGGAGTTCATTTTCGGGGGTCGACGAACAACTGGTGCAGGAACCCAGGTCGCCCCGGTCCAAGAAGGGAAAAACAACATAGAAGGAATTTGACAACCATCAGACAAGAATTGGAACGAACATCAAAGTCTCTCTCAATCACAAGGAAAATTATTTGGCTGGTGTGATTGTTCTATTCTTAGCTGTTACCACGAACTTTGCTTCGAAAATTGTACCTATTCTTTGAAAACTAATCAGCGAAGAATTTTTTTCCTTTCTTTGTTTTATTCTTATATTGTTTACCTTTTCTGAAGACCTTATGCAGCATTGTAATTTTTTTATTGTAAAGAGGCATATTTCATTTGCAGTGATTATATTTACATACATCTTATTGGCCATCATTTGGCACACAATGCATTTAAATTGTGTAATTCATTCATTTTTGCGTGTTAACAATAAATTTATTGTGTTTCTTAAACTCGGCTCAAGTCGTCTCTTTGTTGTGTGACCTTCTAAATTAAATGTTACCTCAAACATTTGTTTGAACTATTTCTTTTCTTTTTTAACCAACTAAAAATACTATACGTTACACAAATTGTTGAATGAATGTGTTACACTTTAATACAGTTCAATTATTTGGAAATCGAAGCTATAGCTGTTTATTTGGGTAATTAAAATAGCTGAACCTTTTTTTTTCAAAAGGCACAACGACACTAGTCTTAAACTATTTGGGACAATAACTGTAGAATATGCTTGTATATTCTTTAAAAAATATTACTAGATAAAACAAAATGTGTGAATTTAGCCCCTTGCTTAACATGGAGTCAAATTAAAATTCAAACCTATTTGGACAGCTTATTGAGCAGAGTCCTTACAAGGATTATTTTTTGCTTAAAAAGAAATATTGTTAAATGTTTTGACAATATAGAAAATAAACAATCAAATAGAAAGCCTGTATAACGATTAAAATAGATGAAAGTCTATACAGGATAGATTTTCTGGCGGAAGCAGAATTTAAAATGTGTATTCATTGACCTCACTCAGATGGAACGTCGAGTGGAAAAGGAAGGCGCTGAATACTCCGTTTTCAAATGGCTGCAGAACAAAGAAACAACAACAATGAAGGTTTAATATTGAAATTATTACGAGACTTTCGGAGTAACCCCACCTTTAAACGGGTCTCCTGGTATTGTTACAACGATCCCTGTGACTGGCTTAAAAGGAACGAATTAGAAGGTCCCTTACTGAAGCTGTTTCGTCCCGATCTGCGCGCCATGTTTAAATATTTCTTCCTCTTTCGCTTCCAACGAGTAGCACGACAAAAAAAAATGCTCTCGGAAAAAGAAAACTTTAACAGAAACCGGGATTGTAGCGCCTAATGCACGTGAAGAAATATCTTCTCAATCCTCAAACCCCTGCCACCACCACAACAAGAAATCACAAGACCTCAAAGAACTGTTAACAAGGCGTTTCTTTTCTGTGACAAGATAAGTCCACAAAATACCATTTTTTGCAACACCATTATTGTAACATTTCCTTTCTCCTCATTCTTCTATTATACTCATAAAAAGGTTTGAATCTCAAAGTTTTGGTTTCGTTCTTTTTTCTCACGCCGTGTCACATCACTGAATTTATCCTTTTTTTTTTCATACAACGGTAATTACTTATCTTTTCGAACAAACTTAAACGAGTGAAATACCAACACTAAAGAAATAAACAATTGTATTAACGTAAAATACAATAAATTATAAATCAGTGTAGATGTCTCTCGTTAAAAAAAGAAAAGAAAAGATAAGTGAGGTTAAAAAAAGGCGTCCGCTGGGGGCGCACAGAAGGAGAGGGAGGGATTCCATATCAAAGAAGAAATCAACTTGTATCCATGCAAGCTCAGCTGAGAAAATCTAAACATCGAGTTATGGTTGCGTTCACAGCAACCTTTATCTTTTGCTAAATTTTCAAAACTGAATAAAAAAAAACAATGTTGAAAGTGGAATGTATTATTATTGTACATTATCGTATTGTTATTAGCGGTATTTTGTGATTGTCGATGAAGTATAAGTAAATGGCTATTAGTACAGCAGGGCGGTGGTGGATTGTGGGTGGTGGTGATGAATTCGCAAGAGATCACGTGATGAAACAAACAAAACTATGGTTTCCCTTTTAAAGGACGTGTGTATGAAAAACATGATACAGTTTTCGCTTTGTTATTTCATTTATTTTGAATTTCTAAGGATACAGCAATAACAACACTTCCAATAATATCACCTTTATAATCAATAAGCAGTCGTCTTATATACTAAAGGGTGGGATTGATAAATTGTCATCTAAATGACGCAAAAATGAAAACAGCACTGGCATCTCATTTTAACAGATATATTTAGCAAAATTACACAAAAATATCTTGAAATACTAAAGAGTAAATTTATTCAAACAATCACCATTGGCTTCAACCATGGCCTCCAGACAACTTTGAAATCTCCTGCAACTCTTCTGAATAGTCTCCTTGTTTAAATTGGTGAATGGTACCAGAATCCTTTAGTTCATCTTTGGTGATACAAGAAGTTTTGTTGGTCTCTAGCTCAACTGCACTCCACACATAATAATCAAGGGGGTTGCAGTCGGGGGAGTTAGGTGGCCAGATGTAAGGGGTGATGTAGTTGCAGAAATTGTTTAACAGCTGTAACTGGGTTCTGCTTGTGTCTTATGGTGCCGAGTTCTGTCGCCAGACATAGGGTCTTCCAGCAGTCACCCTCTTGACCCAGGGCAGTACTACCTCCTCAAGGCACTTGATGTAGGCCTCAGTGTTAAGTCTGAGGCCCTGTGGGGAAGATGAATAGAGGCATAACGTCGCTATCACTAGTTATTACTCCAAACACCTTTGGACTCATCCAACTCTTTCCGAATCCTTTGCATTCTCCTCAGATTGACACCCAAACACTGAACTGTTCGTATTGGAACTTCCGGTGCGAATGTCAAGCAGGACAGCATGCCGTTTCCAAATTTCTGGCGGAGTTAATTGCGTCATCGTGCTCTTTTTCTCACAGACGTTGCCCAACTCACCCAACTATACTTTGCAGTCGATAAAAAAAAAAAAAAAACGCGACAATTTATCTATTTCATCCTAAATAAATTCATGAAAATTTGCTATATATATATACATATATATTTACCTCGTTTTATCTAAAGGTCGCCTTATATACGGAAATATATGGTATATGTATATTACTTTATTTGTATTTTATCCATATATAAATAATTATGATTTTTACAAGTACTAAAATAGTAAATAAATAGTTATCTGTACCACCAAAAATTATAACAATATTTAAGTTATTTTGAAATCGTCAGCAATTTAGATTTCTCGGCTCCTTTTATGACGACTGTGACTGTGCTGTTGTATACCCTCTATCTTATCTCTCCATTTTCTTTCTAGTTTTTTCCTATTGTACTTGCTATCTATATCTACCAACCAACCTTTTGTTCCACCTGTCATCCTTCTTAGTATGTGATTATTCACTGATCCACGCTGACCTCTTTATGCAATTTTCCCTTTTTGTGCCAGTACGCCATAGCTGGCCTTTAAGTTATGCGTTTTACATTTTAAACTTATTGACAGGAGTCTACTAATTTTGTCATTCAATTACCTACAATGAGTCTTTATTCGTTTATAAATACAGTGTACCCCGGATATAAGAGAAACCCGGATATAAGATAGATTTTATCTGGTCCCAAATTAGAGCCAGTGTTAATGTATATAAAATAGACCAAACCCGGATATAAGAGACTTCTTCTCCTGTCCCGACAACTCTCTTATATCCGGGTTACACTGTATTTATTAGGAACGAGTATTTAGCATTTATACAGACACATACAAGAAAAACTATATTTCATTTGCCTTAATTCTAGGCTACTCTAACACGGATCAATTTTTTTTAGTTTGATTTTAGTCGTAGCCTTTTACTAAAAAAGTTTTATAAAATCCTCAGCTCTTGTGGCAAGGGAAATATACTTAAGCTAAAAATTGAGTGGCTGCAATTTCTCTAAATAAAACGTGCTTACGTTAGACAGTATTTAAGCAACTGGTGGGAATCCTACTTTAGATTTTTCCGTTATTATCTGAAAAACTGGTTGGAAAAGACCCGGATTAGAACGATTTATCAATGGAAAAACAGTGAGTAAAAAAATGACAGAAATAGGTCTTTACAGACCAATCCCAGGAAAGGAGGATAGTATCTGACCGATTCATTTTATTTAAAAGGGGAATATAAAAAAACAATTGAAAGTAAACGTTTGAGAAAAAAACTAGAAAGTAAATTATTACACACAAATGAACTAGAATACAAATGGTTTCTCTGGTATGAACCATTATTTAAATATTAATAAGAACTAGTTGTATAAATTTTAACAGTTGCATTTACACATATTACGTGACACACCTTCTCTAGTTGAATGAACTCTACCGCGTCTTGGAAATTGAGTTGATGTTACTGTGACGTAATACGCTGGATAGCAAATAAAAGATTGTATTGTCCAAGTCGTCGACACCTGCGTGATATAAGCAAAGACATTTTTAGCGGCTTTCGTTAGTTTATAAAAGAGACCGCAGCAGTCTTCATTTAATTGTTTTTCTCAGAGACTGTTCATCTATATACATACCTTCGAATACCTCTTGTACGGGTGCATTTAAAAAAAGAAAAAATAATAGAAGAAAAAAGTAACTAAAAAAAGGAATATTTATTTACCCACAAGTAAGTAAGTACAATACTTTCAATTTATTTAGTTAGTAGTAGTACATCTTCACATTTGATGTTTGTGTTGGTTAGATGACAACAAGAGAGAGAAAGAGAGAACTTTGTGTAATTTAAAAAGAGTTTGGAAGATTATGTTGCGCCACTTATACAAGTGTTTCTGTCAGTGGTTAATTAGTTGAAAATGTTTCCAAGTTTTATTTTTACCTCACTTTTTTTTTTTTTTAAAAAGATAAAAATATAATGTGAAAAATAAAAATTTCACTAAATAACAAGAGATCACTTACAACAAAGAAGTGAGTTCGATCCTCACTGGGTGCGTCATAACCACGGCCTTGTGCCATATCTAAGCTCCGCTTAATAAATCATCATTAACAGTATGAAAAAGCCTCTCAGACTCAGTTGAAAACACACACTTAATGTGGGAGTCAGTCTTACGATACAAGAAAGAGTTTGAAAATAGTTATTTTTCAAGTGTCCCTGTGTCCCACCTTGATAATCAGTATTCGAAAATCTGGGCTTGAAGTTTGACGATTAGGACCAGTGAAAAAATACACAATTTAATTTTAAATTAAATTATCAAATTTATCTCTAAATCATATTTTGTGTGCGTTTGCATATTTTCCACCTTTTAAACACAAAAAAGTAAAATGTGAAGGAAAAGAAATGAGGTGGTCAGTACTTTTGAAATAAACAAAACAAAGATCGCGATCATATGCAAATACACGCACAGTGTGTTTATATGAGACTCAAGAGATACGAACAGTTTCATCATTTTTACGGTGTGAAAATGACATTCACTATGTAATGCTGATTTTGATGTCCGTAAAAATGCTCTATCACTGATATTGATCTCTCTTTCATATATAAAAGATTCTAACAATTTCTTATTCCCCTCCCTGACACGCAAATAAATAAAGAGTAAACTTTAAAACTATTTTTTACTCTGTGTGTGTGTGTGTGTATGATAAACTTTATCATATTGTCCCCCACCACCATTTTTTTAACAGATAATTACATTTATTTGTTGAAATTATATACACGTGCATGTTACCTACCTTTCGAGTATTTATATTACCAAGCCCGTTTCAGAGATCATTACTACTACTTTCTTTTAGTACTTCCCATTGTATTTGTGGCCTTGTGCCAGTCTAAACAAAACATTGTAAATTTCTAATAAATCGATTAGGATTTGAACTTTCCTAGAAATGTGCGGATTTGATTTTTGCACATGACATTTTTTCATCTTTAAATTAAAAAAAATTAAAAAATAAGATAAGCGAAAGATTTTTCTTTCCATAAACAAAAAGTCGAAAACCGTAAAAATAAAGCAGTTATTAAATTTTTGGAGACAAGGAATTAAGGACTTCGTGTTCGTTTTTGTCTTAATGCCGGACACTGTTGTTTTCTTTCTTTGCGGCAGAAAGCCGGGGGGGGGGGTGAGCGGTGTCGGATCCTGGGGTAGCATACCTTCATTGTACAATTCAAAGAACTTTGATTTTATGATTATTGGTGAATGCTTAACACGTGTGCGTGTGATCCCCAAATTAAACTGACCACATCCCATCCCCTTTAAGGGGGTGATAGAAATAAGATACCTTTTTTAAACTCTTGTCTATTTATCCTTAAACAAGCTGACGTTCATTACAAATTTCGTTTTCAGCAGAAAATGACAAAAAAAAAAGTGACAAAAAAGTAAAAGCTAGTATAATTTCTTTGATTATTTATTTTATTTTGGACACTAACGATTTACTGAAGCTATTTGCTAAACTCTTTGTATTGATGGTGTTGTATATTTATTTGTTATTAATGCGTATTATATGTAAATACGTGATTAGAATGTCACACAGTATTTATCGTCACCTAAACTTAGATCGTCTTTACACTTCTTCTTGCTATATTAGTAAAGGTGTGCACAAAGTTTTGTATTTTTCCCTGGTATTTTCCTACCTAATTATACGGCACAAAAATCGACGAGCATCCTGTTTTAAAGCGTTTTTAGCAAGTTTCTGATAGAGGGTTCAAACAATCCTATGTTCCACATTCCTGCATTGCCTTGAAACAGACTAAAAAGCTGAGCTTTACTGTGGATGATTAAAAAAAAACCCCAAAATCTCCCTATTTTATGTATGATGGACTCTCCCCTCTAGCTATAATTTTTACGAGACAGGAGAATCCATCATACATAAAATAGGGAGTTACTTTTCAATCACCCTGTGTGTGTGTGTGTGTGGTAAACCATAAAATCCAAAATTACCTCGTATGTATAATAAATACATTGAACAATTTTGTGGATCACTTATTACTAGGATCTACTTGGATTATATGCCAAAAATTACCTTATTTGTTAAATATAACAATACACACACACACACATGTGTGTGTGTGTGTAACCCGGATATAAGAGTTGTCGGGACCGGAGAAGAAGTCTCTTATATCCTGGTTTGGTCTATTATATATACATTAACACAGGCTCTAATTAGGGACCAGAGAAAATATCTTATATCCGGGTTACACTGTATATATAATTTGTTAAATATAACCAACAATGAACGTCTATTATGTTTGATCATGAGCCGTTCTAAACTTCGTATATAGTTGCTTTAATTTCGGGATATATATATTTCTGTTTTATACGTTATTTTTAGAGATACAATTCAAGTAACTATTGTTTTTAATTAAACGGTATTAATTACATTTTACAGGTCTGAATATTCGAGAAATTTCGTAGAAGATATGCGTTCTTCGACAGGAATCTAACCTGTATTCTTATACGGAAACCATTTGATCTGACGTGCCATACCATTTAGCTACAGAGAAGCATCTGGTTAGCAAAGTCCAAATTACTGTTTTTAAACGGATAATCTTCGTTTTTTCTCGATTGATCATATCTGCTCATGTTTACGTATTTTAATGTAAACAATGACAACATATCATGAAAGGAATTAAGTCCGACAATTAATTAATATATTTCCTGTTTATACGTTATTTTTATAGATACAATTTAAGTTTTTAATTAAGCAGTATTAATTACATTTTGCCAGCCGGGTAACGCATATTTTCTACGAAATTTCTCGAATATTCAAACTGACAAAATGTAATTAATACTGTTTAATTAAAAACTTAAAATGTATCTATAAAAATAACGTATCAACAGAAAATATATTAATTAATTGTCGAACTTAATGAAACGGATTGTATATATAATATATATGGTGATTGAAAATTAACTCCTTATTTTATGTATGAGTGGCCACCCAGGAGTCCTGACTTAACCACCCTGTATCTTTTTCTTTGGGGGTTAGTTAAAGGAGCAAGTCTACTGTATTTAAAGATTTTGGAAGAACTGAGGAGCGAATACAAGGAGCTGTCTTCAATACCACAAGAATTCCTGGTGAAATCAGTTGACGCGATTCCTGGACGACTTTCCTCTCGTATACATTTCTTGTAAAAAAAAAAAAATTTGAAAGTGGGGAGTTAATTTTCAACCACCCTGTGTAAGCAAGATAGTAGATACCGACAAAAAGAGTTATTCCTAAGTTTTAAAATGCATTTCTAAAAATGAAATATCTTTTAGTTTTAATTTCAAGCTAATTAAATATATTTCCAATAAGCAAAATACTTTGCTATATTTCGAATTGAATTTAAAAGGATTTTAATTTTTTTTTTATTATCATCGTGAAAATGCTAAAATCGTGGTGGGGGAGCATAACTATAACAAGTTCTTGACGAACATAATGTGAACCTCTTTTTAAAAAATGTTTTAACTATCCTGTAATCTGAAAAAAATCAAAACATTCTAAGCAATCTAATATTTTATTGAATTGTAGGTACTTTGGCTTTATAGTTTAATTTACGAAGATGCTTGTTGATGAAATGTTAGTAAATTACCAATAAATTTTAACTTGCTCAGAAAATAAGAGCGATAAACAATAGTAATGTCACGTTTAGACATCCATATTACAAAAATCAACACGTTTATACAGACATCACTTTTTTAAAATATTGTCGGTCGTTGAATTGTAGTAAGCGTTTCCGTTTATGATTAGCAAATAGTTTTTACTTAATAACTGCTACAAATTAATACAGAATTTTGAAACATTTAAAAAGTTTGTAAATTTTTTCAATTAAAATTTAAAAAATAAAATTTTTGTAAAAGTTCAGTATTAAACGAAAAATTTTAAGACTAGTGTCCATCATATAATTTAAAAAGCAATTAAAAACTTTTCTAATTAAATGTCTTGGTTTTATTGTATTTTTATTTTACAATTCATAGATTTTCTGTAACTGGGGGTCCTATTTGACAAAAACAAAAAAATGGTTTAAATTCTCCGAGGACTTGTGCTTATAATATAACTCTGCTGAGAATCAGTGTATTATCTGTGACGTATCTTATCCTCAAGCTCCGAGATTCACAGACACAGATCTGCAAGTCAGAAGTAAGATAAATCTATTCTATTATATAGTTTAAACCCTCCTATATCTAAGAGGATTGTACTCAACATTTAGGATAAGAAGTTCGAAGATATAAAATCCTAGAAATCGTAAATGATCATAAAGTGCTCTCTATAGGTTTAAAATTGGCTGAAGGGAATTCTCATTATCGCAGATTGAGTGCTTGTGGATATATACTTGGCCTAAAAAAATGGATTTTTTTTTTGCTTACTCTGCCATTTCAAATTACCAATTTTTAGTTGGTACGTGTTTCACTTGATATCCTTGCTATTTTTTAACAATGAAATTAATGTCAATCGACCAAGACATCAAGATTTTCTTACTAAGAAAATGCTCCGACAGGAAAGGGAGAAAAAAAAAAAACTGGAAATATGGGTTCAATTCCTGCCAGGAATCATTTTCCCTAGGGTTAGGCTTCTCGATCGGTTTCAACTCAAACACGCGTACCCATTAAAATAACGTTTATATACTTTGTGTGTATATAGAATGGTGCAATGGTAGCAAGTTATTACGACTATGCAGTGATTTTCTTTTCTCAGTGGGTGCGATGGCCTTGTGTCAGACTAAGCTAAGCCTAATAAAGACTGCTTTACCCCAAAATGTTTTATAAGATAAATTATTCTATTTCGATTTTGTCTACGAATTAGGTTGCAATTACAATTATTGAATTTTGAATATTTACTTACGTGGACACAAGGCCAGAAGAGAAGTACCCAGTGAGGATCGACTTCACACGCTAGTGATCAATCTGCAAGACGTTAAAACTTATTCACGGTAATGTTTACATATCAAGGGATACAGCCACTTCTGGGGGTAGCATAAAAAACGAAACGGTTATTACTATTTTAAGTGTTGACTGTATTTGAACTATCGGTCGGCATGTTTTTTGTTTTGTTTTTCTTATATGACTGACTATACTTCTACTTCATCACCCTGGCTCTCACACACACACACACACACACACACACACACACTAAAGTTAAAAGTTATATTGGTATGACCAATAGTCAACTTGCCAGAAGACCTAACATCTTAGAAAAGAAAAAATCCCAAACAAGAAAAGAAAAAGAAAGAGCAAAAGGCAATCACCGACCTAAACAGTAAAGTGTTCAACGCCTAAATTATCTACAGAGCAAAAAACGCATGAAAACCCCAGCACTTAAAGGACGGCCCGAGGGGTTGCTCAAGTTTCACGCTCTCGCAATCTTCAGACGACAAGAACGCTTCTAGTCGGAAGATCGCGAAAGCGTGAAACCAATCGAGCTGCCTTTTGCTCTCTCTCACACACACATTATATATATATATATATATATATATATATATATATAAAGTAGTGTGAGTGTGTTAACGTTCTTGTGTATTGATCGGTTGAAGATTTCGTATTATGCGTTGTTGAAACCTGTTGCCCGTGTCCTGCATTTGTACGCATTATAACGAGAAGCAACTATGTCGACTAAAAGTATCACGTCAGAAATAATGTTTGGTGTAGGGATAAATTCATCCGCCCACCTCTCACCCAACGTGGACAAATGTGACACAGAGTAGGATTCAATGTTAGACCCCAGAAATATACATGCGGGGAGAGATAAAAATGTTAGTCCTCTGCAGCGTATGCTGCAAAAGTATTAGGGTACAACCACTTAGTGTAGGGACCGCCCCTAAAATACTATACCTACGGTTTAAAATGAATTTTTAAAATAAATCTTGAAGTTTTTATTTTAGATTTAATTTCAAGCTAATAGATTAAATTTAATATTTTCAATAAACAATATACGTTGCCCTATTTAAAAAAATTTAAATAGACTCGATTTTTTAAATTTTTTCTAATTGCTAAAATTTAGCCATAATTCATTGGAATGTAATTCTCTTTATTAAAAAATCTTCCAAAAATAAAATATACTTCTGATACTTTGAATATTTGATCTGAAACAAATAATACTCATTTTAAGGTTTTAAATATCGCAGAAATACATTTTCTAACACGTTAAGCTGTTTATTTAAGCTGTTGACAGCTTGATGACAGATGGATATTTATTTAATGTCTTTATATCCGTAAAATAATAATTGAATATTGAGCGCTTTTTTATATAACTTTTAATTAATCGGTAATCTTTAAAAACTTAGGAAAATATTTTCCGTAATCTAATGTTTTATTGAATTTTAGATACGTCTACTTTAGATTTACTATAGTTATCACTATTTCTGATGTTGTGTATGACCGTCTGTATTTGTTCTGATTTTAATTAATATAAACATTAAGCTTTACACAATTGAATTTCTCGAAATTAGATAAATTAAATAAGTTGTATGTAACAGATGAACGAAAAAAAAAAAAAAAAACAGACCATAAAATTTTTCATTTGTGAATAAGTCCTGAAAGTTTCATTAAAATTCAACAATTATTTGATTTTTGTAAGAATTTACAAATGTGTTTTTCACCACAAAAATGTCCATGTTAATTTATAGTTCATTCACCGATAAAAAAATTAACCAAAATTTCCAGTGTTCTAAAAAGGATTAAAAATATAATTAAATAAAAGAAAACAATTTTTGGTCTTTCCTCTTAATAATTAAGAGTTTGACTACAATTTTTTTTTTTTTTTTTTTAAATTAAATTTGGTGCATTTTTCATCATGACATTCTCTTTTTTCAGCGAATATTTAGTGCTAGGAAGAGGTCCTGCAGCGGAGCTGGAGTCTCTAGGGACCAAACATATCTGCTTTAGCACTTTGCCCTATCTGTAACGTGTAAACAAGGAAGGCTAGATATCTTCTACACTTAAATCGTTGTCACTAGTACTTGTTGATACCAGGCAAGCTAGAGTAATTAATAACATTTAATTACTCAATCCACTGACATGTTACATTTGGATTCAGTTGATCACGCGATATTTTGCCTTATCAGTTACTAGTGCTTATGATCAGAGCTGCCCTTGACCTAGGTAGCTCTTATGTTGCGTTGACTGTTCAAGCCGATCTGGGCATAAGCAACTTGTGCATTGTGAGGTATTTATGTAATAAAGGCAGCGGCGTCGCTTAATGATAACACGTGTTCAACTAATGAAGAACATGAGACTTGAACCTCTCATACTTAACATTGCATTTAGATTACTCTCGACCAGTGTGAGCGGCAGCCGCCACGAAATCCTCATCTGTATGTGAACTTTTCTCCACCCAACGACGTCTCAAAGACTGACAGTTATCTCTGGTGTGGTTGCATATATATTAATGTTTTCATCACACTTCTAAACGTTAATTTTTATTTTATTTTTTGCCGGAGAGTGCATATGTTTCTTTTATAAAATTTCTCTGATATTCAGGCCGGTAGACGAAAATAAATAAACATACACTAAACCAGCGTCTATTCAAATATGAGACAAAACTCGTCGTCTAAAATAAATTATTCAATAAAACATATCGATCTAGAGATCTATCTATCTCATACTACAGTTCAAAAGTTTGAGAGCACCTCTGGTAATTTTTTTAAATTACCCCAAAATTAAATTGTTTTTTTTTTTTTACTTTTATTTAATGTAAAATATTATACATGATTAAAAAAAGTGAAACCTGATTTTTTTTCAATTATTATTAGAGATTTTATTACGACAAAAAGAAAAAGCATTTTATTAAATTTTGCTTTCATCAAAATAGCCTCGTTTTAGCCTTGATTACTGCAACACAAATTTTTATCATTCGTTGCAAAAGTTTCTCAAAATTTAATAATTGATTTCATTCTTTTTTCAATGACTAAACAGCTCTTTTTCATTTTTGGTATGGAAAGGTTTCACTCTTCTGTCAAATTCATCTCATGCTAGTTCTGGGGTGGCTTCAAACTTTTCAACTGTAGTGTGTGTGTGTATATGTATATATATATATATATATATATATATATATATATATATATATATATATATAATGAAACACTTTGCCAAAGCTTTTTGTGCTGACATAGAAAATTTTCTTGGTTCATACTGCGGTATGTAATAAATAAATCAATAACGTTGCTACCTAGAACTTAACATATTTTTTAGCAAGAAGGTGCTCAGTAGAGAACTAGAGTAACAATAATCGATAAATTAATAAGACTCGGTTGATTGAAATATGTCAATTGAACCTTGTTAATTTCCTGAAAGTGTGTATGTGTGAATTCCCAGGACTCACTTAAAAAGAAAAGACTGAATACGCAGCAAATCTACCCTACTTAAAAAAAATAAAAAAATAAAGTCGTTGGGAGTTTTCGCACACACCTTATAAATTTGATTACTGGATACAGTACATCAACCGAAGAACTGTGTTGAAAACAACAAAGATAAAGATAATTCTAGTCTTAATTCGAGGAACTCAGAAAATAATGACAATCTGAGAATTCCAGCCAACATTAAGATTAGAAAGCACACCGACCAAATCAAAATGACAAAGAAAGAAACTGAATTAATTTGGTGAATAAAGAAAATGCTTAATCTCAGAATTTCCAGCAATATGTACATTGCCTGCTGTCGGCATTTTCAAGACACTGAAATGTTGCACTCTCGGGTTTGCGTTATAAACTAATTATTAGCGCTATTTCTAAACAAGTGCAGATATATAGTAGCTTACAATACAACCTGTTTTGTATTGTTTTATATTCTGTGCTGATAATGTGGTTTAGCTTAGTCCCTACTGCAGGGTATCCAAGCTAAACCAAAATGGTGGCGCCCATAAGAAATAGCCATCAGCGTGTTTAGTCATTTATTTTCCAGTAACTGACCATTTTATAAAAATAATGGTGATTCGAGTTTTTACGTATTTGGTATTAATTTATTTGCAAATTCTTCAAAATCAAAATAGACGCTAAAACGTTTTTGCAATTTCAGTTTATAAAGCAGCAAAAACACATGAACAAGTGATGGATGCCATCTCCCTTCCGAGTATAATGTACAAGGGCAACACATGTGATTTACGAGTTGAGAAAATTCTCTGCATTAACATTAAAAATAGATATATACGAAATAAGACAAAATTAGTAGTAGTAATCTATATTTAATATACTATAATAATATACTAAACAAATAATACCATATGATAAAAAACTCATAGTTGTAGAATTATTTTGATCTGTCGCAATAAGGTGTGAGAATTTTTAAAAATAGGTCCGGTTTATATATTCAACCGGAAGCCTTCATTCACTGTGTGCTACTTAAATAAAATTACGCATGTAGATAACTTTCTTTAAAGTACAGTGTAACCCGGATATAAGAGAGTTGTCGGAACCGGAGAAGAAGTCTCTTGTATCCGGGTTTGGTCTATTATATATATATTAACACAGGCTCTAATTTGGGACCAGAGAAAATCTCTTATATCCGGGTTACACTGTATATTACATATTTAAGAAGAATCATACACGTAGATCTTTTATTAGAGTAAAAAAAAAAAAAAATCAACCTAAATTTATGAGAATCAAAGAACCGGAGAAGAAAAAAGAGTGTAGGAGTGAGACGTTAAAAGTAGCCAATTGTTAAAATTGGCCTTTATTTTTAAAATAAATCCTTGTTCCTGTCTTTGTTTCTTCACGATATTCATTAATGATTGAACTCTAATAGAAGAATCCGCCCACACTTCTCTTTGACCAATAACGTCAATAGAACTTGATGACTACTTAGTAGGACATCTCTTTCCAAGTGTCCCATCTTTGGAGATGGATTGAATAAGCCCAAGGACGGGTATAATTAATAACTGGCGAAAGCGGAAACTATTATTTGCTTATTAACTTTTACTATCCAGACGTACTGTTAACATAATAACTTTCATCATCTCTCGTGTAAACAAAGAAATGGTGATTCCAAACATACATGTCACTTTTTGAAAAGGACACCGCACGAACAGACAAGCTACTGTTGCCAAGATAAACGACTCAATCACTTTGCTTACGATTAACAAGTCTTCTTCTTACGTCAATAACCTTCTCTCTTATTAATCTCATAAGAGAAAACATCGAACGTCCGTCTCAGTAAATTTATCTTTGCTTAAGCTTTAAACCACAAATTTATCTTTGCTTAAGCGTTAAACCACAAATTATCCAACAAGAAGAATTGGGGGGGGGGGTGCAATAATCTAATTTAATTATTCTGCACAGAATTTAAATTATTTTTTAAAAACTTCATTCAATAACCAAGTAATAAGTAAAAATGTATTTTTTGTTTATTATTTGATTATCGACTGAAATGTTGTCGGTTTGCAGGCGGGAAAATGACAGTTAACATTAACAACGATGATAAATACTCTTCTTGACTGTCGTCGGGGTTAAGCCTTTTATTCTTCCCACCTGTAAATGAACATCAAACGTCGGCTATTACAAAGGGTTCATGAATAGACTAGTCAAGAAATATTGGTAATTTATAGAAGTAATGGTTAAATATTGGAGGACTAATCTTCACATAGTATAAAAAGATTTTTTTTTGTTAATTTGATGGAAAAATAGCGGGCCTTTTGCTGTCAAATATGGTGATTTTTCTAAGAATAGCTTAGACGTGACACAAAGCCGAAAGTATGGGGCACCCAGTGAAGGTCGAACTCACTACACAATCGTAATTGTTCTAGCGAGACACGCTTGCTAACAATTAAATCACATTTACTGTCATTATGTTCATTAATGTGTGAATTTACCTAATGAACAGCTGGTTTCTTCATATTTTCTGTTTCTTTGTAATACTAGTAATTTTATTATGATTGACAATTTTAACCTTGTGTTATTCACCTCGGATTTCCGAAAAAGCATAATCCCCTCGCGTTTGCTTCCCACAACAACTGAGCTACAACGGCACCACACTGCATGCTACACTCCCTCACCGAGGTTGGAGAGTAGTGGGAGGAAGCAAAAAGAGCAGGTTGCCAACTCCAGAATTGCAAGTACTTCAAAAATGTTGGTGTAACAAAACACCCCATATGACTAACGCAGTGTTAACTGTTTTCGTGTTACACTTTCCTTTGTACAAGAAGTTTTTTTTCAACATGAACTTCATGTCACAACATATTTGCTATTTCATTCTCTTTCAAACAACTTTCTTGTTTTATTTCGCAGACATTATTATTCTTATCAATTTCTGTTCTAAATTCTTGTACCAAGCAATTTGAAACTACTTTCATTACGAAAATGAACAGAATAAATGGCAATCCAATGTCTGTCTATGGCGGAGAAATGAAAGCGTATCAGCGAAGTTGTAACAATTTTTCTCTAGTCAAAGAAAAATGTATTCTTGTGATAGCCTGATCATATACATCTCTTCTGTTAAATGTTCTCAATGCTACCCAACGACAAAAGTAAAAATAGATTGTCAGCAGTAAACTAAATTAAGGCAGGTTTTACTGACAAAATCTGTATGTATAATTAGAAAAATTATTTTACTTAGATAATCGGTTATTTTTACCTACTTCTCTTAAAATTATACGTCATAATTTATGCTTTTTAGCATCAGTGTTTATTCCCAGATAAAACATTTGCATTTATCCCCACCTGTGAGAATTAAGTATGAGTAATTATTTTGAAATGTATGAAAGAACAAAATAGCGCTCTAGGTTATAAATGAACTTCTTAAAATAGATTTACTTTTAATAATTATAATGAATAATCAGAAGACATATTTAAACAATGTCTATTTTCGTTTGACTAGAAACTTCAATAAACGTATTCGTTCTTCAATTCAAGAAAGAAAATATCGGTAAATACATTTAGATGTTTAAAATTTGGTATTTCATAGTGGAAGAGCGCTCAGTATTAGTGTGTTTATAGATATAGACGCTATATAAATAGTATGATGGCTGCCAGTTTCACGCCATAAACGAATCTTCAGAACAAACTGATTTGAAGATCGCTTAAAGCATAAAACTAACAGCTACAGTGTTCATATCGTTAGATATTCAATGGAAAATGCTGAGACGAACTACATTCCTTGGTTCCGCCGTGTCACTCACATAGTAGCAAATCACCCACATTTCCTCTGTATTCCATCGGTGAGAAGTAAATTCCACTCCAACAGCTTCTTCTCTCGAACCACTGCTCTATGGAACTGACTCCCAAGACGATGTCCCCATAATCACTACAATCTTAACATGTTCAAGTCTTGAGTTAGCCGTTATCTCCCCCTCCTATCTATATTAACTACCCCTTAACGTAACCCTTTACCTCGAGTGTCACCCGACCCTTGTACAGATTGAACCTTACTGTAAAAAAAAATAAAAAATTGACAAATATTCTGTTGAATTGATTGGCTAATTTATGAGTTACATCAATAACACATAAGAATCAACACTGCATGGCGACTGCTACGTTGAGATCTCGATGCGATCTTCAGATCAAGTGCCATTACATCATTAACCAAATAACAGAAACCATATCGAGGACTGCCAACAGCACAGACAACTAAAATGGATAGCGCATGTAACTAAGAAAAAATAATGACATAATCAAGAGGGTGGCATTCCACATCACTTCAAATAAAAGGTTAGGAAGGAAACGCCTATCAATACTGGAAAGATCGATAACAGCTACTAGACTCGAGAAACCTTTTTTCCTTAAAAAGGGTTTTAAGAAAATGATCTAAATTTCTACCGAAAATAGTACCGATTGCTCGGTCAATAAATACCAAATGTTTCCTTATAGGGAAACTGTTAATGTTACCATTACTATTTAGCAAGTGATAGGACATACACTTTGGACATGACAATCAGCACTGTATGGCGACTGCCACTTTTACGTTTCAAACAATCTACAAACTGAGCTTGATCTGAAGAACATCTGAGATGTGAAACTAACAGTCACCGGGCAGTGTTGATTCCTACGTATCCATCCAAAATATATATCTCGATAAATGCTTAGTGGCATTTGGTCTGAAGATCGCCTTCAGGTGTGACAGTTGCTATGTTGTATTTTTCTACGTTCCGTCTATCTAACTCTTGAGTCGACCAGTCAGTTAAGTTTATTGAATAAAAAAAATAAAAATATTTTCAACATTAACTTAACGGAACAACGTATTTGTTACTTATGAATGATACTATTTATACACACATCTCTCACATGAACATTCACAACTTATTTACTGGATTAAGCAAATTCTTCCATTTTAACTGAAAACATTGCATAAACCTCAATCAACATTGATACCTTTCAATGTCAGTCTTAATTCATTGTGTTGACATTTAAGAGATTGTATCTGTTTACATCCAACTCGAATATTAGTAGGCAGGCTGATTTCTATTTTTAAACTTAGCATAGCACAAGACCATGTGTGAGGACACTATAAGGTTCGAACTCTCTACTCTGTAGTGTAGTATTTATCTGCAAGAATTGCTACTTAGCACTAATCTATAGGAGTTAAGTTTAACAGTATAACAAGGATTAGAAGCGTAAAACACCCCATGTGGATTAAGTACACTACGATTGTAATTATCTATAAGAATAGTTTGCTGACGCCAGCTCCACAGCAAAGTACCCCAACAGTTATTTTAGTTTAACTTGGCACAGGGTAGCAGATTCGTAGTACTATGTGGTAATGGTATACGAGATTAACTTACTAACAAGTATACAACAAAACGCCAAGATTTCTAATAAACTTCACCTAGTTTGACACAAGGCCACTTGTATGAGGTAGGTAGCCAAGAAGGATCGAACTCGTATTGCGAGGTTAGCATACCAGTACTAGACGGCGTATCGCCAGATATGGAGATTGAAACATGGCCACAAGTGAAGGATGCTCGTTAACAATTGATCTTAAGATAGTAGTAATAATCATTTCTATGTACTGCATCCCATTAAAACGATAATCATAGCCCTCCACAACTTCCTATATCTTGTAGCTCTTTGCAATATTTGTCCCTTTGCCAAAGCTCTTCCTATGTTCCTTCATCCATTCACACAAGCTCGTCAGGTAGGTGGCCGGCTACCTCGGCCTTCAATGTCTTATGAGTGTCAAATTCTCCACGCTCGCCTTCCTCGTTATGTCCAAGAAACTTCTGTCTCTTTCGGATTCTGAGTATATAGTTAATCATGACTTTTTCAATATTTAATTTAGTTTTCAAGAAGAATGCTTTGTTTTACGTTTCTTGTTCTTTATAATATTGCAGCAATTTAACAGCCAAAATCGTGAATAAAAAAAAATAACTCATTGCTTGCCAGTTTCCGTTTAACTTTGAACTTCTAAGAATAAAGGATGCAATTAGCAGTAGCCGAGGAAGTATAATTGCAGATGATATTCTAAGGTTATTGTATGCTGATAACAAGAGTATCACTTAGGAAGACAAAGTTAACAAAACTGCAAATGTCTACTTCTGATAGAGAGAGCTTTCAGCAAACGGTTTTATTAGCTAAAAGCCTTGCCGGAATCATTTTTGCTCGAGTGCGACATTCAGAAAACGATCTCAATTTTAAATGAATCATGTAAGTTAATTAATAATGGTAACGTTGGATTTTTAGAATAATCAGAGGTTCATAAAATATATATATATCAATCCTTGATGACATTTTATTAAAAATAAAAAAGGAAAAAAAAAGGCCAGTTCTATCACACCAGTGGTACCATATTTATTTTTCTTTTGTATTTTTTCTATTTGTTGTATAAAGAAAGTGTTATAAACCGCGTATGGTAGCACGAGAACAAACAAAAAGAAAGTACTGCTGGTGCGACGGAAAAAAGAGGAAAAACTTTGTAACTTTAGAAAATATAGTAATTTTTTTCAGCTTTGATATGCTCACATTCGACATAAAATGAGGGATCTGTTTTTTTCTTGTATAAATATACTGACCCCCCTTTGAATACTATCAATATAATAGGAAAAATAGGTTTAAAGTCTTGTATGAAAACCTAACAGCAAGGGCCCGATAAAATCTGAAATTTTTATACGGCATAAATAAAATTCTCTGGTTTGGAACTGGACTTTGTCAGAGGCTATTTGACAACTAAGTCCAGTTCCAAAACGGAGAGTGGGCAAAGGCGGAAAACTGGCGCCTCATAACCAGCTGCTTCGAGTAGATGTAGTTCGACAGCCCAGGAAGGCAGTTCATCTTGGGGAAGAAAAACCCTGATTTTAGACCTCCTAGTTTGCGGTTATATGCCAAACACAGAAAAGGCGATGGAAGTAAATCCAAACAGAAAATCCGAGTGGAGTCCCGAAGGCGGTTGGCTGTCAACAATGACAACATTCCACCGGCAACTCCTTCAGCCAAGCTATCCCCAAATGTATTAATATTGTACTGGAAATAATGAGGATCGTCTCTTTATTGTTATTAATAAAATGACCCCTCCTCATTATCACTACATATTAATTATTAATATAATAACTGGAAAAATGTGACGAAAGACTTCTGTAAAAAACGAATAATAGTAAGGACTTAAACTATGGCATCATTTTGACCACATGGATAACTCACGCGTATTAATTCGAGATTTTATTGGATGTAAAGAGGGGTATTTGTTGTATTAAGTGATAAACAGATTGCAACCTAATTACTACACAGTGTAATATTTGGGAAAAATATACTGAAAAACTTACATGTGAATACTTTCTAAGAATAGTAAAGTCTTAAAATATGCTGTCAATTCTGATGAATAAGCGAGCTAGTTTAGATGAAAGAAAAAAATCTCCATTGATGCTTGTGAACTTAGAGCTGAGGGTAATCATAAAATAAGAGCAGACACGAAGCAGTGAAAACGGAAAATTCTAAGAAAATATTTCGTAGAAGTTATATGATATAGCAGAATATGACCTGTTTTGACGGTGGAATTTCGTCTGTCTCTCACTCCGAGATGCCAATTGTCTAACCTGCTGACGTGTATAGTTGCCTTGTGAAGTAAATGCTTTTATTTCACCTTACGCTGACAAATCGCTTTTGTGTGTAGGTCCTCTTTATTTACAACATCTGTACGTAACAGTAAAAGGAGTGGGCAAAGGTTTGTGGATACCAAATTCAATAACAATAATTATGATTTCAGTGAACTTACAATGTAAAGCGTTTTGCTTTATACTTAAGAAATATACCGTCTCTTTGTTTCAATCACTTTTTATGGTCGATTCTTCTTCGTGTCGCCTCAGGACATAGGCGATCATGGCTCTCCGTAACTGTGGCTCTTAATAAATTTTGTTATTTCTCCTAAACCCTGTTCTGCTATCCATTTACTTCAGCTCATCAAATGTTATGCGCTGTTTCCTGTGCCTCTTCATCTCAATCTGTCCTGCGAGTATCAGATTTTCAAAACCATCCTTCCTCATTACGTGCCCCAGAAATTTGAACGGTCTCTTCCTGATGTTATGAGTTTCCATTTTGTTTCTCTTTTCTCTAAAAATTCGTCGTTGCTCACATGTTCGGTATATGGTATCCTCAAGCATCTTTCTGTAGAACCACATTTCTGTTACTTGTTTCTTCAGCGTTGATGAGATTGCCCAGCATTTACAATCACATAGGAGGGCAGATATCACGTAACAGTTCAGTCCTCTTTTCTTTGGTTCTAACGAAGTTTTTTCTGACTCTCAATTTTCTGCTTAACTTTTGGAATGTATCTTTGGCTATCATAATGCGCCTTCCGATTTCAGTGTCGCAATTTTCATCTTCTGTTTGAACATTTCCCAAATATTATTTCAATTTTTATACTTGTTTGATTTTGGTATCCCCGATTTGTAATTTGCATTTGGGGTTCATCCTTTTGCTAACAACCTGTTTTCTTGCATTTGATGTTTAGTCATTTCTTTTCGCTTTCCTTCACTACTTTCTGTAGGAGTTTTTGTAGTTTCCTTTCGTGTCTGCTATCAACACGGTGTCATCTGCATATCATATGCTGTTAAGATTATGGCCGCCAACAATGAATTCTGCTAGGGCTTCTAATTCTATCAGAATCGCCTCGCTGTATAGGTTGAATAAGTCCGGTGAGAAGTCATCATTGTCTTACACCCCCCCCTTTTATTTTCTATATATGCTGAACTAGTTTTTCTAACCGTATGCAGGCGGTTTGCTACGGTCGATTATGGTGATAGTTTGTGAGCGAAAATATTTCCCCGTCCTGCCCTCTTGTATGCGTCTTTATTAAAGTAACAGAAATTCTTCATTAACAACGTCTCCAAAACGAAACTGCTCTCTATTAATAATTTTAAAAGAAACATTTTTTTTTTTTATTCCTTGAAAAAAAAAATTCTTGTCACTTGATTGATTCTTTTTTTACGACTTAACTCTTTGCAGGTCATTTACAGACAGAAAATATTTTTAGACTATAAGATTTATTTTTTTTGGTGGGGGGATAATGATTTACTGATACAAATGTTACTAATTAATCTATAGGTGGAAGAGAAAATGTAGATTCATACATTTACCCACAAGGGTAATTTGCTCGTAAGTGAATATAACTAACCCAAATGAAATTAGAACTGATCTCCAATTAACAATTCAGAGTCGTTATCCATTACACCACCTGGTATTTTGAAGCAGTCACCCATCTTGGTACTGACCAGGTATGACGTTGCTTACCTTCGGTGATCGTACGGGAACTGGTGCTTCAAAATATGACCGTAAGTCTGGAATTATTTTCTGAGAACCAACGATAATAGCTAAACTCTTGTAAGGTCTTTGTGAGGAGTGGGTGGAATATTTTTTTTTTCGCTATAAATTGTGACTGTCAGCATCCAAACCGAACCTCCATCTCTGTAATCTTTTGATGATTAATTTATTGATAGTTATAAGAATTATTGATCGTGTAAAAATATAAGGTCGCGTATTCGGAGAAGCAATTAAAACTCGCTCAATTTAAGCCGCTTGCTATTAATTACTGTTTAAAAAATAAATAAATAAAACGAGAACAGCAATTCAAACACGCACACACACTAAAAAATAACGTTTAGTGTTTTTATATATATATATATATATATATATATATATATATATATATATATATATACACACACACATACATCTTATTAAATATGGTACTTATTAAGTCACGTCATTATTCACGAGAAAGTTAAATTCCAGTACACACATAAGAATCTGGTGAAGTGGTCTGATGTAATATTTTTTGACAAAAGAACCTGTTTGTCTTGTGTATTTGGCGTTTTTCGCAAATTCAGCGGAATGGCTGAAATGTTAACCATTTTTTTTTTCGTCTTTCCTTTCATTCAATTCATCGCCATTACTTTACTTTTTACCCCAACCATATATCTTTGCCTCTTCCTTTTTCTGTAGCTTCAATCTCATTAATAATTAATGAGCAGCACAAAATCATTTAACTATCATCCAGACTGTAACGGTTAGAGAATACACTTTGAACAGAACTTCTTGTTGCCTACGTAACCAGACAGGCATGAACCCTAAATAAAATAGACCTCAATTTAAGAAAACAAAATAATTTCCATCTGTCCTTTAAAAATGCGTAAACTATTTCTATTTACTAAGCTTATTCCATTACGATACAAAAATCAGAGAATCGGGCCGTGAAGTGGAGACTGAAACACTCGACACTAACGAATTGGTCCGCGAGACGAGATTGGTACTGTAGCCGACTAATAGCGGCTGTTAATCTTTAGTCTGGTACAAGGCCGCAGTTTTGGAGCAACCAATGATACCCGGACTTTCTAGACTTTCATGTACCGTATCCCTCCAGAATAATCGGTCGTGGCTCTCCCCGACTTTCTCTAAGTAACATTTAACTTTTTGCTATCTTTCTGTCCATCGAATCTCATTAAACTGGTTACTAGCCACTTCCCTCTGACTTCAGTATGTTCTGTGAGTGATGAATTTTCTGGGACCTCTTTCTTCATGTCTCCTGAATGCAAGTTTGTGTCTTTCGATCCCCCCCCCCTTTTTAAAACTTCCTCGTTGCTAATATGTCCTGTCCATGGTATTTTATTTAGTGTCCTATAAAACCACACCGCTATCACTTTACCCAGCGGACACGATAGGGGTAGATATGACGCAGAAGTTCAGCACTGTTTCTAACGAAATTTTCATAATACTTTGCTTAGTTTATGAAAGGCGTCTTTCGTTATTCCGATGCGACTTCCAATTACTGTGCTACACTATTTAGGGAGTTGAATTTCTGTACCTACTCGATTCTGACGTCTTCGAATCAATCGGGTACAAGAATTGAACTATCATGCCAGTGTAGCAACAGACGACGCAAAAGAGTGATACAAAACCCTAAAGCTCGCATCTTTGGCTGCCGACCATAAATTTTTTCTTCCTGGAGTTAAGGATGAGTCCTTCTCGCTTTCCTTAAGGGACTTTTGCAGTTTTCTTTCTAAACTCACCACTTTTTCAAATTTGTTTACCATATGCATTTGCTGAGAACGTATGTATCTGCTGGTCAATAACAAGCACTTTTACTAAAAAGTACTAATTGTACTAAAAAATACAATTGTAAAATATTATTATTACATATCGATAAATATGTTATAGTATGTGTGTATACGTTTCATGTAGCAAATATTTATTTACTAATCTATACGAGATCGTTCAATTTAACCCGTAGACTCCCTGTGTAATATTGGGTCACACCCTAACCACACTCAGTTGCTGCTTGTTTTTGTAGAGCGTAGGTTTTAATACAGTGGGCTCGCTAGTTCCACAACCAATTAAATTCATAGCTGCGCTTATCCTAGACTGGTTGCCAGTCAAGGCTATTAGAGCCCAGCCTGTCTAGCTGTTTAACCCATAGCTAGGTGGAAAGCTGGATTAATACATTTCTTAAGGATATCTGTGCAAAAGCGAACTTAACGGCCTTGGTTGTAATTTGAACTGGGCGCGCGAAATCCACTTTCCGCACATTAAATCCGTAGTGTGTGTGTGTGTGTGTATTTATATATATATATATATATATATATATATATATATATATATAATTTAATAAAAATAAAGAGTTGGCCAGAAAGTCCCGACTCATTTAGGAAGCGGAAAGAAAACAAAATTTTATAAGGCAATACCAACACTTATTCTTCAAAATAAAGTCCATCATTCTCGATGATCTTCTGCTAGTAACTAAGCTAGTTACTATTAACTAAGCCAGCATCCGAATCTGTCCCAGATATCAGTCCACTGGCTTTGAATAATAATAATAATAATAAACTGTAAACAAGCTTCCTTCACTTCATCAAAAGTGTTGAATCGCGGGGTGGGGGGAGTGTGCCATTGAGCGGAATAGGCCATAGTCAATCGGAGGAGCAGCATCGGGACCGAATAGTAGATGTGGAAGAATCTCAACACCGTCCATCTGTTTGAACTTCTCCTTAGTCAAGCTCACAGTGTGTGGCTTCGAACTGTCTTGCTGAAACAAACCCCGACCTCGGTTGACCAAAGCAGAGGATACTTCTTTAGTTTGTCATACACACGGTCTAGCTGCTGGCAATACAGTTTAGCGTTGAAGGCGCGTCGTGTGGAACAAGCTCGAAATGCAGTACTCCTTGGAAATTCCACCAGATAGAGATTAAGATTTGTTTTCTTTCCGCTTCCTAAGTCAGTCAGGATTTTCTGGTCAACCTAAACTGTATATACGTAATATATAAGTGTATGTGTGTTTTCAGAGAGATAGACTTTTTATCAGACATTTAGTTCTTATTACTTAGCGGGTTAACGTGTGTGTGTTGCTATCCGTGTTTTTTTTTTTCTTTCTTTTTTTAAAAAAAAAAAAGAAAGAAAGAAAAAAAAACGTGAAATAACACCCGGGCTAAATTTCGAAGTCAGTCTTCTTACTAAAGAAAAATTATACTTCCCGATTTAAAAAAGCAAAAAAAGGATACAGGTTCGATTCCTGTCGGAGGTACAATTTTTCTTTAGCAGGGCTTCTCAGTTTAGGCGATCTGTTATTAATTTCACTGTTTAATAAAAAAAAATTTAAAAAAACGAAAAACAAAAACGGAATAGCTACTCAAATACGTGTCCCCCACTAAAAATAACGTTTATGAGTTGGGATCAAATATAGATCGGAATACGACAGAATAAGATAAAGAACAAATAGGAAACGTCAGATTGATAAACGTTCCCTATTTGTTCTTTATCATTGTGTGTGTGTAATATATATATATATCCCAACTATTAACTAAGCCAGTATTATGTATGGAAGAGCAATCACCTAAAGCTTTCTGCATCTAGGTGATAGCGGAACTTGCAATGATGAATCGTTCAAACATGCCCTTGTAAAACATGCGTCTTACGGACTATCAGATGCAGTTTTTTGTTTGCTTTTGTTTTTTTATGCAACTTCGTTGGCAACGGAACTCGTATTTTCGACTATTTGCAATAAAATTTATTTTTTATTGTATGAATAGAATTAAAAATAAATAGGACAAGTATAGTCACTGGCTTCAACCTCATCTCTCCTCACCTGATTTCTGCTTCCTCTATCTCTCTTGTATCGATCGATGCGGTTTGCCAAGCACACACAGACCCACACACACACACGCACAAAAAGCTATACACGCTTATACAAGAAACATTCTGAGATAGTTTTTAAAAAAATCTCCTGATCCAGGATTTAGATAATCCTCGTCCATCGCTTTCAATGAAAGTAAGCTATATCACCTGATTTCTGTCAGTTTTACTTTCCTAGCGGTAATTCCTATCTTGGATTATAAACATTTAAATGAGTGTATCATACGGACCATTTAAAAGAATTTTATATAAATTTTAGACAAATTCAAATTAGACAATTTAAGTCTTACAACGAAAAGCTACCTATAATTAATAAATAAAATTTGACGGATTATGAAATATACAATTTTGTAAAGGAAAAAAAAAATTAATTACGAAATTTAAACATTTTTTAATCTATTTTTTAAGTCTTCAATCTGGATTTTTCATCCGATTCTCTCGAAAATGAATAACAAATGAATAAAAATAGAATTTGTAGAAAATAGTAATTTTATACAAATTAACAAGTTAAACAACCTACGTGATTTCGAAAAGCTATCTATAAGAAAGAAAATATAGTTGATTCTAATATATACAGTTTTTAAATTCATATTGAATTCATTATTCAAATAAAACAATTGAAAAGAGGAAAACAAATGAAGCTAGAATCCAGGAAAAACTTGGATTTAGTAAAAAAATAATTTTGACGCCTCCAAACATGGAAATTTACAGAAGCGTGGTTAAAAAATTATGCTAAAAATGGGTTCGTTTAAACTTTATGTATACCAAAAATGTTACTCGCAAAATAAAATTGTAACTTTTTTCCTCACCAAAATTGTGACTATTTTCTGTGACTATTACCGGTCATGTTCAGTTTGATCCTAGAATGATTTCATGTCTAATTTTGACGCCTGTTAAAAAACTACATACCAAACTGCATAATCTAATTAAAATTAACTTTGCAAGTATATATAACGACCTAGAGAGCGTCATAGGCTACAGAAAACCAAGGATTTCACCCATTTTGTAAATCTACAAGAAAGGTCCATTTCAGCATTATACGGTGCCATCGGACCGCCATGAAGTAATTTTTACTTGCATTTACTAGAAAAGTGCATTTTTCTCAAAAATGAATAATTTCCAGAAAATGGAGATCAAATTCAGTCAAAGCCAATCAAACTACAATGGAAAAATAGATTTTCATAAAAAAATATCCTAGTTTCAAGTTTGTGCAATATTCTCCATTATATTGTTGGCTTTGTGTTGTAAATAATATTTAGTTCTTGCTATTGGTTAAAAAAAAAAAAAAACTTATTAAATTGCATTTAACATATAGTTTAAAAACACTAGCACTTCATAGGTTCGAATCTTATCGATATTTTGTGCAGGATCCTATCCTAAAGAGATTTTTTTTTAAATCAATATTTTGTCGATTCTATAAGATTGCGACTTTAGAAAGGTTTAATAAATGGAGAATGTACAAAAAATATTTCCAAAAGTTTTTCCTTATTTTTACGAGTGGGTTGGTTTATTTGATTTTAAGATTTGGGTTTTTTTAAAAAAAGTCTAGAGTTCCGAGTAAGATGCGAACAGACATCGGAACATCACCAAATTAAGTACACAGTCATTAATAAAATATCGCTTACAAGTGCTTTATTTCCCCTCATTCAAATAGATATATGAGACTTGTATTTGTAAAGTGATACTTAAACAAACAAGACTGGCAACGAATTCATAATTTTACTAGAATGGAAATAATAGATCGTTTAATGTAAGAAGTTCAAAAATGTATCAACGATACTGTCGGGGGGACTGGGAACTAAACAGAAGGCAATGTTTTGTTCTCAATCTTTGATAATTCTTGTATCATTTGTCTAATAAAGTCATAACGGGCATTAACTTTCAAAATAATTAATGAAACTTCATGCCTTTTTCCAAACATCCGTGTTTAAAATTTCTATTCTAAGTTTTATAAGACTTGGAAGTTTTAATTTTTTTTTTTTGTAAGTTCTAAAAACGTTTTATTATATAGGTCTCATTTCAGAGAGTAAGTACAAACGAACCCCCCTCCCTCATAAAAGAAAAAATGTATTTAAAATCAAAACAGAAAATACAGTATAATAAATCTACAAATTCATTTTATGAGAGGATCAGATAAAAATAAAATAAAATTATGAATCTTTAAAAATTAACATCTGATTTAACGTGCCTGATATGGTTTCGATATGTGTTCGAGAATTTACCGAATACAATGCTATAGATACGAAGATGGAGGTCACCACGGCAGTAATATATTTTTTACTAAAATTAACACAAAGTCACATACGAGGTGCCATTTAAAGGTCGAACCCACAAGTCATTACTCAACGGCAAGGTCTACACAAGGAGGCACTCAGATTTAAAGTGAATAGCGCAATAAAGTCATCGCATGAATTATTTTGGTTTACCAGTGCATATAAAATTGTTTACAGTACACATGACTAATTTATGGGTCGGTAAATATTTGAGGACAAAGCTAGATTGGTATTTGATCGTCGGGTAGGGGAGATTTGCAGGCTAAGACCAACCAAAACTAAAATTATAAAATGATAAAACACTAATCATTTTAGGCCATATAAAAATAATACCACTGCCATTCTGAATACTAAAACTGTTCTTTTGGCGACGTTAAAACATGAAGACTGAACTAAACACCAAGGCAGTCAAACAAAATGACAAAAAAATGGTTTCTGAGTCGGAGGACTGCGCATTCTTCCGGTTAATAAATTAATGCTTTGAAAATACTTTTTTAACGAACGGGTCGCGTTCCAGCCAAGAATGTTAAAAAACTTTCTTCGTGATCCCTTTGAAGGATATTGAAGCAAAGCTTGGGCACCTCGAGGCGATGTAATGGCTAGCAAGCTTGTCGCGCTAGAACAATTACGACTGAGTAGTGAGTTCGATCCTCACTGGGTGCCCCTTACTTTCGGCCTTGTGCCATATCTAAGCTACGCTTGGAAAAAAAATCACTATTTATGCAAAGTTTCTAGACGGGCAAGCCAGTAATGAGACAGGCGGTTTAAAAAAAAATTTCTTTACTCATTCACCAGTCTTCCTCACCAAGCTACGTGACACTTACACTTCCCCCTTTCTTACACATACACGCGAAGAAATCACATTTATCTTAAACAACTATAAAGTAGGACTGTAAGAATTTTCTTCGCGTCTACATACACACTAAAAAAAATTTAGTTGTAAAAAAAAACAAAAAAAAACACACAAGAAAATAAAAATATTTTATATTTTTACATTTAAACACCTTTTGCTTTTGTTGATTCAAAGCCGAAACAAACTCAATGACAGATGTCACCCTAAAAATTGGGAGATTTAAATTCAGAAAAACGGATTAAAAAAAAAAAAGCCCCAAAATGTTAACCGACAGATTCTTGGAATTCACAGCAGTTATTTCCAACGGAAGTGATTTGTGACCAAATATTAACCCATTTCAGGCCAGAACTTGTAAACATATTCAGATTCAGTAAATCTGTTATCGAAAAGTGTTTATCACCGCAGTAATTTATAAAAGAAAACACATGTAAACTGAAAGGGGTTTTCATTCGTCAGTTCTTAGTAGCGGAAGCTAAACAATTTGGTTACAGGGAGAATCTTGTAGAAACAGGCGGATTCGGCGGAAGACCGAAGCTTTAACAATAAACTGGGAGACCATTATTTACGAACTGGGAGAGTTGACAAACCTGCATTATGAATAAGTATTATAAATTCTATATTTTATAATAATTCTGTTAGCAACATTATGAATGTTAAAGACGAAGAATCGAAAAGAATAACGAAATTATTTATACGTAAGAATTTGCATTAACAATCTTCATCTTTGAAAAATAGTTTCACACATAAAGTATATTGTACTAAATTAATTAAGGGTTGGGACAAAAGAAACAATATTTTTCATTTTTAAGAAGTCCATTAACTTTCTCCTTTTTGTATTTGTAAATATTTTTCTATGATTATTTGCTTTACCATTCCTTTAATATTTTCTGAAATGTTTCAATTTTGTGTATATGTGTGTAATTATAATTTTCGCTCAAACTTTTGATCAAATGATATTCGAGGAAAAATTATAAAGAATGCATTTTTCTTTCTCTTTTTCTTTAATTAAAATTTTTTACCAGAATCTAGTTGGAGTTAGACTACAATAACCACATTATCGACGGGCCGAATGAAATTCCACAATGGACATAATTTGGCCTGTGAGTTATAGTTTGCCGACCCTTGATATAGTAAATGTTCAGTAGCATGTAAATGTTAAATAATTTCAGATTTAATAAGAAAAAGAAAGTAATATACATACCTTAACTTAAATGGCTTTACTGGTACCAAAATGTGATACAAAGTGTGTGTGTGGGGGGGGGATGGCGCCGATCGACTTGTTCAACGCAGGACTGCCACAAACGCAACTTTCAGTTTTTTAAGCGCAATATCTGAAGTGTGATAAAGAGATAATTGTGGTTGACGTTTTCTTCTATTTGTCCAAATACAGTGGATATACAGTGTAACCCGGATATAAGAGAGTTGTCGGGACCGGAGAAGTAGTATCTTATATTCGGGTTTGGTCTATTTTGTTTTATTAACACAGGCTCTAATTTGGGACCAGAGAAAATCTCTCTTATATCCGGATTTCTCTTATATCCGGGTCTCACTGTACTATAGTCAATAAAGTTTGACTTTGAGTGTCTTCGTGACGAGAAATTTCAACAATAGCGATAGGAAAGAGCAAATCCAGGCTTTTCACAAGTGTGCTAATACGCTGAACAAATAGTCTCGAGATAGAAATCGAACCCTGTTCAGATATTGCTCTTCATATTGTTAGAGTATCCATACACTCTTTCTCTCTCCTGATCGGAACAAGTCGGTGGTAGGGTTAGTTTTTTTTTCTCTTTATATCCACTTATCATGACCCATTGCAAAGTTTTATATGCGTTAAAACTAAAGGCGCTAGCAGCACCAACGACTAATAATTTCAATGGACAATTAATAGGAATTGTAACCGAGATGATATCGAAATGGTTGCCCAGAGGACAGCTGAAAAGTGAAATTGTTCCCCTGTTAATAGATGTGTATTGTCATACTTTTCATATAGCGCACAGATATTATTACCCTGCTCCGAGACAGAATTTCTAGAGAGTAACACTTACTAGACTCGACAGAACGCGCAAAGGTATTTTATTTTGATTTTAAACAAAAGTGTCAACCATGCACAAATACATTCATTCCCGTACCTACTATGCTAGTGAGTAATCAATTCTTATATAGTCTTGAAATCAATTTAAATTTTACTAGTACCTACTTGATCGTAGGGGGTACAGTAATAAATATAATTTATGGCGCGTGTGTGGGGTTTTTTTTAGGGGGGGGCAACAATTGTTTCGTTACTTAGGTGTCCATTTCTTATTGAATTTATATAACAAAAATTGTACCAGGTCACGCGGAGAGTAACTCCTGACCTAACCTATTGGAAAAGGTGGCTTTGTGCCTTTTTCAACGACGTTTGTACCAAGTAAACTAAACACGAATTTATCCCACCCGGTCTGCTGAGTTCAGTTTTACTGACAGACATTTCGTCCTTTTTAGTGTATGTGTATAAAAAAAAACGGCGTTTCAAATGATTAACAACAATTAAGTACGAATTATATTTCAAAGAATGTTTCTCAATTGTTACCGGCTTTCTTTATATAAGCGAATATGTTGTGCATTTCCCAATGGTCCCAAGGTGGGTGGGGATTAACAGTTATTGACGAGAAATATAGAATCTGTAGGCCAAATTCCAGTTGAAGATGTTGCGTTTGGTCAGACTATGGCGCTTGGGGAAAGAACTTTCAGATGTTAAATAAACGTCCCAACCCACGATCGTTATATTTCGGATTTTTACCCACAACCCACTGAATCTTGTTAAGATTCCCCTCTTAATAATTTGTTGTGGTGTAATGAATGGTGACTTTTTTTTTTTTTTTAAATGTAGCTTAGATGTGACCCAAAGCCGAAGGTGTGGAGGCAAGCAGTGAGGGTCGAACTTACTATTCAGTCTCAATTGTTCTAGCAAGACAAGATTACTAACCATTACACCAAGTCGGGATGCCATTTGTCGTGATCTAATGGTTAACAAGCTTGTCTCGCAGATAAATTACTACTAAGTAGTGAGTTCGATCTTCACTGGGTGCCTCATAAACATGTGGCTTTGTGCTAATAAATGTTTTCGAATTTTGTTACAGCATTTAATGGACATTTATGATTTTATTTTTATTTCTTCGGGGCCTTGTCATAGTTTGAGACTTGCTTTTAATAATTTCCCAACCACCCCGTTTATTAGATATTATCATTTTCACTCCCCCACTATTACATTTTCTGACATCTCCCTCCCCCATTTATTACGGCTGATTATTTTTTGATTTTTATTTTATTTGGCACCCAGAGTATGAATCCATCTCTTACCCCCTCCTTCCACAAACCAAATCTGGATAAAATAGCAGGGTAGCGTGGGCTTTCAAGTCTTTGTAGGGCAATACGTCTAGGAGATGAACTCTGAATTAAAAACAAATAAATAAACAGTTCTGGTATCTTTTCCAAGAAGTCATGATTTACAAAAAGAAAAGGAACTTGTGAACTGCCTACGTTCAGAAACGTCATAGTTTAAATAAAAAATAGATTAATTAAATTTAAATAAAAGGGAGAGAGGAGTAGAGGCAGGCCATGATTTCAAATGCCGATTTTCAAGGGAGAGCATTAGCAACAGATTGAAAGATTGGCGTAACACAATCTTGATTCTTCCAGCAATTTTCAAAGCTAAAGTTAGTGGCCTGTCTAATGATTCGAAATAATTAACACTAACAGCAACACTAGATTATAATTTTAACACTCGCTGTTCGGACCCAAATAAATAAATGCTGATTGTTCATGGCAAGTAATTTTGAAAAGATTGGCGTAACACAATCTTCCCAATCCCAGTGAAGTGTATCGTAATTTTAGCTAAAAATGTCTGTGATTCTTAAATCGTGCTTTTTTGTTTTTTTAGATGACTTCAAGAAATTGATTATCTCGAGAAAAAACCCATTATGTAGTTTTTTTTTTATTTTAAAGAAAGCATGAATGAATGTGGTGTGTTGTTTGTCGATTATACGCCGATCCTCTACGCATTGTGCACACTTACAGTGAAAGAAAGATAAAAGCAGGCATACTGATTCGTTCTGAAGTACATCACGACATCTTCCGACAGATCACGCCACATTTTGTGAGTGAGCTGCTTTCGACCCTCTTCGCTTCTTTTGGGTGAGAGAGAAGGAGAGATGAAAAAGAAAGTCACGTCACTTAGTGCTTGTTGTACAAGTAGTGGTCTGAGGTAGTGATTCTCTTCCAGTAAAACTTATTGTTCGGTCTGCTTGGACTTAACAAACAAGTGATTCTCGCCTCTCTGCTAAAAACATTTAAACAAATGTAAACAGCTTTTTTTCCTTTAATCAAGAAAGCAAAACATTTGTTTTTGACTTTGTTTATTTTCTGCAATGTTCGGTTATTTATTAACAGTTGTTGTCTCCTTTTTTTAAACACTTTTTTTTTTACCCGATCTCGAGATGAAGGCCGCTTTTACACACAACATAAAACCTCAACATCTATATTTTTTCAAGCATTTTACACACAAGTACCAATGAACATCTTACTTTAAAAATGTTCAGGACCCTCGAATTTTACAACTTGTAACAAAAAAAAAAAAAAAAAACTAAAAAAACAAACAACGAAAAAGTTATCTACAATAACTGTAACAATATTGACCACTTTTTTTGTTTACCTGGTTGGTATATCAATTATTAATTATTCACAATTCAAGGAAGGATGTTTTTTTTACTAGTTCTTCATCTGAATGGATTTTCTACATTTTACAAGGTAGGCAATTTTTTTCAAAATGTAAAACTAGAAAAAAAATTTTTTTTTTAAAAATCTAGAGATGAAAAAGTTTTTATTCTGTTGCATGAAAAGTAAGAATTAAAATATAGTTGTATAAATTTTATTTCTATTCATCAGATTTTTTTCTTTTTTCTTTTTTAGTCTTTCAGTTGTTTTCTTATCAACAAAAATGAATAATAATTAATATTTCTTTTTGTCATTTTTAGTCTTAAAAACTCACTATTCCCTTGGCCTTAAAAATGTACTTTATTTTTCGATCCGGATGTACAACAATTTATTCGAAAACCTAAAAAGAAATGAATAAACCGACTTTGTCGGTTTATTGAATTTAACACAATTTTTTTAAGGCAGTCAGACCCACTTTTAAAAATGAACAAATAAGTTTTTTTGCAAGGTGGTCTTGATCTTACCAACAACTTTACTAAAGTACCGACTACTAGTGTGTTTTCAAAATTTAATAATGATCCCTAAAAAGTAAAAACTAATGAGTTTTTTGGGTTTTTTTTCATGTCCATGTATTTAGAGAGAAATTATTTTTTGCTTGCAAACAGGAAAACGTCTATTTATAACTTCACGGCTCTGGAATTAATTTTCTATTGCTTTATTTATTCTATTTAGAGACTTTCTCTAACTTAATGAAATTCGAGGATATTTTGCTGGGTTAACTTTTGGAAATAACCAATAATTATAAAACAGTAGATGAACCTAAGAAAGAAGGAAAACATGTCTTGTAATACGGCATGTTTCTGATAAAATGGAGAGAAAAAAATCTTATTACACTTGTAGTTTGTATGGCCCTTTACGGCCACTTTCGGACCCTGTAGGGCCACAACCTCACCAGACCACCACCACTAGGTAGGTCCTTATGCTATGGTTTCCGTAATGTTTTTTACTGGATGCTAGCTCCACATCCAACTGGTTTTGTGAATGTAGAATTGTCCTTCTCCTAGACTAGTTGCCAACCAACTAACTAACGGAACCCTTAACTTGGAGGCGGGTAGAGATGGCATTTGAACTCGACAATCCCATTTACCGCGCCAATAACTATTCCGATTACGAGCGTCTCTAAATTTTGAACAAGGATGTTAAAAAAAAAAATCCACACACACACACACACATCGTTAAAGGAATAAAAAAGCTACTAACTAAAAAAAAGTAGTATTGTTGTTGCCTTCATTGAGTTTTTTTACACCAGTCGTAATTCTAACTTTTGCTGTAAAGTGACAGCAAGTCTCCTAATGACTCCAGTTATCTCTTTGGTATGGGAGCTGATTTTTAGTGATACTGTCGTCGTCTGGACGGTTTCAGTTCTTGCTCGGATTTCCAATTATTACAAACGTTGCGAATCTCTTCCAAGTGCTCCAGTAATGATGAGTACAACTGTTGCCACGTGTAGATAATTTTCCTTTCCTCATTTTCTTCGTTCTCTCTGTTAGTTAGAAGAACGCAAAGTGCTATTTAACTGAATTGAGGATGTGTTGAAATTTCAAATTTCCAGAGAATTTTATTTTTATGTTTTAAATTTTCTAAGAGAATTTTATGTTTCTTTTATCAACTTCCACAGTGGATAATCTTATTTCACCCGTCATCCCTATTTTTCCCTTCTACACTACAATATGGTATCTCAACAAATTAAAAAGTAAAAATTTGCTTTTTAACACCCGCGCTAAATATCTTTTAAAATATTCCCAAATCGTCATAATTCCGTGTACATGCTGAACTCGAATTAAAAATTAAATTATGAAGAAACCTACCGTTTTTTTTGAGTTATCAACAATAAAAGTTCCAATTCAGCTGAACGCGACTGAGTTGGAACTTTTAGGTAGGTAGGTTTCTTTATAATTTAATTGTTAATTCGAGTTCAGCATGTACATTTTTACAAGGAATTATGACGATTTGAGATATTTTTAGCGCGAGTGTTAAAAAGCAAATTTACCAGTTAAAAAAGACAATCCGAAGCTCTGGAAAGAGTCGAAAAGAGGAGAAAGTCGTTTGGTTATAAAGTAAAGATTATTTATACTGAAGAGGAAAGGATGAAATATCAGGGATTAGCCTCTTTAAAGGAAAACCGGATTTCTAGGGGGACATCATTCAAGAAGACAAAATTTTCAGCTGTTAAATTTCCAAATTCTTTTCCCTTTTTTAACTACAGTGTAACCCGGATATAAGAGACCCGGATATAAGATAGATTTTCTCTGGTCCCAAATTAGAGCCTGTGTTAATGTATATATAATAGACCAAACACGGATATAAGATACTTCTTCTCCGGTCCCGACAACTCTCTTATATCCGGGTTACGCTGTATAACGCTGCAAGAAATAGAATCCCTGTGAAAGACATTCTATTTCTTCTTGTCAGCTATATAGGTAGATTAGGCTCTCTTATCTTGTGTGATAGCTAATCTTGGTGAAAAGGGCAACTATGAATCCTTAGTCATAGAGAAAGCAATGGGAAACCACTCTTTCTCAAGAAATTGTATTTATTCAAAGATAATAAAGGAAAAGGAGCCTGAAGTGGGATCACACACACACACACACAACTCTATCTTCCTTACCCTCTCCGCTAGCTATAAGTTCAGGGCAGCTGGGGCTACCTGGCCATGGTTGGTAACTAGTCTAGGACAATCCTGAATTCAAAGCTTTATACAGCCATAGAAAGGATTAACTCTAGTGCAGATTCGTAAACTATAATCTCTACTGAAGTTGATTTGTGTTGTGTACATACATGCATAAAAAAAATAAAAATGTTATTTAAACTATCTCATATTCTCTTTGTTTTTGTTTTGACAAAAATGATTGATTAGTCATTGTGCTATTAAGTTTTCATTATTATCCTTTTTGTGTCGGATTCCGACATAAAAGTGTTGGTAGTTTTACTTATTAAAATAAAACAAATCACTTTTGTGCCAGATTTCAAAATCATTGTTTCACATTCCTTTCATAGTCAAATTCCCCTACCACCGAACCTGGTCTTTCTTTGTATTGACCATAAAAATAGGACAGTTCACAATGCTTAAAAAATATAAGTTTGTATGTACGTATACAAATGAAGTTGAATTATTTCAAGAAATTCTCTTTGTATCGAGGAAAAGCAATTTAATCACTTGAATAACTGAACGAAACAAATATTTCATTACACACATAAAACAAATGATCAACCAGGCCAGGTCGTTAAAATTTAATGATTTGCTCAAGTCCCAGGAGTCATCTACAAAAAGGGAAATGCTGGGCTTTGAGCAGTTTTTTATCACTCCTTCATATGTGTGTGCTCCCATTTTAAATTCATTGTTATTATATTGTTTGAGCATACAGATAATATATTTAAATTAAGCTGATTTTCTTTTTTCTTTCCAGTTAGTTTTCTGAAAACATGTTAAGCCATTTTAAAAACTGGAACTTTTTTTTTTTTAACAATTTCACCTGAAGCAAGGTAATAAAGTCACTATGATGCAAGGGGGTTTCTGAGAGTGAAATAAACCAAGGACAATAAAATAATAAAATCTAAGAAAATAGATGATGATTGACATTGCATTTAAATCTTTAAAGATCTTAGAGTAAAAATCAACATTAAAAGGAAAGCAGAAATGCTGGAAGAGTTCCACAAGTGAGAAGAGAAGGAACAATTAGCAGAGAATTTATGGTTACAACTCGTAATTGCAGCAGTGAAATTATGAGACCTAACTGCCAATCTAGTACTGCACTTAAATTTGTGAATTCAAGGTACAAACAAGGAAAGCTCATCTGACAATTAACATGAAAATATTTGGAAGAGACAAAGGGAAGCTAGTTTATGTCAGTGGGAAAGTGACGAGATGTCAGGACCAATAATGTTAACAATTCTATGGATTTTGTCAAGAATCTCTAGACACATTCCAGAAGCACCTAACCAGATGTGGTAGCAATATTTGAGACATGGGTGAATAGTAAACTTATAAATATGCAAGATAGATTTTGATGAGAATTGTCTGGCATAACTGTGAACAGACTTTCTTAGCAGCAGACATGGCAATTGATTCAATGTCGTCATTCCACTTCATGTCGGGGGAAAATGGGAGAGCAAGGAGGCACAGGATGCTCTCCTGGAGATTAGCATCAGTGATGCTGATGGCAGGCAAAAATCAAGGTTCTTTATGATTAATAGAGTAATTTCGTTTTAGAGGCATTAAAATTAACAAGCCAATTCTTGCCCCAATTCCTGTATAAATGAACTGAATTCTATGAAACAAGATATCCTATTTTTATTGTTTTCTTTTAAGATTACAATTGATTTGTGCATTTTTGATACAGCCCTAAACATTCTTGTCCGTGCATGTCCTCATAACTTATTGATAAAGAAAGAAATAAAAAAAAAATGCCTGCGTAAAGTAAAAAACAAAAAATCAATCTTTGCTTGCTTGCTTTTTTTTTTTTAAGTGTTCACCTGAAAAAACAAGTCACTCACTCTTTCAAGCCACGTGGATTAATTACCCCCCCCCCGTCTCTTCGTGGCCTTCAATGATTGTTTTATTTTCATGATTCTCTTCATTAAATTTACAATATTTCTCCATCGCTGGTTCCCAGGCTCCATGAATTCAAGCGTCCTACAAGTCTGGCATCCCGTTCCCACCCTTTCACTGTTGAAACTGTTAAATGTAGACGTCTCTTCTACTCCAATAGCTTCATATCTCGCACCTCACGCCTATGGAACTCCCTTCCGCATTCCTGTTTCCCTGATGACTATGATCTCCAACTATTCAAGTGTAACGTCAATCGACATCTCCAGTTGCCTTGATCTATCTTCTATCCTTCTCCACATCCTTTCCTCTAACACTCCTATTTGCTCTCGCTCCAAATCCTCTGTAACCCTTTGCGTGCTAGTGGCTTCCAGCCTTGCCTGGGGTGAAAAACTTAAAAAAAATAAAAATAAAAAAAATTTAAATGATAATGTCTGAATCCGAATATTTTTTTTTTATATGCACTTTTAAGTTTTATTTCATTAAGATCAGAGTGTAATATCTGAATACCCACTGTGTATTCTGTGAAAAATGACACACACACACACACACACACACACACACACACACACACACACACACACACACACATGTATGCTTAGGCAGCAACCCTTTGTTGAAATGTGTTCCATTAAAGAGAATAGACACGGAGTAACTCACTGAAATGCTTAACTGATATTAAATGTCCATTATACTTAATACAATATTATCTATCTCTCTCTCTCTATCTATCTCTCTCTCTATCTATCTCTCTCTCTATCTATCTCTATATCTATCTATATCTCTATCTATCTATCTATCTATCTATATCTCTATCTATCTATCTATATCTCTATCTATCTATCTATCTATATCTCTATCTATCTATCTATCTATCTATATCTCTATCTATCTATCTATCTATCTATATCTCTATCTATCTATCTATCTATCTATATCTCTATCTATCTATCTATCTATCTATATCTCTATCTATCTATCTATCTATATCTCTATCTATCTATCTATCTATCTATATCTCTATCTATCTATCTATTCTATTCTATTCTATCCAATCCAATAGTCATGAATGAGGATTCAAAGCCTCTTGAACTTGCTGATCTGGTGATTGTTCTAGATTATGTGCTCTCTTCCAGAAACTGAAACTAAGGATGGTTCTGTGGGTGTTGAAGAAACACAAATGCACCTGAGCAGGCATCTGCAACAGAGATTGTCTAGCTAAACTAACAGACAGGCATACTTGGAATCGAGCAGCTATTATCATAATTAAGCAAAATGTCAGAAAATAATCTATTTTTTTTTTTTTCCTTGTTTATTCATTTTTAACATTTTTTTTTTTCTTTTCATAAAACAGGTGACAAGCTGACAATGGCACTGGAAAGATCACTGTGCAAACGGATGGCTAACTCGGAAGACATATCCTATATGGCCTCAGCTGTCATGGCTTTGATGCGTAATGATGAAACTAAACTGATTCGACAACTGAGACAACTCATTAAGCATGATCGAAATCTGGTGAGTCAGGTCTTAAGTACCGATATTGAGGGCTGGACACCAATCCACGCATGTTCACTTCGAGGATCCCGACGTCTCCTTAAAACAATGCTTAGTGCAAAAGTTGACATAAACATTCGAATGGGCAGGCCTGTGGGTCTTCCCGCTTGCTGCTCCCTCTTGCATCTGGCTGCCCACCGAGGTGACCAGAAAATTGCCGAACTTCTTCTATCTCGGGGCATCGCCATAAATGGCAAGGACTCAACAGGGCGCACTTCAATTAGGTATGCCTCTGAAGCAGGTCATACAAATTTAGTGCGATATTTGACTCGTAAGGGGGCAGACACAAGCAGTATTGCAACTCTGAAAGATGCCTTCAAAGTAGACTGCCTCACACCACAACCAAAACTGACAAAATTCTGTTTTCTTCCAGTCAAATGTACAAGTTGAATCAATGTTTGTTTTTATTTTTTTATTTTTTTTTAATTTTATTTTTTAAGCAAATAAGTTTACAATTTCAGGGAAATCAAATTTGAATTTAGCAAGTCTGGCAAAAAAAAAAAAAAGAATTGTTTGTTACTGAAATCTAGTCTATTTTACTTGTGACAAACAACATAGCCAAGTTTGTTTTTGTTTTTTTTTTTATATCTGGTCAGACATGTTGAAAAATAAATCTATTTTATAAACATTTTACCTGCACACAAAAACAATTCACCCAGGATCTGCCTCTAACAGATCTACTGTATTTATTTGTATATAATGCAACTTCCTATATGTGTAGGTAAGGCATTTTCAATATATTTTATTTTCATATATAACGCTCACTTTGCAACAAACTTTGCCTCTTTTAACAAAACAAAAAACATATCACAGCCACTTTATTTAAAATAAAAAAAAATAACTTTTTTTTTTGTTTTTTAAATGGCTCCCTTTTGTTAACATGAATTTAGACTGGATAGGGATTACTTGAACCACTTAAGTGTATTGATAAGTATTTCTTCCACAAAACCACTAACATATCTGATAGTTTTTTCACACTGACTGGCAACAGAGAAGTAAGTAAATTAATATTTTTCTAGCAAAGTAAAAGTTAGATGGTGACCTTTCTTTCTTTTTTTGTTTTTTTTTTTTTAGCAGAACCACTACGTAGCTGTTACTTTATTGATACAAGCAAGCAGATTTATGAAGGTATTATGCAGTCTCCTCATTAATTTTGATCCTGATACAAAACTGCTTGCTTTTACATAAATAATAGAACTCTTTTTTTTTCTTTTCTTTTTTTTTTTTTATATTACTATAAATAATAAGTATTATATAATACTCCAAACTGCATAGACTACATTCATACTTAACTGTCAGTGATTATTACTATATTTTGTTAGAAATACTTTTCTTCTGAGGTATTTCACTGGTCAACAAGAATAAAAGCAAGAAAAGATATCTATCTGAATTTTTTGTACAATTTCTAGTGAGAGCCAGTTTTTTGGTGTATATATATATATATATATATATATATATATATATATATATAATCATTTATAAATTTTCTTTTGTCTTGACTGGCATTGGAAGAGTTCTTAGGGTTTTGTGATCAATTTCCTTCACAATTTCTATTGTGTCTCTATGAACATGAATCCATTAAAGAATGGTAAAAAGAATAAATGGAAAAAAAAAATTGTAATAAACCTTTTGGAGATATAAAGAACAAAGTCAAATTTTTATGACCAAGAGAATGAAGACGCGTATCAATTTCTCAGTTTTTACAATTCCACCGGTGAAACCTTTTCTGGTGTATTAATCAGTCACCTACCAATTTAAGGATCTTATATTCTAATTGATTTTTGGACAGTGTAAACAATTGCAACTTGGCCATCTACTCGGCATGTTTACAAAGTTAACACACTACCTGGTGGCATATTACCCGCTGGTGTTAGATGTCCATGATTGAACTCTGGTAAAATCTTGGATTTCGAATGCTAATCTTCTAGGCATAATGGACCTCCCCCCCGTTTGAAATATTGGCATAGCACGATTTTCCAAACTCTGGTTTCTCATAATTTAAGCTTGATCCGTCCTCCGCAAAGCTTAGTAAGGATTGAAGAATTTTGATAAGAGACCATTCTTATCAATAATATTTTAGCTTGAAGAAATTTTTTTTTTTTTTTTTTCTTAAATTCAATTTCTCTTCATTTTTTTTTTTTTTTTTTTTTTTTTTTTTTTTTTTGACCCAAATCCTGAAATTTAGGTAACATGATTGGGGAATTGTGACTTATATACATGTAGGATACAGTGGGTCTTGAATATCTGTAATATTATAGCCATTCTAGTATTAGCTCTGATTTAATTCAGTGAATGTGACACTTTTTTTTTTTTTTTTTTTAATTCATCAACTCAATGGCTTCTTTCTCAGTGTTTCACATTTTCTGTAACTGCTGATATCAAAATCATAAAACATAGCAAAATGTATATTTCTTTCGTTCAAGTTTTCTATAATCTGATGACTGAAGTGGAAGATTTGAAAGCAATTTTTGAAAAAAAAAAAAATTTTTTTCCACCAAATATGTTGTCTTTTCAAAAATTTTTCCTGCATTGTTTGCAAATGTTTTTACATCATTATTTTCAGAAATTTGGAAAAGGTTTACTTTGTAGAGTGTTTCTGAATTGTTTCATTAATTTTTTTTTTTTTTTTGTTTGTTAAAGAATTATCTTTTTAAAAAGTAAACTAAGTATTCAAAATCTCAACTAAACAATAATTAAGTACTTGTCTCACTGTCCAGGAATTTTCACCAAGATAAATTCTTTTGAATTATGTCAGAAAATTCCCAACAGACAGATTTACGGGCAAATATTTCGTGCTTTAATCACTTTCTCTTTTATGAAAAGTTCTTCTTAAAACCTTTTGGTGTCACGATATGAAGTTGAATCGATAAGTCTATAGCCTAACATAGCTGAATTTTTCATCTGTTGGATTTTTGTTATTTAATATTTACCACTAAAATGCATGGAAAAGGAAGATTATGTGGAAAAATATTTCTTATATAACAAAATTTTTTTTTTTTAATCATTAGGCTACGGACTTATTGATCTACTTACATATATGTTGCAGACTTTATTTCCAGAATCAGAAGAACTTGAATGTCACCTTTTTGTTGTTGAAGAATGTTTAGTGCCAAGAAGCAACAAAAAGTAAAGGGAAAATGTCTGTTGAAAATGCAGCAATTGTTAAATTTTTATTTCTTGAATTATGTTCTTGAAATCAATCATCAAAATATCCTATATATTATTTTCTGATTTATTTTCCTAAAAGCAAATCTTTTTAACATATTTAACTACATTAACCACTGCGTTTTTAAGTATCTTAAAAATATTCTTATAAAATACTTTGTTCTTGTTTAGAATTTTCTATGTAACACTACTTATTCCTTATTTTGGTAAATTTATTAACTATAACGTATGATGCATTCTAGGTACGAACTTTGTTTATTTCACTGTTGTGACATATGACCTTTCTATGTCGAAGCATGGAATAAATGCAAATGGGTTTCAAATATGCAACATACCTCAAGACACACAGCTGAATTATGTAAAAGTAAACTTGTTCACTTGTAGCATGAAATACAAACTTATCCAAGATAACATTTACGATGACCTGCTACATAAGTGAAATTGTAATATTTTTTTTTTTCCACTGGTACCAGGGTTAGTGTTCAAGCCCAGGTAAAAGCTGGAACTTGAAATGCAGATTTCCTCTGCAGACATTCATTAATCCTAACTTGTAAGATTGGGTTACACAATCTTCTCTTCCTCCCTCCATTTGGTTTCGTGTGAGACAAAACTTAACCTTAGCAAATATTAAAATCACATTTGGAATCAAAAAAAAAAAAAACCCAATATCTGAACAATCATTACCATTATGCATTTTCTGACAAGTTCTAAATGAAGCAAAATACTGATTTTATTTACCCATGACAATACTAAGACACCATAAAAATCAATATAAACTGATAATTTGTGTAATTAAAGAGTCACAGAAGAAGCTAAAATAATCAATTTTGTTAATTTCATTTTTCTCCTTTATTTAATGACTGTATACTTGTGTGTGTGCGTTTCAGTTCATTACATATTTTTGACTTGAATCTGCCCAGTGAAAGAATCTTAAAAATACCTTCGCATTTAATTGTCTAACTGTCAATTTCATAAGACTTTTTTTCTTTTCTTTTTTTGTCATGCAAACATATATTGGCAAACTTGGACCTTCATGCCTGCAAAAAAACAAGTGACAAAAAGATAGTTTTCTCCTTGACACCACTATTATTTTAACTACCTTCCATCCTTTGCAATGTTTGTTTTAAAAAATCAATGATCAGATTTGTAATAAAATCTAAACATATGATAAAAGTGAATTCATACTTTTTTATTATTATTATTATTATTCCTGAGAATTTACAAGAATATTAAACACTATTAAATCATTTATTTACAAGAATAATTTCATATTTACAATATTCGAAAGCCTAATACAATTAGAACTAATGCAATATTTATCATTTACCAATTCATAAACAAATGAATATGAAACTTTTTATTTATAAACATTATTAAAATATAGGAACCAACTATAAGGAAATCTTGACTATTTACCATTTTATAAAATTTGAATCAACTGGTAATTAGCTGATGTTTTGTGAACCATTCCAATAAATAATATAATAAATATTGTCCTTTTCACACTGTTTTTTTGGCGGACACGAAGGTTCAAGTTTTCTCATACATGTACATAAAAAAAAAAAAAGATTCTAAAGGCTGTACAGATGTGTAAAACCGGTTATTACTGAATATTATGGAAATCAAATTAAATAACTTATTTTTCTACATTCAAAAAATGAAATGAAAAGTTGAAAGGAACTGAAAAACAACAATCATATTTTGACAATGCCGAGCAATGTAATATAAATCCAAAATTTGTCATGTATTTTAAAATTGTTTCAAATTGAATTGTGTGATTGACACAAGGACCAGATTAGTGCCAAATGATGTCATAAGCATGGTCCAGCAAAAATGTCCAACCCCACCCTGATAACAGCTAGGCCTTGAATTATTGCTTTTAATTGAAGAATGCAATGTATTCATGAATTTAAAATATCTCTCTTTTGTTTTAAATTTAAATAATGCGAAATTTAGAAGTTCTTACTTCAAACAATCCACGTCATGGCAGATTTAGACATATTTTGTTGGTAATGCAAAAGCCTTGGTGCGATTCTGAAAAGCCAGAGAAAGAACTTCAAACTTACAGGATTTCTATTGGGAAACCCTTTTCTTTTAAGATCTCTAAAAAGCAGCATGCTTTTCTTGGTTTAAGCCTACTCTAAAAATGATTAGCGAGATAGATATTTTTCACCATTCATTTTATGTGCTTTTGCATTAGTCTGTTAGGTTTTTATGCAAATATGATCTGGTTACAACAAGAGAAACAAGACGTGTAGTGTTCCCTTCTCTTTTCCTGCCCTAAATATCTGCTTATGTTGCTTGATGATTAATCTGGTCCTGATTGTTATATAAACACTGGTACTTGAGATTTTGCTTGACACAAAAGTGTGAATGAGATGATATTTTGTAAGAATTTGAAACAAAAATAGGTTCATTAAAAACTATGAACCTATCCAATCTGACAGGAGAAAATCCTCGTCCCCCCCCCCATGAAAGGTTTCATATTTTTGCTTTGAGCATTGCAATTATTACTATACAAAACATATTCAGTAAATAATTTATTTACTTCAAAAAAAAAAAAAAAGAAATAAAAAAAGAGAAAAAATAAAAAGATCAAAACCATAATTACTGTTTTTGTTTTTATTTATTTTATTTTATTTTATTTGAAAGAAAAAAAAATCTACCTCTTCTGTAAATCTAAATTCCTTCTGAAACAATGCAAGGTATCTTTTTTCTTAAAATGTTTGCATAGCCATTCTCAAAAAAAAAAAACAAATAAAAAAATAAATGTTTCCTCGGGTAGAAATTTATTAAAAACATATCCAGAACTAGCAGCATGGCCCGGCGTTGCCCATGCTTGATTAAAAAAATCATACGACTCATACAGCAATCGCTATCACTTGACTTAAAATATTTTGCCTTTAAAGGAGTGCCCTTTGCCGTGCTGATGTTGCTACATGCCTTACTTCTTGCTTATCTCACACTGCAAATTTTTTCTAAGCTCTATACTAAACATTAAATCTGTTACGAAAAAAAGAACTAAACAAAATGAACACAAAACAATCACCTTTAAAAAAGGACTCGTAACTGGAAAAACCGAATGAAAAAAACAATGTTAACAAATACTTTTTCACACCCAACCCACTCATTTATGATATCCCTGCGAGGATGATTGTGCTGGCCTGTATCGTTCTCGGGAATAATGCCCATGCGGGCATCTGCCTGTTGATTGTAGTCAGCTATGAAGTATATTTGTAGAAAGGCCAAATCAGTGGCAGTTTCCGGCAAAAGAGACCCAATCCGGTGGTAAACCTAACCTTGAAGGTGGGATTCCAACCGACTTCGCGAAAGGCATTACCACCAAAAGAGGTCATCTGGAAGGCACAATTGTACTGTCTGATTTTTGCGAGGAAGAGTCTGGACTGGAACCCTCCAACAGAGCTTTCAACAGAGCAGGTAGCTCTTGAAAAGGTGGCAAATGTACCTTACCGTCGGAACAACACAAACCTACAGACTCTCCAGGACATTTTTTGGCATTGCAATGCCCACAGACAACTGACATGGATCCTATTTGGAAGTCTTTGCGACCGGAAAGTCTCAAAACTGGTTCATAGTTGAACGCCAGCTTAAACCAAAACTGCTTTGGTGGGCTACAGAGCCCTCGCTGTGCATGGCGGCGCTGGTTAACAGTCTGCAACCTTTCAAGTCTTTCAGTAGGTCCTTCTACAGCTCTAGCAGCGGAAGTTGAAATTGCATCGCGTTACCGCCTTTTGCGCGGAACTTTCCGACGACCTTGCAACAGAAGTTGCAGCGGTGTCAGCTGCATGGCGTGCGGTTTTCTCAGCCATGGATTCCTGGTACCGTCGAAGTGACGTTGCCGCAGCTTTCGCTGCGTTACGTGCGGTTTTCTCAGCCGTGGTCTCCTGGGACTGTCGAATGGAAGTTGCAGCGGCGTCGGCTGCATTGCGAGTAGCTTTTCGATGCGGACTCTGTCGAGACCACAAAAGCGCTTGTGATGAAGCCGCTTTTTTGTTGTCTTGCAAGCGTTTAGGTAGTTTCCTCTTACTTTTCAACGAATATGTGTAAACTGATTTGCAGTACAAACAGTAGTTATGCTCACCAAGCGTTTCATGTGACAAAACATACTGCCTCCGTTGAGATTGACTGGAAAGCCTCAAAGAGGCCTCTACCTCGGTTTCCTCCTCCCGCTTTCTCTTTGCCGCAGAGGCTCTTTAGAACGTCTGCTAAGGTTGCCTCGCCATGGTATTTTGGCACGCTTAGCAAAGCTGGCGGGTCGGTCATCGCCACAGCACACAGAAGAGGGCAAAGCAGAGGTTGATGTAGACGCCAGCCGCTTCTCCCCAAGGAGGCGCACTCAATGGAATCCTGCTCCCGTTTCCCCTTAGCCGGTGAGACTTTTTAGAACGCCTGCTAAGGTTGCCTCACCTGGGTGTTTTTGCAGAGCTGCCGAGTTGGTCATCGCCACGGCACGCAGAAGAGTGCAAAGCAGAGGTTGAATTAGACGCTATATGATCATCTGTAACCGGAGTTATTATGTGCTCCTCCGCAGTCACCTGTTCTGCATGTGTAACGTTAACTGTGTTAGGGGTCTTCAGTTGCTGACGTGCGGATGTTCGTCGTGTAGGAGCCATTTAAAGGGTTGTAGAAATGCTGTGTAAGAATGCGAATAGAAGTTGAAGTTGAAGCTGAAGCGGTGCAACCTCGTTGTATACGAAAACTAAAAATGCAGTGGAGCGGTTTAGAAAAAGCTTCTCCTAGCTATCGGCCGTGCTTTCTGGCAGCACGAAAACGTCGCTGTAGGAAGAGGTTACGCAACCAAAACGTTGAAGCGTTGAAGGTTAAAAAGTAGTGAAACACTGAGGTGTACTGGACCGCGTAGTAACGGTAGAAGAGAAGTAACTTGTGACAGCAGTTAACTGTCTAATAGCAAAACTTAACTACGAAAAGGTAGAAATAGGTATGGAACGCTAAGATGGACTGGGCTGTGTAGTAAAGGCAGCACGCGGAGATAAAATGGGTAATGCAAACGTTTAAGCAAATAGGCAGAGAAGTACTGAGGTGTACTAGGTCGCGTAGTAAAGGCAGTACACTTCAACTTACAGTGAAAACTGTAACGTGGAGGTAAAATAGATTGTGATGCCGGCGATGAGAATGCAAGGAGCTGCAATGAAGCGTTTGCTCGTTTAGTTTGTGCGACAACGAAAATCCGCTAACCGTTTGCCGGCATTAGCTTTGCCGGCCTGGGCTAGGGAAAAGGTTTAAAGAATTGGAAAATGGGCGGAACCATTTTCACTCAGCACGTATGCGGGTTTTTTTTTCAGTAAAGACGCGAATAAAGGAAGTGCTTATTTTGGTAAGATGTGATGATTAAAGCAAAAGTGTTGACAAAGTCGAATATGTCATTTGTGGCTCAAAGTCAGACCTGGTAGCAGGGATAAAAAAGCCGAATTTCAATGGCCCTGCACCCATTCCAGAATTTGAGGTCAAATGTTCTCTTCCACCCCACTGCACGCACTGACCTGTTCCTTCCCTGCGCATAGCGTGACCTTAAATTAATCTGCATTTAGGAAATACCCAACCGGAAAAAACATGTTTATGGGTTGACCGATTGTCGATTTGCACTCTGTTTGGGGGGGGGGGGGGGCTCTCAGAGTTGAAACTTGACACGGTGACTCCCAATGACCTCCTCATAAATCCGGTCGGTTTTCGTTAAAAACCGACATGCGGTCAGGCGCAATCTGGGCGTATCGGTTTTGGGGTTTTATCGATTTTCCGCGCTGTTTAGGGGTCCGTGGTCATGGAACTTCTGGACAACACTTCTAATGGTAGACTCTAAGAGGGTGTCAAATTTGGTTGAAATGCGATCATTCCTTCTGTAAGCAGATTTTTTCTTCTGAGTCCGAACTCAAAAATCGGGCTCCGTCATGTCCGTACGGCAGCCATTTGCAAACTTGTGGTGAAAACCGCATCGAAATCGGGAGACAACTGCGGCCTGGGCAAGGTAACAACGCCCACGACAGACAGACAACATGAGAAATATAGATAGTAGATAGATATGATTAGGCACCTGAGACACTTAATGATTTTTTTTTCTGTTTATTAATAAATCCCTTTATTTATATTATCAAATCTAAAATATTAAACAAAATGTGACTTTATTAATTTATTGGACATGCAACCTATTTTTTTTTTTTGTGATGAGATATTCCATTGTTAACAGAAGGTATCATTCAATGCCAATGAACAAACATAGCCATGCTTCATATTGCCATAGCAATAAGTTTTTTTGGGTCTTTTTTCACCCCAAGCAAGGCAGGATGCTACTAGCACGCAAGGGGTTACAGAGTGGGAGAGTAAAGGGGCGTGGTAGGGGAAAGGATGAAGAGAAGGACAGGGAATAGATGGAGATGTCGATTGACATTACATTTGAATAGTTGGAGATTATAGCTATCAGGAAAACAGGAAGAGGGAAGGGAATTCCACAGATGGGAGGTGTGAGACATGAAGCTATTGGAGTAGAAGAGACGGCTACATTTAACTGTTTCAACAGTGAAAGGGTGGGATCGAGATGCCAGCCTATTAGCACGTTTAAATTCACGCAGTCTGGGAAGTAGTTTGTCGGAGCAGTTTCCATGAAAGTATTTTTTAGAAAAGACAGAGGGAGGCAATGGCACATATGTGTGAGAGAGCAACTGTAGACAAGATGCGAGATCAGGGCCAATCACATTGCACATCTGTCTCTGGATTTTGTCAAGACCTTATGGCAAACAGCGGGGGCATCAGACGATATATGGTAGAAGTATTTCATGCAAAGGTGAATGGTTGATTTATAGATTTGAAGGATGGACTCGGGCGAGAAAAACTTTCTGGCACAACACAGGGACCAACTTTCCTTGCAGTAGAAGAAGCTATTGATTCAATGTATTTGTTCCATCTCAGGTCAGCAGACAGTGTGAAGTGGTGCTCTCGTAGAGTTGGGCATCAGACATTCTAATGGGGGCCAGGGATGGTTCCCTGTGGTGAGTAATAGAGAGCAGTTTTGTTTTTGAGGCATTAAAGTTAACCAGCCAATTCCTGCCCCAGTCCACAACCGATTGGAGGTTCTTTTCGAGACTAACGACCAAGTTAAATTTGTCAGCAATACCGGATAAACTATTGAGGCAGGAGTAAATAGTAGTGTCGTCTGCATAGATGCCGACTTGGGAACTGATGACATTGGGAAGATCGTTAATGAAGATAAGGAACAGAGTAGGGCCTAGGATAGAGCCCTGGGGAACACCTGCGTTCGTGGGATAGGAACTGGAGGAGGATCTGTTAAGGGTGACCTTCATTACACGGTTTGACAGGAATGATCGTATTAAGTCAAATAATTGACCTGAAATTCAGTATCCCTGAAGATTACGAAGGAGACCGGAATACCAGACCCTATCAAACGCTTTAGAGATATCTAGAGCCATGGCACGGGCTTCTCCGTTATTGTGAAGTGCTTGGTAAACAATTTCAGTTATGGCCATGAGCACATCAGCTGTAGAACATACAAAGCAGAAACTATATTGCTTGTCATGGGATATAAGGTGCTTAACCACTTCGGCATTGATTCAAGCTTCACAAACTTTTCCGAAGGATGGTAGGAGACTGATAGGACGGTAGTTAGAAGGGTCAGAAGGGTTTCCAGAGTTCTTAAAGACAGGTTCAATAGATGAGGACTTCCAAGAGGCTGGAAAGCAAGATTCATTGAGGCAGTAGTTATATAATTTGGAGAGAGCACATTTCTTTAGGACAGTGGCTGGTATCCCGTCTCCACTGCTAGCCTTATGGGAGTTTAATTTAGAGATGATGCCTAATACCAACAACAGTGTTATGTGCAACTCGCTCAATAGAGTCTCAGTTCTAGGGGGGAAATCAGGTGTGGGTACACCAGATGAGTTGAGCATTGAGTTGGATGAGGATTTCCGAGCAAAGCTCTCAGCCTTACCAGCTGAGGAGGTCAGGACCTCAAATTGGTTGAACAAAGGAGGTATTGTGGGTTTTCTGTTGTTAAGTACACTCTTGCAGAGATGCCAATAATCCTCGGAGACAAATTTGCGAGATGCACTATGTTGTTTCATTCTATCAGCAAATAGTGGTTTTGCTTCATTGAGGACACACTTGCACTCGTTACGGGCTGAGACAAAGAGACGTCTGTTGCACTCTGACATGTCACTACAATATAGGCGCAAGAAATGATTCTTATGGGCAATGGCAGCTGAGCAAGTAGTAGAGAACCAAGGGGATGAGCACTATTTAACCTCATATTTTCTTGCGGGGTGAATGTCTCAATGTCTCATTAGTAGGGGAAATCAGGCTGCTGATATATTTTTCTTTCTTTCATTTCATGTTATATTTCAAACTTTTAATGATTTACAAAGCATAATTATTTTTCACCTGCAACTATAGATAAAATTCAAAGATTTACTTATACAGAAAAATATAATCGGCAATATTGGACTTTCACACCTGAAAAAAGGAAGTGTCAAAAGGACGATTTTTGGATGACCCTATGTCTGACAACAGGACTCTGCACCATGCCACACAAGCAGAAAAACCCAGTCATGGTTGTCAGACAATTTCTATGACCATGTCACCCCTTACATCTGGCCACCTAACTCCCTAAACTGTAACTCCCCTTGATTATTATGTGTGGGGCACAGTTAAGCAAGAGAAACAAAATCATGGCAGCATTCACCAACTTAAACAAGGAGACCATCCAGAAGAGTTACACAAGATTCTGAAGTCACCTGGAGGCCATGGTTGAAGCCAATGGTGATTTTATTAAATTTACTCTTTTGTATTTCAAGATATTTTTGCATAATTTTGGTAACTATATCTGTTAAAATGAGATACCAGTATTATTTTCATTTTTGTGCAATTTAGACGACAATTTATCCATCGCACCCTCAGTGTGTGTGTGTAATTTATATATATAAATAGCTGGCTACTTGTGTCTGACCATACTCATCTTTTAGAGCGGCTAGCCAATCCCTGTTGTAGACACCTGCTCAGGTACATTTGTACCTACTGAGCAGACCATAGTTCAGTTTCTGGTTTGATCAACAATTTGAACAAGGCCATTAAGCTCAAACCCTTGTTCGCAAATCATCAACAGCTTCTAAATAGTTCAGTCTACCCAATTTCACTCAAAAGGCTTGGGTCAACCCATGTTTTGGTTTTCAGGCACTTTCTAACACTGTTGTGTTCTGTGATCGCTTCCCCATGTTGATAACATTAAGAAGTAACCTCCTTGATAAATCAATCATGGTGAAGTTTGAATACAGGCCTCATGGTCAGAATGCAAACATTCTAAACAAATCAAATATTTTGGTTTTCAGTTATTGTAATATTGTTTTGGTATTAGTAGTTGTCAATATAGAAAATTTTAAATTTGTAAATTTAATTAGTGAATTTAATATGCATTTATAAAAATACATATTTCATCACTAATACAATATTATTATCTGACCCTGAGACGCGTTAACTTTTAGTCAGTCGCTAATAACTATTGTGAACTTATATATTTATGACAAGACCAAGAAACACTTTCTTTAAAAAATTCTGACGTTTGCTCATTTGATAAGATTTTGAGAATATATACTGACGAGCTAAAACATTGAAGTCAAATAAGGTATTGGATCTCTTTACACTGACCAATCAGCTCTTACTCTATTAGACATGAATTCTTCATGACCTGTAAAAGTTTCATCTGGAATCTGGTATGATTTTAACAGCAGATCTATTAACTGCTGGAAGTTATAGAATGGAGGTTCCACAAAGCAAACTTGTTGGTCTAACACATCCTATAAGTGCTTAATAGGATTGAGATTTGGAGAGTTTAGTGGCAAGAGCAAGACAATGAAGTCTTTTTATATTCTTGAAATCATTTCCATACAAGTCCAGATGTGACAGAGTGCATAGTTTTGCTGAAAGATGCCACTGTCATTAGTAAAGACTGTTGAGGTAGGTAGTATGTAACAAAAGTACTTTCCACATGATTGACAGGACATAGGAGAAAGCAACACTCATCAGACATGATAATCTTTCATTGATGTAAGGTTCACTTCCAATGCTTGCATACTCACTGAAGATGATTTTGGCAATTGGCATTAGTTAGTATCAGTAGTGGCATCCTACCAGTTCACATCAGTTTGTGCAAACCGATTCTTAAAATGATAAAACCTTAGCGAACCAGTTTTTGGATTATCTGAAAATAATCCTATATATTAATAGCTGATGGTCTAGGTGAAATGTTATGCTTGCATATGTGCCTAGTGAAATTCTAGTAGACACATGTCCCTACTGTTTTGAAGTTAAAAATGTGGCAAACATTTATTTTAGTCATAAATTTGATAGGTCTTCCATTGGATCTTTGGGGCTGCAGTGATTCAGTTTGAATGTGGCTAAGAGACCATAACACAGCTGATGACACTAGGATAAAAAAGCATCCTACTTCTGAACAGAAATATGATGAGAACAGAATTTCAATCTGAAAATATCTTAATAAATGAATGTTTTCTATTAAATTATCAAAATGGTTTAATTCTTTTTTATATTAAAAGTGATTCGTTTCCATTCTCAGATTGAAAAGAAAATAAGCAGAATAGGTTCCTAAACATTACCTGCCTTTATGGAACTAGTTCCTGGAAATTTAGGATGCCACCATTAGTTAGCATAGGTAATTTGTCCTATAACTGCAGCATTCAAGTCATCAGAATGAAGTACTCAACGCCAGTTTATCCGGACTCTATCCCATAACTGCAGCATTCAAGACATCAGAATGAAGTACTCAACGCCAATTAATCCGAACTCTGTCCCATAACTGCAGCATTCAAGACATCAGAATGAAGTACTCAACGCCAGTTTATCTGAACTTGATATGAGGAGCTGTTATGCATTCTTTTGACATGTTGCTGCTCATAATGTTTTTGCTGATCAGTATAAATGTATGTAACAGTTTTGGTCTTGTTTGGGATAACAAACTATTATGACTTATCTAATGTTGTATGCTTGATCCCTGTTAATGTTACCATGTACCAGATTTACCTGAGCTTAATAAATATCTAAACACTGATTCAGACGAATGACTGCGATTCAAACTAAGAAGTGAGCATCCAAACTATTTAGTCCATTAAAGTACAAAATTTTAGATAATATATTAAAGCTATGTTGGCTTAGTTCAGAGTTAACTGCCCTTGAATAATTAACAAATATCTCACGTATTTTTCAAAACATTTGGAAGGATGAGTAACACCAGAGAAAACCGTTTTGTAACTTCAGTTTAACATTGGTTAACAAGTGGTTGGTGGTGTTCATTCCTGCAAATCAGCAAATCATTAAAAAAAATGACCCCAGATTTACATGGACTCGTTTTTTGGCCTTTTGGTTCTGAAACGGGAATTAAATCCAATTCTGATAGAGAAAGAGGGAGAATGGTTTTAGGATCAATCCATGACCCCTGAAATGTCCAAAAATAGGAAGTATCGAATGGGTTGAACTGAACTTCTTGTTTTCATCTTTTTGGTTCTATGTAGGCGTTGAACTTGGTCTTTAAACTCGACTTCATGCCATATTCTGTTGGAGTGGGCGTACGGATACTAAAACAAATATCCCCGTTTTCTGCCTCTGACCAGCAGAGCAACAGCAAAAGGTAAGGAAGAAGAAAGCCTTCGTAATTACTAAATTACTCCTGTTCTTTCCCCACCAATATGAACATCAGACCACATGGCATCTTTATTGTTAAACAATGTTGATGACTTATGGCATTCTTTCGAAACAAACATGCGGAGTTGGACATCTGCTTTGTTGATATTTTTACTTTTATTTTGGCTTGCTTACCCAACATTTACCTTAATTAGGTACCGCCGAAAGGAATGAGGGTTTTTTTTTTAAATTAAAATAACAAATCGTTCTTCTCTGTTTTTTTACCCCCCCCCCCAATATCAGAGAACTATCAGATTTAAACGCAATTTTCAGTACTTATTCACTAATGAATAAGTAAGTTGTATATTGAATTTGAATAGATCGTTTTAGAAAACGCCTTTTGAAATATTATTGGGTAGCAGTACACACCCTTTTTCGATATCCCGTCTGTATTTTTTAAATTTAGTGAGTTTTCGCGAAATTATTTGATAGTTAAAGAAAAATCCCTTAAGATGGTTTTTTAGCAAAAAACATTATGCAAGAAATACCAAGTGTGAGTGAATAATACTGAATCGTCCTGAACCTTAAAAAATAATTCAAATTAAAACGAAGAAAATATTTTTTGGAGAGTTGGTGTTTGCATTTTTTATTTCATAAAAGTAAAACATGTTCGTTCAGATTGGAGACAAAAATCTCCACTGGAAATATTTAACATTTGCTTAATTGTTCAGTGCGATTTTAAAATTAATCCCGTTGCTGTCCATCACAAGAGTTTTTTTTTTTAAATACAGACATTTGAAGAATCGAAAAATGTAAACTTTAAATGCCATTTTCGAGTGTGACCTTTTTAAAAAGAATTTCATTTTTTTTTCTTCGTTTTTGCAACTGTTAGATTATTTTTTGTACGGAAGTTTAAAAAGGAAATAATTCTAAATTACTTTCTTTGACTGATTACTCTTTCTTTCCTGTCAGAAGAGTAATAATTCAATAACTCTTAAATTCAGAATAATTAAAATAAAAACCACCTCATTGGGTACAACTGAATATTTTATGACAAGTTACGAAATAAATAAATAAGAATAAATAAAATTAACATAAAAAGCATCATTTTACTAGTTTTTTTAAATTATTTTTTATACCCTTATTATTAAATTCTAAGTTTCATAAAGGCGTATAGAATAAAAAAAATTATATTCTCATATTATTGGTTAAACAGAAACTAAAAAAACAATGTCTTGACTGCATAAATGTTATCTTTCAAATTCAAATAAAACCTTTAGGAAGTCTGTCACGGACTTCCTAAAGGTTTTTAGGAAACTGAAACAGTTTGACAGAACGAATTTGAAAAATGTACAAACTTTGTTTTGCAAAAACCTTTTACTCCAAAGAAAGTTATTTAACAAGATGTTTTTATACTGATATAGATAATTTTAAAAAAAAATAGATGCCTGTCGGTTGAGACGAACGGGAGTCAACATTCAATAATATCAGATTTATTATGATTTATAATTAAAAAAATAAAAGTATCAATTATAAACTAATAATTTTATTTCTACATAATTTCACCCCACACAATTTTCTTCTGTTAACAGCACAAATACATAACAAGATACAATATCTTGCAGTCAATTTTTTATTAAATTCAATTCTAAAAATAAGGAAGAGGGTAAAACTAAAAAAAGTAAGTTTATTTTTAATGATAAAGACTAAAGAAAGAGTTACAAAAAATGTCAGTAAAATTAATCATTATCAATCAACAGGGGCTCCTGTTTAGGGTCATTTCCCCTTTTACTGTAAGTTCAGGATTTTATGTTTACTTTTTTTTCTTTAGACATTTTCGTTCGAAAAATTTCGAAGTTTTAAATTTACCTTTTCTTGGAAAATCGGTATCTCAATCGAAGCACTTTGAGCAGTAATCCACACACACCAGTCTTTCTTACCACAGTGCATTGGTCAAGAAGAGATAAACATTGAGTCTTGCTCTTGACTCAAGATGTTTAAAATATCAATGTTGACCAGCATAAATCAACGATTTCAGTGTATTTTAAGCTCCTTGGTATCACCTAAAATTAATTACTTGTATGCCAGTACCTCCCAAAAAAATCTGTTAAAAAAGGGCATATATAGTAAGTACTAGTACTGAAAAAATATCCCAAATTTAAAACAGTTTTATCATCAAAACCTTTAAGGAAAGGCCAAAAAACAGGATATTTTTATTATTAAATTATATATACAGTATTTCATCTTTTTTAGAACGTTCGAAATTTTGGTTATTTTTTTTTTTTCTTTTGTCAAGGGGTGACCATAAATTACTCTGGGAAATTTGAGCGTCTTTTTGTGGTGAAAAACACATTGACATGGAAATTCTTGCAAAAATCGGATAATTGTTGGATTTTATTTTTAATCATAATGAAACTTTCAGGACTTATTCACAAATTAATTAAATTATTTTAGAAAATTTTCTTCTTGAAAGATCTTGGTTAAGAATATTTTGTTTTACATCTCTTACCCCCCACCCCGCCACACACACTTAATTTCATGAAATTGCAAGAGATTCATTACAACTCGATGTTTATATTAGTTATAAGGACAAGTCTTTGGAGAATTTAAATCAAGTACTTTTTGTCAAACAGGACATCCAGGTACAGAAAATCTGCTCTGTATTGTAAAATAAAAATGCAATAAGACATTATTTAATTAGAAATGCTTTTAATTGCTTTTGAATAAGATATACTATGGACACTATAGTCTTAAGGAAAAAATGTTTTTGTGAATAATGTATTGTTTTCATTTTCAAAAAAAATTTAATTATAATAATTTATAAACTTTTAAATCTTTTAAAATTCTGTATTAACTTGTAGCAGTTTGGTGATATTGTTATTAAGTAAAAACTATATTTATTAATCATAAATGGAAAAGCTTACTACAATTCAGTGACCCCTAGTATTTTAAACAGAATTTTGAATTTTTTTGTGTATATAAACATACTGATTTTTATAAATGCAGGCAGCCTTACACAACACTATCAGAAAATAAGAGCATTAACTATAAATTTAAAACTTATTATTAATTTTTTAACATTTCCTCAACAAGTATCTTTGTAAGTAAGAGTATAAAGCCAAAGTATCTAAAATTTAATAGAATATTTCATTACTTAGAATATTTTCCTAAATTACTGGGTAGTTAAAAATATAAAAGGCATTTACATATTAATTTTCAGTTATATGTCCTTTACTTAAAATGCCAAACATTAATTTAGCAATAAATATGCCAACACTACATAAAAAACACCCACCACTGTTTAAAAAATTGCTTTTCTGTGTTATTTTAAGCTAAAAGCAATCATATTTGTTTTAATTCAGATTAATTAAACTTAAAATCAGTTAATCTTCCTCAAATAACACTTTAGAAAAGTGTATTTCATTTTTGAAAGATTTTTTTTAACATTGAGAATCATGCTGTCTTGTCAAATCTCAATATGGCAATTTAAAAAATAATTCAAATCAATTTAAATTCGGTTTGAAATACAACCAAGTATTTTGCTTATTTTGCTTATTGGAAATATTAAATTTAATCTATTAGCTTGGAATTAAAACTAAAATAAAAGCTTCAAGAAAGTTTTTTTATATTTTTAAAATGCATTTTAAACCTCGGGTATCACATTTTTAATTTTTTTTTGGAGGTACCTAACTAAATGTTCATGTAGATTTTTCATCATCCAGGTAGTAAAAAAAAAACAAAAAAAACAAAACACAACTCTCAACACAGACAATAAAACCAATATCGCTTACATCAAATACATGATTATAACAAATATAACCTTTGAATGAGTTACATTCTCAGCAAATCTCCAACAAAACAATGTCGTCCAAATGTAAATACTGACGTCAAACAGAATACTTGTCACGTTTCAGCTGAATAAATATGCTATCCATAGCACACACTTAAAAAAAAAAAATCTCAAACCACCCAATGAAGAAATCCAGTACCTGTCTGTCTCAGCTTTTCTAATACATATATTCACCTAACTGGCACTGTGACGTGATACTGCATAATAAATAATGTTGTTTGTTACGCATAAAAGCTAAACATTATTTTGTACTTAAATTAATTTAAAAAAACTATTTTTAGACCGAGCCAAGATAAAAAAATTTTACTGGGTAGAGTAGGAGAAGAGATAATGTCATATCTCTTGAATATTCTTAAGGTGCAAATTACTCAAATGAGACTTGAAACTCTAAAGTGAAATCTGAATGAAATTTTACATTTATTAAAAAAGAAAACATTAAAAATGGAATACAAAATGTGAAAATACGATTGCCTAGAATTTTCTTTTTGTGTGCCTTACATGTTCACTTTAGGTCGGCTAACATATTCAGAAAAGGATGTACAATTTTCTTTGGGCTCATAAGGGTAAAAAAAAATACTCTTTTCCAAAAATATATAAAAACAATTCAGTTTCTTTCCCAAAAAGGTGCAAAGAATACAGTTTCTTTCCAGAAAGATGCACATACTTATGTAAAAGTCAAAATCCAGAGACAGTTGGCAAATTCACCAAGAATCACTGGATTTTTGAAAAAAATTTCTTTTCACAAAGAGAACCTCAATATCAACATTGAAACAAATTTTGTTATATTCTTTTTTAAACAGCAACTTCAAAATTATGGTTGATACCTCTAAGTTTAGGAATTTTTCTGGTTTCTTTCTTTCTTTCTTCTGTTTCTGTCTTTCATTGTTAACAAATAAGAAACAGCTCAGGTCATATGCTGCTGACGACCAAAAATCCTTCTGCTTTTTCTGACCACCTTGACTCGTTAAATAGGTACCAACAGGTTTCAGAACTGATTCCCAATTTTTTACTATGTGGGAGAAAGTCATCTTCCTCACAGGCTAAAAAATCCAAAATGAAACTGAAATTCTCGCCATTAATTACACACATCTTTCACTTATTTATTTCAAGTATTCAACTTTACAAAAATTTAGTGACAACATTCCCTAAGTTGTTGCCATGTGTCAACAGTAGCACACATAACTTCCTGTCTTCTTTCAGACAGTCTACAACCAGAATTTATATTCATGCAATGCAGACAATGTAAACTTGTGACATATACATTTGCACACAGGCAACAGTAGTGTCTAAGCTCATAAGATATACAACTAGAATTCATACACATTGCACCTGGCTCATAAAGCTACTAAACTTGTCACATAAATCTGTACACATGTAAACGCATTTATCGTTTAACCTATACTAATGCAATCTGTTGTACTCTTAAAAAAGAATACACATTTTTGTGTAAAGTTGTTCACAAAGTATTTTTCTAATTTCATTTCTTTCAATTTGAAAGAAAAATAATACTCTAATAAATATAATACATAAAAATTATTAAAATTTGTAGATCCATGTTGAAGATTAATTTAAGTCTTCACTTTTATACACACACACACACACACACACACACACACACACACACACATATATATATATATATATATATAAGTTGTATGAATATGAGTTTGTGACCCTGGGTTTCACACTTTTGCGATCTTCAGACTATATATATATATATAGATAGAGAGAGAGAGGTCATTTAATGCCAAAGTTGAATTTTCTTGGGGCATTAGTAAATTTGATTCCAAAAATGTATTGGTGGTAATTTTTTTTTTTTTAAATAAAATTATATTACTGGTGTTAATATTTACTTTTTTTACTATGAAAATGTATTTTTATACTTTGATAGTGTTTTGGCCACAATTTGACGGTTAACTATTTTCCCATAGTTGGGACCCTAACAGGTTTTACCACCCTGGGTCAGGATGGACCTAGGAACAACAACAAATAAAAAGTGGTTCCATGTCCCTCAAAACCTTTGGATCAGAGGCCTTGATGCTGGTTGTAGTTTATCGTTATACCCAGAAATATAAGACTATGTCTATTGCTTTGTAACACAAAACACACTTTATCTTTTTTTCTTAAATTAATGAGCATCTCATGGAACTGTTGAATAATGGCTGACAAAACATGTCACACTATATCCAACATTGTGTGGACATTATAATCTCTGCTTTGTATAATCTGTATTAACAAAATGTTCTGCCCAGTCCATTCTCATCAGAATAAGGGTATAGAACTATAAGGGTATAGCACTATAAGGGTATAGAACTAGTGTGTGCAATATCAGCTTTACATACTGGGTTGTATTCAAACTTTGAAATTAACCTTGTGAAGAAAGCATTTATTCATAGCTGGATGACATCAGCAATGATGCAACAAAGTTGCAAGAAGAACATATAATGGAATGCTATTTATATCCCTGAGTGACAATAGAAGCACCCTAACCCACAATGTAACCACTGTTCATTTTGAAAACAAACCATAATCAAGAACAAAAGGAGTACCCTTGTATGTGTTGGTTGCTACAGTAAAGATTCCTTGCAACAGATCTAAAGGATTTGTCAACACTGAAGTGTTCGATAAGATCACCACTCTTCTTGACCATCTTACTTGAGTTGAGAAAATGTCTGATTTAAAGGCTGCCTTTTCATAGCTCAGTGTATTCGTCCACTGGGGTAGCTAGATGATCCTTCTTACAGACGCCTGCTCAGGCATATTTGTATTTCTTCAACACCCACAGAGCTTGTAGTTTATACTTTACTTGTACATGATGAGTGGACTTTAGTTACAGCTTCTGGGATTGTGTGTAATCTGGTGTGATGAACAAGTTCAAACAAGGGCTGTATGCTCAAACCTTCAGCCATTATATCTTCTTACGTTTTTTTTAATCTCTTCATTGAGACTCTTTAAAATTATTTTTTTTATTTTCCTTCAGACTCTTTAAAATTATTTTTTTTTATTATCCTTCAGACTCTTTAAAATTATTTTTTTTTATTATCCTTCAGACTCTTTAAAATTATTTTTTTTTATTTTCCTTCAGACTCTTTAAAATTATTTTTTTTATTATCCTTCAGACTCTTTAAAATTATTTTTTTTTATTATCCTTCAGACTCTTTAAAATTATTTTTTTTATTTTCCTTCAGACTCTTTAAAATTATTTTTTTTTATTTTCCTTCAGACTCTTTAAAAGTTTTTACTTAAAATCTCTTTTTTAAAAAAATTTTTTAAACACTTTAAAAGTTTTTATTATTTTAAAATATTTATATTCAGAAACTTTCAAAGATTTTTAATTATTTTTTAATTTAAAAAATTTTTTTTATTAAAACTTTTGGTGGGGGTTATTTCTGGAAGCACATACACAAACATTGGAGTATATCAATTATTTATCTTTGTCTTTGTGAGCAGCTTTATCCCATATCCAAAAATTTAATTTCTTCTTTGCTAATAGTTTTCTTTATGAAGATGGCATTAATGACTAAATTCACTTTATGTGTAGGTTCAGGACTAGAAGCTTCTAGTTTCAATTCTCTATATCACCATTTCGCTTTTCAAGAGTTGACAGTGAGAACAAAATCAGAAGAAAGTGCCAATGACACGAATTTGTTTCAGGTGGACCTCAGCTTGCCAGAAAGTGATCCATACACTTGATTTCATGACCTTCCTCTGCAGCATATATGGAATGAGACAGGCAGAATTCAGTTACAAAACTGCAACGGACTGCCACTGACTCTTATCATTTCAATGGCACCTTCTGTAGCATTAAATAAACTAAAATTATTCCAGGTATAAAAGCAAAAATTTCTTTGAGGTTTTAAGCTGAATACAGCAGGAAATAACTTTTAAGAGAAACAAAATATTGTAAAAAAGTAATTTAAAAGTTATTGTGTGACTAGCTTAAAAGTCACCCTACCAGGTAGCATTTTAGCTAACTCCTGCGGAGGGCTCTTGATTGGGCCTTCATCACAATAGGTAGCGAGGAGTAGTTGCAATAGGTAACAATAAACTACAGAAGAACTCAAAATTGATCACTGTATTTAAGTATTTCATTAATATGTAAGCATACCTTTTAAAAATTCAATGATAATTCTTCTGCCGCCACTTAATTTAAAGACAATTTGATGTACATAGGACCTTACTTTCCATACAAACAATTATTTTTATTTCATGGATGACTTTCATTGGATTTCGTAATTAATTTTGATTATTCTCAAATTTATTTCCAAGTTATAACAATTGTTATCGTACAAAAAAATTTGTCTCAAAAAATCACGTACAAAAATCGCTGAAAACAATCACAGTATTGAAAACTTGGGAATCCAAAATTTCAGGATTGCGGGTCCAGATCCAACCCAGAATGTTTTTAATTTGCTCACAAAGTCAGCCTGATTCCAAAATGGTATAATATGTTGGTCTACAGCCACTAGGAGTAAAGTTGAAAAGGTGTGACACACTGACATTCACATTTATTATATAGATTTGTTTTTAGTTTTCAAGGTTTATTTCCTAAATAAAAGGATAAGATCAGTATGAACTGCGGACCTTTTTCATTGAGACCGGTGTTCAGTTACAAGAAGGAAGTTCTACTCGGACAGATTTTTCTCAATAACTGCCACTTTGTAGAACAGACTCGCACAATAGGTGCTTCCTTGAACACTACAATTTTAACCACTCCAAATCAAAGGTTGATAGTTATCTATCCTCCTTATTTTTCACTTCCTATCACCTTCTTTTTCATTCATATCACACACGTCATTCATCTTTACCATTTTGATTGTAAGCCTCTACCTTGAGTGGCTCTCAAATCTTGTATCACACATCTCATTCATCTTTACCACACTGACATTTGCATTTATTATATAGAAGGGAACATAATGATAATGGTAGAAATTATGAAAAATTGAAAAGATCATAAAAAAAATCAAGAGAAACTAAACAATGGCAAAGCTAAGAACAAGAAAAAACTGTCTTTCTTTAAGTGTCAGAAAACTTTTTTGAGAAAAAAAAAAGATAATATTAATACCATATTACTCATGTATAAGCCAACTTCATGTATACTGTGTCCCCACCTTGAAGATGTTTATATGAATTTTAAACCCCTCTCTAAAAAGATTACCAGAGTAGTGTAACCCAGTCACTGAAAAATGCATGATTTTTTTTAACCTCTTCAAAAAAAATTACCTGCATATAGTCAAGTAGTGTGACCACCCACCCCTTTTTGTGTTAAAAGAAAGAAAAAAAAATCTTAAAAACTGGTACTATAGTAAGTAAGAAAAGTGACTTGATCAGCAAAAAATATTTGTAGAGGTTTTGGTGTTACTAATGCACACATTGAGAAAAGATGCTGTCCTTTGTTTGTGTTTATATTAAAAATTAGTAAATTTGTTTCGCTTATATTAATAAATATTTATGCATATATATAATTATATTGGCTTATGTTTGTATAAAACGTGAATGTACTGTAACATAACCAAAATAACACCTTTTTTTAACTAAATATCACAAAAAGAAACACATAAGTTGGGTAATTTTTTTTTTGGGGGGGGTGTATATATATATATATGTGTGTGTGTGTGTGTATATATATATGTGTGTGTGTATATAAATATGTATATATATATATATGTGTGTGTGTGTATATATATGTTATTTGATAGTGACACGTTTGATCTGAACAAAACCCATTTAGATACTAAGAGGCGATAACTCAATAAAAATGTTAGCATTTGTTGCTTATTTGTTTTTAATTGATTTCAATGAAATTCTTTTTCGGTATTTAAAATGATCTACAAACTCGAACTGAAATTCAAAAAGATAAAAGAAAATTAATATTCGAATGGATATTCTATCGAATAGTTCGAATGAAGAATATCAGTCACACATTATTTGTTCAATGTGATGGTAAAGTAATGATAGTTATCTCCCTTGTTTTGGAATACTGCTCAAGGAAATATTAATTTTAGTTTACAATTTTCATATCAATAAAAGTCGTCCGTGTAATGTAAGCTAATAAATATTGTGCTGGGAGTTGATAAAAACATACAAAAAAAACTAAGCACCTGCTGAAATCCATTTCTGACATGACCCAGCCAAACCTCATGTGGCTAACCAACATTGTCAAGAAGACCAATGGCCGTCAACCTGGGCGATACAGCCTACTAGTGAAATATTTTTATAATTTAAGCTTTTAAGTGGCTGATATAGAATTGCAAAGTCGGATATTATGTCTTTCTTACTTCTACCAGACAGCTGTATTTGACACTTTAAAAACCATCACTTTTGGCATGTTTAATGAAAGGGTAAAGAATAGTTGACAAGAAAAAAAGAAATTTTTCCAACCTATATATCTTTGCCAACCACATTTTATGAGATTTTTTTTTAAATAAATTTTAGCAATAAATGAAATGGTTTGGTGAAGACATTTTTTTGCAAAGTCAAATATAAAATTTTTTTTTTAGGAATCGCTCTCAAACAATAAGATAAGAATAAAAGGTTTTATAAAAATTATTTTTAATTAGAAAGACTATTAAAATTGTATGATAAAAAAATTGATTAAAATGTTGGAATTATTGTGTATAAAGAAACTATTTTAATATGAAAGATAATGTTGCAGGTGGTATATTGGCCTGCAAACAGATATTGATAGACAGAAGACAACAACAAACAAAATGAAAACACGAGTAAAAAAAAATATATTGTTTATATTTCATTAAAAAATACATCAACAAAAATAAGATTATAGAGCACAAGGCAAAAAATATCTCTGAATATTCATGTAGAGAGTGATAAGAGCGTTGTCCTGAAAAGGACAGTTTTGATAGTCACTGAGGAGTGTTGTCCTGAAAAGGACAGCTTATTGCATGTCGCTGTTGGTGAGGTGGCAGCCAATGGCAAGATGATGATGGCTGGGGATACTACACTTTGATCTTAGTCATTTGGGCCAAAGAATCAATACTTTTTGATGCTTTGAGGCCTTTTTATATCCTGAATCAGATTTACGACAATTGCTGTTTAAGGGTTGTCAAATCAGCCAAATTATAATTGCTGATGGGTGCAGTTTGATTGGATAGTGATTTTCTTTCTTTCTTTTTTATAACCAACAGAGATCAAATGTACACACTACCCTAAGAAATTGGTTTATGATCCATTTGTCTTGTATAGTAAAGTCAGAAATAAATAAATAACCCCTGGGAGAGAAAGTTGTGATATGGGATGAAAAACTGCTGCTTCAGTGCAAAAAAGAAATACAGCATACTCTGTCAAAAAGGCAGTGACCTGGAATGATTAAAAAAACTGCTGTTACTACTACTACTACTACTGTTGTGGCTGAAGTAGAAAAAGAACTCTCAAAAACCTGTGAGAATTCGCTTTACTAAGAACATCTTTTCTAAACCTGTAAGAGTTTCTTGTATTTGGGGATGCCTGTTCCAAAACATTGAATATTTTGTCAAAAGGACCCAACTTCATTCAAGGTAGTTCAACTCTTTCTCATCCGCTTTGACTTTCAACCTTTGAATTGTGCACTCTTCAAAGTAAATTCATTTCTTTTGTTGCTAAGAAATTGATTTATATAAACTGTTGTTAAAATTCCTTTGTTGTTAAAGGAAAATATTTGTTTTACATGAACTGTTGTTTTCTAAGAGAAAACAGATTTGTATTGTAAAGAACTGTTAGTCTGCTTTGATGCTTTAAGGTGCAATTTTGCAAAAGTGAAATTCTGTGCATGACTTATTATGGTCCAATATCCTCATCGCCACGGTTAGGGTCCAAGGTTAGGACGAAGGAAGAACACGAACACAAGAGTAGGAATAACAAAGATATATTACAACAGAATAATAATAATACAAGAAGTTGAAGCTGTTAGTATGACTGTCAGTCTGGTTTAGAGTGAACTACTATTGTCTCGACTCGTTACACTTCGTTCTCTCTGTCTCTCTTGAGAGGCGCAGTCTTTATAGGGTCAGGAAGAGTTCATTGTATCGTTACAGGTAAGATCCCATAACACTTATAAAATATTTTGTCATATTAATAAATGTTGCTTCTTTAGAGATTTCACTTTCACTAAGAGTCTTGTCTTTTTTCTTGGTGCCTTTAAAAGTATTTGTAAAGGGAAAGATAAACGACTTGAAATCCTTCTCCACTCCTCCATCCTCTTCGTTGCTGTCTCTTTTTTCTTTTTAGTTTTGTTCTGAAAGAAAGATTCATGCACAATTGTCAATATTACTGCTTAAGTAACAATTCTCTTGTCTAAAAAAATTAGACCATAATGACATATTTTGAACTAAAGACATTTGATCAATATTTTTATTAACTTTCATTCTTGCATCTCAATGGCTTCACCATCACACTCCAGGCCTCTCTTGTCTGCATCACCACAATCCCATTTTCGTTTCATCTCCTATCTGACTGGAATCCAACAGAGACATTCTGCTTGATCAAACTTCACAAATCCATTCCAGGTCTCTTTTGTCAGCTGACCTACCAATGCACCTCACCATGCCTTAACATGGATCAACTCTGCCAGTAACACTCCACTTGTGCTACCACAGATTTGCAGCTTCATAAATCTCTTCCAGGCCTCCCTCATCATAATCACTGTGACCCCTGTCAACCAATGCACCTTACAAATTCTTACTATGAAGGAACCCCACCAACAATACCCTAGTCATGCTACCACACAGCTTCACTAATCCACCCCAGGCCTCTCTCCTGACACTAACCATCACCTCAGTCAACTGACCCACTGCTGGCACCAAACCTTCAAACAACACCTTTAGACTTAATTGCTTCCTTTACCAATGGCAACAAAAGAACCACATATCAACAATTTTGTCTCTCTTTCACAAAACTATATATTCTGAAAATTGATGAATATGCACTGTTGAAATTTTAATTCGTGTTCATTCCTTCTTTTGCAACTATACACTCATAACAACTTGGTGTCAAGAGTTGGATTGATCTATCTTCAAGGTTGAAATCAACACTACTGAGATGTATGGATGAGCCAGTGGTCTTGTAATGAGGTTAATGTATTGAGCCAAACTGCCTGTTCTTGATGAGATGTGTGTTTTTATATCTGTGGTTTAACAGGTGCAGGCTCATCTTTTGGTGGTGGTGGTGGTGGTGGGTCACAATGTTCCTGATTGGCTATTGTATTTTTAGATTTTTGCAGCGATTCGTTTTTGTGGACCGGATGTGATACTCAATGCACCTGAGCTGAAGACAACTTTTAAATTTTGGATTTCACTTTCTTAGCACTCACATTTGGTTGACATATCCAGTGAAATGTATCTTGACTTAAAGTAGTATAAGATTATATATGTCTCGAGAGTCTAGACAAAATCCAAAGAAGAGTCTGTAATGTTATCAGTCCTAACCTGGCATCTTGATCTTCAGTCACTTTTGCACCGGCATGATATGGCTTCCCTCTGTCTTTTCTACAAATATTTTCATATCAATTGCTCTGATGAGTTGTCCTTTTTGTTGCTTCAACTGCATGAATTTAAGAATACTACTAGATTGGTAACTAGGTCTTATGGAATTTAAGGTTGCATGTTAGTGTATATTATAGGTTTATGCATGTCACTTATAAACAATTAAAGAAGTTAACAAAAATTAGGACTTTTACTATGGACCGGTTATTCTTTATATATAAAACAAGGGAAACCAAGTTCTCAGTGCCTTTTGGATATGTCTGTTTTCTTTTTCTACTCTAGAAATAAGTTAGGGTAAATAATGATATTAAAGCTCAATTCATCTCTGAGCCGAGTTGGAATGACGAAAGTAAAGGTTATACTTAATTCCTTGGCGGACATTCTGCAAGACACATTCAAATACAAGAGCAGTTCTATTCTTTTTTGAAAGTGGGTGAAGAGGGGATTCATAAAATTCTGCAGATGACCAAATCCTTTCCGCTTCTGTTCTTACTAGCATCATGGAAAAATGTTTATCTTTTTTTTATTATTATTTTATTATTTAATTTTCTCACAGTCTCACTGCTGCAACTATATATTCTATTCAAATCGTTTCTTTTCTCACCTATATAACAATAACAACCTTCTGATTTCTTGCTTCTCTGTCACAATCTTCAAAATTTAAATGCAATGACAATCGCTATCTTATGTCTTCCTGAAACCTGTTCTTTTATTGTCCTTTCTCCTCACTAAAGTCTTCTCATTCTCTTTCACTCCCAGTAACCCCTTGCGTCTTAGTGGCATTGTTGCCATCTTCTGTCTTCCTGAAACCTGTTCTTTATTGTCCTTTCTCCTCACTAAAGTCTTTTCCTTCTTCTTCACTCTCCGTAACCCCTTACATCTTGGTGGCATTATTGCCTTAGTTGAGGTGAAATGATTAAAAAAATAAAGAATCTATCATTCTACAAGTGTTAATACCAAACACGAGCACGGAAGCCTCCTCCTCTTTTATAAGCTCTTTGCTCACATGAATTTTAAAAAAATTATTCTCTTCCATTCTTTCAATTGATCATTTGCAACTGTATGCCTCTTTCATTTTTGACACTCCTATAAATTTCAGGACTTCAGTAATTAATAACATATTGTTCATCTCTAGAAATCTTTTCAAGTGTTTGATTAATGAGACAAGCAGTTTGTAGTGCATTATGATCAAGTTTTACTAATTAACTGAATTAATGCATAACTCTTTAATTTTTATTATTAGTTTCGGACAAATAAACATGAAAATTAGTAAAAAAAATATGATAGAATCATAAATTTAGAACAGAAATATTGAGTAAAATTTGCTATTATTTTCAATATTATTTTTTACTAAAATGTACTATTATTTCCAATGTTTGCCATTATTTTCTCAGCTGATCTTCCATAATTGTTACTGAAAGAACTGCTACTTCTGTTCTGAAGATCTTGAACGCATTTTAGTGGCAAGCAAATGTTCAATTCTGGAGATCTGGCTATTATCCCAAAACACATTTGTTTCTGTTGTATCTGATATATACTTTGTGTTAAGGCGAAATCACGTCATATATCATTGACCTGTTTTGAACATAAGCCAGTTTCTCGTTGAATCGAACCATATATCCTTTGCTTACAAATTTAAGAATGAGTGTATGCTATTTTTATAACTATTAAAAAGGAAAACTGTTTAATCGGATAAATCCCCCCTAATCCTACAATAATCTATTTTGATGATCCTTCCATTCAGTAAGAAGTCTACTTGACTGGTGATTAAAATGGGCGTGATAAAAAGGGACATTTTGTTATTTAAATTTACTTTGGGTGTGTTGAAAAATCTCTTTTTAGCAAAATGTTTACAGATTAACTGAATATGTTTGCTTTATACTCTGATAAAATGATTAAAATTGCATGACAATCAGACGATCTTTGCTCCAATCCTGTATTTTTACTTTACACATTATTATTATTGTTGTTGTTGTTGTTGTTGCTGCTACGCCAGTCATTACTCTCATGGCTTTTTATCATAATTCATTGGAAATGTTAATAGGTATATGTTTTGTCTTGTTGAAGTAAGACAGGCTACCATATATATCATGTTCAGGAGTAGAGGTTTATCCCTTGTTTACACTTTGGGTGTCTGGTTCCTTTTAAACTCTTCTCATACTTTTTCACTCCCAGTAGCCCATTGCATCTTAGTGGCATTATTGCCTTGCTTGGAGTGACTTGATTTAAAAAACAAAAAATAAAAATAGTACCACAAATTTGCTTGTCATTTGCCTGACTCTAACCAGTTAGTGTGTCCTCTAAGGGTGCATTTCTGTTCTTGAATGAGAGTAGTGGGGGAGCATCATAGCCATGTGTTGAAAATTTTTTTTCTATTCTTTGTTTAAAGGTTGGGGCAGCCAAAGCGACTTGGGGGTCACATCTAGATACTTGGGAACATTCTCAATAGGAAGCCATCAGAACAGACTGGGTTAATTGACCAGAAGATATTTCTGAGTCCCAACTGCAAGGTTATGTGTTGCTTTTATCAACACCTGTCACCATATTGCTGCATATTTGGGTGTGGCACATGCACCTGGTATACACTTATCAGATTGGGTGCTATGATGGATATATTGGATTGTGTATATTTGTACACTAGCATTAATTTGTTGTTGTGCTACTCTCACCCTCATTAATAATATTTTCCAATCAGGCTTTCACCCCAGTAATAACTGGTGGGTTTCACTGGGGTCCAAAGAGCAGCAAGTCTTCTCAAAAACTCCAGGTCTCCCCTCTGTATTCTAGTGGGTTTTAGCAGCGTGTCATTTGGCCGTTTTCAATTCTTAATTTCTAGTTCCAATATCCCTTTTCATAGGTTCTTTAGAAATGTTCCTAGTGCTTCAATAACAATTGGAACGAATATCACCTTCACCCCCCCCCGACAAAGAAAATACTAATAAATAATTAAAAAATAAAATAAAGGAAATACTTTTGAGACATCTTAAAAATGTGGGACACTCTGAAAGTAATAGCTCCTGTTTATTTCCACAGAAAGTACAATGTATACAAGGAGCACAATAACACTACTGGATGGAGCAAGTTTTTAGCTGCAAAACCTTATTCTTACCAGTCACCACCTTTGGTTATGAATTTTTAACAGTAATCAACAAAAGCTTATGGGCTCCATTTATAAATTATGTGGCATAATGAATAGCAACTTGGAATTGGAGAACCAAGTTCCAATTCCAGTCAGGTTCATTATATTCAATCATGTGCAATTACCCTTGGAAAAGGTATGATGACATCTGCTCTCCCTAACTATAGATTAAACAGTAGGACTTGTAACTTGAAAAAAATCAGTGTTATTCTCAAAAAATTGCTTATGCAATATTCAATTGTTAAAAAGAAAACATTCAAACAGTTCAAAATATGTTTTGGATTTAAAGAACTCCTAAAGGGTTGATAAGTGATAGAAAAACAAATCAATTAAAAAACTACTTATGTGGCTCATCATATATGTCACTGTTACTGAAACACATTACCTACTGCCTAACAGTGCTCAAATCCATTGTTTAATCTCTGCAGATATCCAACAAACATGTCAATGGGTACAATTTTCTATACATGTAGGTATTCAATTATAAACCTTCATTTCAGACGCCATTTTGCCAAACTGCTGCTAAGCTGCTATCTGGATCAAGGTAAAAAAATGATTTATTGGAAGGAAGCCTCAACTTTTACTGTCATACCACCAACATCTAGCTCTGAGCTTATGGGCCAATGAAATATAATAGAAGGCATTACTTTTGGATCAACCCTCATATTTATTTCCATGTTAAACTTTCAGCCATCGAAAGTGAAGAATGATTCTGAAATATGATGAACAAATGCTTGAGCAAACAAATTGTTGAGAATAATTGTTGCAGAAAGATTGAATGTTTATTCATCAAACACTAGAATTTCTTTTATAAGAATTTCATCTCATTTGACTTGTGACAGAGAAAGTTAAAAATATTCAATGAATGAATTTCATCTAAACTGACAGAAAATCAAAAAGTGCATCATTTTCACTTGTATTCATCAAAGCTTAAGACAATAAAAGCTTCAATTTCTCTTAATATATAATTAAGTGTAAAATACTTTAAGATAATTGTAAATGTATATTTTGATTAAAAACAAGTGTTCATTTTGCTTAAAATACTGCTTTACATTTCATCCGGCAGCACTATTTATATAGACTAGATCACTTATAAAACATAGAGAAAAAATTCCAGGGAATAATTTTTCTAAATTAGTATTCATTCCTCAAACTACAAAATTTGTCAGAATTGAAAAATATCGATTTTTCTTTTTCAATTTGAAGTGTGTTGAGAACTTTTTTAATTTATTTTGATATTTTAATAATTTTACGAGTGTCTAGTTTATAATATTGATACAGTTGTTACGTTTGAAACTTTGCTTCTTGCGTTATTGATATCTGCATGTTTTACTTTTATTTTAATTTTCTGAAATTTTTTACCTTTTCTTTGAAAATTTCTTGGGGTGTGGATATTTTAAGAAGCACCTGCACAGACATTGGGGGATAATTATTTATCATAGATGGATTGATACTTTTATTAATTTATGTAAATTTTTGTTGTTTAATAAAAATGTTCATAATCATTTATTCTTCATTTAAAAGAAATCTTTTTGTAAAAAGAAAAAAATCACATGCTGAACGGCTAGGTCCAATAACTCTGTAAAAAGTCAGGGATCAATTTTATACTGTATCAGTATTATGAACAGGACACACCTTTATAAAATTATTAAAAAAAAATCCCATTTTTTGATTCTGACAAATGCTGCTTCTTGAATAAGGTCTGACTTGTAATCAACAAAATTTATTTACAAAAATATTTTCCCTATTTCTTTTACCTACAAGTGGACCATACTATTTAAGTAGTGCCCATCTGGCAAACCTTAACAGAAAGTCAAGTCTTATATATATATATATATATATATATATATATATATATATAATAATACTATTCTTCACCCAATACAAGACTCAAGAGCCACCTAAAGTAGAGGGTTACTGAATGGGAGGATGTTGTCAGGGCATATAGGGAAGAATCAAGGATTAATTGCATATTATAAGGATATGTAGGATAGATAACAGTTGACCCTCAACCTGAAGCAATTAAGATTGTAGTGACCTTGGAAGCTTCCTCTTAAGAGTCCAATCTACATTGCAACAAATTCACGACAGAAGCCATCTGAGTGAAACTTACTCCTTACCAATGGAATTTAGATGAACCAATTCAGTGTTTGTGGTATGGCATGTCCTAGCTGTGAAGGTCTGAATCAATGGAACCAAGGAATGTAGTTTGCCTGAACATCTTTCATGAAAATAGCAGTGGAGTAACAAGAGGCTGAATGAGATGAAACATTGCTAACCTCTTGTTAATCTACGTTTTTCAATGGTTTCAAAGCAGAATGGACAAATGATGTACAAATTATTCTTAGTTAAATAGAAAGGAAAGTACAGTTAACTAAGTAAAAATTATTATTTACATTTGGACAAAGGTCCTCTTCTTTCTTGCTATTATCACGTTTCGGCCTTTGTGCACGCTGGCTTTCTTCAGGCATCAGTCAATCTGTGTAACTTTTGGCAAATTTCAGAGTGAACACTTTATTTAATCTACAGGGGTAGATTATTCTTGTTCCACAGTCCATGTCTCAAGCAGTGGTTCATAACTTTGTTGGAGGTACTAAACCCCACAAGTTTCATCCATGCATTCACTGAACCCTTCGTTATTGGAAAAATAAAAAATGATTTCTTCAAAACATACGTATATATGTTATTATTGCACAAATGAACCATACATCAGTTGCACACAAAATCACTCTACTCAAAGAACAAGACCAACAAAACATGACAAAAACATAATGAATATTTACTGCAAACCAATGTGACTTTTGATGTTGCTTTTCAGAGACAAGTTCAGAAATGTGCAGCTTCACTTTGGTAAGTGCCACTCTCGTATCATTTTTATAACAAAGTCGTTTCCTTTTCTTTGTTTTCATGTCTTCTATCCTTGAAAAGGATTGCTTGCAAAGATACATTGTAACAAACAGTATGAGTATCTCAAGGGCTTTCTTAGCAATAAGAGGGTACACTATGATTTGGTAACTCCAAAATATCATTGACAGCCTTGAAGAGTTGCTGGTTGAACCTGGCTCTAGTGAAGTTCAATGATTTCGCCAAGGTATTCATCATTGACATGTCTTGACCTCTGCCGAACTCCTGAGAATGACTCACTGAACATTTGTGGTTTGATTGAACCCGGATTAAGAAGCACTGATCTAAAAGAGTAGATTGTGAGCTTGAATGTAAATAATGAGAACTCCTCGTCCTTGAAATTCAGGCAGAAACTAAATAAAAAAGATTTTTTACAAAATCATCTTTTTGCTATTTTCTTAATATTCCAAACAAAACCAACAATTCTTTAAACAAGGAAAAGTAAATGAAATCTGATATTTATTAATTATATATATATATATATATATATATATATATATATATATATATATATTATAAATTAACTGATTTAAAATGTTTTTTTCACTACACAGTAATAACTATGTTTCAAAAATGGAAGCTAAAAGCTTCGAATTTAATTTTGTTATTAAATTAAACACATTAGTTTCATTTCATATATAAAAAAAACCCAGACGACATGCATTTAGCGGATGTCAGAATTTGTTGAAAAATACCTCCCTACCCATCCCTAAACATAACCCCACTTTCAAATGTAACTATTAACTGATACAACGAAAATTAAAAAATTGAACCCCTTACCACCCCTTGTCTAGATGAGTGGATTCCTCTGTATCCTTGGAAACACTCAATTATGAATCTTTGCCGTGCCTTTAAAACTGTAAATTTTTAAAAAAATAAGTTACTCCAAAATTCGCTTGACGAGGAAATGGAACTAATGTCTTTAATTTAATAACAAAATTAAATTCGAAGATTTTAGCTTCCATTTTTGAAACATGGTTATTACTGTGTAGCAAAAAAAAAAACATTTTAAATCAGTTAATTTATAATATTAATGGTCTGTAAATTTACATTGAGCACTATTGTGTAAAAATAAAAATATCTATAAGAACACCGGATTATATATCTTACTGTTCTTTCTTTTTATTTATATATATATATATATATATATATATATATATATATATATTATTAATACTCTGGTTGTTGTATAATTGCTTACTTACAATAAGCCACAATATTTTTAGCACATTTTTTGATTGTTTCCTTTTTTTGCAATAGTGATTATTCAAATTTATACCATTTTAATTTTTTTAAAAAAATTTCCACAGAAATGGATCTTGGCAGGTTTCTGTTATTGAAATGAAATGAGGAAATTTATTTTCTAGTTTCATTTCCCGTCTCAATTTTCTTTTGTTTTAATTTATTCAAATAATTTATCTTATTTAGATATTTGCATTCATGATTGCTTCAGAAAACGACGATAGATACAAAATGAGTCATCTCTTACAACTTTTCAGATTAATTAGCATTTCAAAAATACGTTACTTTCTTCATTGCCTGTCCATTCTTCAACTATCAAGACGTTACAGGATGAAATTTCTTCCACATTCTCTATTTTATAAATGAGGTCAAATAATTTCTTGCTTTTCTTTAAGTACAAAGACCATGTTCATTCTAGCAATAATTTCCTGAAACCGGATATAATTTGCTTATTCAAATTAAGTGCTGATGTTATTGAATTACCAGGCAGGGTTAACTGAAGTTCATTCAGTAATGAATCCAATTGTCTCTGACACAGTCTTTGAGACTCTATCCTATCACATAACTTTGCAGCAATTAGTTCTAATTGTGGATGCAAGGGAAATGATGTAAATTGTAGCTTTGTGATGACACCGTCTTTAATATATGAGCTTAGTTCCAATGTCGTTTTGCCCGTGGGAAGATCTAGACAAAATTTACGGTAGAGAGAGAAGGCAGGTGTCTTGCCATATACCCATGTCCAGTCTCTAAGTTCACTGACTATTGTATGTAGACCTGGATATCTTTTGTCTTCTGTTGGTTCCACATATTGTATGCCAGCTCTCTGCAAAAAGGAGGGAATTAGAGCAAGAATTATTTATAATTTAATGAGGTTTTCTTTTAGTTTTGATTTAAACGAAATAAGAAAAAATGTATTTTGATGATTGTAAATAAACCAGTTCTTTCCAGGGAGCTTTTACACATGGAATTTTCATCAGAGAGGGGTTGAAGAATGGATCGGATAAAATGGGTTAACAACAAAAGCACTCCAAGAAGGGACTCAATTTTTCAAACAATATATACAGGGTGCGATAGGTAAATTGTCGTCATTTTATATTTTTTATTTTGTGCATGCATGTTGTTTGTTTTTTGATTGTGTCAACTGCACAGTATAGTAGTGTCAGTTGGGCACAATTCACTCTGTTTGGAAATGGCATGCTGTACTGCTTGGCATTTACGTTGGAAGCTCCAATAAGAGCGTTTCAGTGTCAATCTGAGGACAGTGCATAGGATTCAGAAAGAGTTGGATGAGTCTAATGGTGATTACAAAGTTGTTTGGAATGATCAACATGGAGGCCTACATTAAGTGCCTTGTGGAGGTAGTGCTGTCCTGGGTCAAGAAGGGTGGCTGTTGGAAGACCCTAGGTCTGACGATGGAACTCTGCACCATGCCCCACACACAGGAGAACCCAGTCATGGCTGTCAGACAATTTCTGCGAGCACATCACCCCTTACATCGTGCCACCTAACTCCCCAGACTGCAACCCTCTTGATTATTATGTCTGGGGCACAATGGAGTGAGAAAGCAACAAAACTCCTTGTCATACTAAAAATAAACTGAAGGCAAGGATTATGGCAGCATTCACCAACTTCAACAAGGAGACCGTCCAGAAGAGTTGCAGGAGATTCTGAAGTCGTCTGGAGGCCGTGGTTAAAGCCAATTGTGATTTTATTGAACAAATTTACTCTTTAGTATTTCAAGATATTTTTGTGTAATTTTGGCAAATGTATCTGTTAAAATGAAATGTCAGTGTTATTTTTAATTTTGCATCATTTCGACGACAATTTATCCATCGCACCCTGTATATTCTTCTCAAAATGATATGCAATGTCACTTTTATCAGTAAATTCTCTATATTAAAAATGATAATACTTTGAACATGCCCCAATATTATTTGCTCAACACATTTGTGAACTTCTGTGAATTTTTTTTTTTAATCATTTCACTCCAAGCAATAAAATAAAGCCACTAAGAATCAAGGGGTGCGAGAAAATGTGAAAACATTAAGGAGAGAGAACAATAAAATAACAGGAATTATGAAGCCAGAAGATAACAATGACATTGCATTTAAATCTTTTGAAGATCAAACTTGACTGGAAAGCAAGAAGCTGGAAGATAGTTCTATATGTGAGAAAAGAAACTTAGCATAGAACTTAGTTACATTTAGCAATTTCAACGGTAAAATGATGAGTCCTAACTGCTAATCTAGTACTGCACTTACCTTTATAAATTCAAGGTACCAAAGAGGAAAGCTCATCAGAACAATTACCATGAAAATATTTATAGAAAAGGCACAAGAAAGCTACATTATGGCAGTGGGAAACTGATTGAAGCTGAGATGCCAGGTCAGATTGAGAAGAGATTATATAAGAATTCTTTATTTATATAAACAGTACAATAGTTGAGGATATTTTAAAAAGTTTACCTGATAAATGAAAACCATCTTTTCAGATAAAAAAAGAAAATTGAATTGATTTATTTGGACCAAAATTAATTTCTGGAATATATTAACAAATTTCACATATTTTCTTTTTTTTTTAAATAAAATGTGAAGCAGTTTACTTTTTAATAAAATAATTAATAATTATTTGAATGAATAATTGGTAATGTTTAACATGTTTATCCACAAAAAATCATGTCAAAGAAACATTTTGTTTCTCTTGACACCAGCATTGCTCTATATTCCCTCAGCAATTTTTATTGTTTTAAAAAACTATTCTTTAAATTTTAATAAAACACAAACATGAATCAGAATTCATGCATTCACTTTTTTCTAGAGAATTGAGCATCCTATTATAATTGTATTTGTCCTTCTCTTCGTTAGTTCACACGACCGTTACGCCCTGCCAGTACCTCATAAATAATGAACTATTCCATTTTAATTGCGTGGAAAGAGAGGGGGAAAATACTACTTGTCTTCAGTGACAAAATGAAAGACAGAAGGGAAGATAGAAACGTTTAACAGCTGTTTCTGTGAAATGGAAAAAGTTGTCAATTTCAAATCTTTTCATTTGTACCCACTTCTTAAATTAATGACAAACTTTCATATTTAAGGTTATTATTACAATATTTTTTTTAAATAAGAGAATTTCTATGGATATTTTATTGTCACAGAACTTGCCATGAGCTTACTCATTCATTAACTTAAGAATTAAGATTCATTAGAAAATTCAAATAGGAAAAATGTGAAATTTTCACAGGTTAAAACTAGTTAAACATTCATCCTTGTAGTTAAACAGCTTCATAAATAAATAGTGTTTGACATTTTGTTGTCAATTCTTGAGGAAAAAGAAAGTATAATTCCAGATGTTCTCAACGTATTTTAGTGAATTTATGTGACGAGCACAAATGCCTGGAAAATACTTTTTTTTTTTCTTTCAAAATTTCTAATTATACTCATTATTATGCATTTATTTAAATTTTCTTGTTAAAAAATTTTTATAAATTTCTGGATAAAAAAAAACAAACTTTGTTATGATAAATATCGTATTGTATTTATTCTACGTATTTTTATAAACTTGTAAATCTAAAATTATCCTTGTAAATAAACAATCTAATAAATAAATAGTGTTTAATTCTTTTGTTGTCAATTCTCGAGAGAAAAAGTTTAGTTTTCCTTCTGTTTGTGCTGTCAGGCGTCGCGGGAGACACAGTCGTCTATCAGCGGCAATGCGAGTACCCAGGAGGAGAGATATCTCGTGGGCTCTGATAGTGTCTGCCACTGAGTCATGACAGCGTCTTCTTGGTCTGCATCTCGCTCTCCAGCCAGAGTACCTGAGGGTGTATGCTCATAGGACTAGTTGGTTGATAGGCATCCGAGGAAGGTATCCGAACCACATGATCCTCTGTCGTTCGATGTATTGTATGATTGGTTTTGCTCCTACCATGTCTCTTATTGCCTCATTCCTGATCTTTCCTCGCCTGGTCTTGTTCGCTGCTTTCCTCAGGCATTTCATCTCATAAGTGATCAGTTTCTTCTCAAAGGTTTTTGTTAGGGGCCATGTCTGACACTGGTATGTCAACGTTGGTAGGAAAATGGCGTTGATGAGATTTGCCTTGGTGCTCATGGAAATGCTAGGATGTTTTAGAAGAGGAGCAAGTTGATAATTGACTTCGTTGACTTTCTTACATCTGGTCTCGATTTCTCTGTCTAGTTTGCCATTTTCAGTAAATATGCTGCCCAGATATTTGAATTCACTGGTTGAGCTTTAGCTGGGTCCCATTGATGTTAATGTCAGTTTTTCTGGTCTTTTGCTGAGAAAAAGAGAATGCATAATCCCAATTTCATATTTTTGGGGTTTTATTGAATTTATAAAAGTAGGTTTTTAAAACAATAAAAATCGCTGAAGGATTACAAAGTAATAGCAGTACCGAGAGAAAAACCATCCTTTTGACAGAGCATATTTTTGCAAGTATGTTTCCTAAACATTGCCAAATGTTTTTTTTCTTGTTTATTTTCAGACTAGATGCCTTTAAAATTTAGAAAAAAGAGAAACCTTTATGTTTGAAAGAAAAAAATGAAACAATAGTTGAAAGAAGAAAAATAAAAATATTTTTACAGTAAGTCTTCATTGTTATCTTAGGTAGGTTATCTACATGAAATAGCTTCCAAGGTTATTTACCTCACCTCCCTGCAAGGCAGGATATGGCACAAAGTCATTTTTAATGCGGGGTTAAAATCAAGCCCATGGGCTTGGGCAAAAATTCCCATAGACTCGGTAAAAACGGGGTTGGGTAGCTGTCTACCACCCCAGATGAGACTCTGCCCTTCCGCATAGCCTCGTCTGGGTTCCTCTCTGCCCGAAGGCAGAGAGTTCGACTAGCTTAGCTGGAGACAAATCTCCAACTAATTGTTGAAGCAAAATAGCTTCCAAGAGCTGAACTTTTTTCTCTTGGTTGGTGAAATCCGTTTGAAGACAGATGAAATTCCCTAGGCAAACCAATTGTAAAATTAAATGAATTAGACAAAAACATTTCAAAAGAATGAAGCTTCTTTTTTTAGTTTTTCCAAGTTTGTCAACTCTATCAAGTGACAATAAAGGGCATAAAGAAAAAATAATATATACAGGACTCTGCCAGTGTTTTCGACATATGTGGCTCTACAGCAATTCACTCTAGATATTCAGTTCTAAGAGCTATCCACAAATATGATTTGATTATCGTAGCAAAGGCTTGTGTAGAACCAACAACCGTTTTTGGAAGAACCAAATACAGAGCACTGATGTACATAGTTTCCCTACAAGATCTCCAAATGATCCTCCTCAGGTTTGGAATTCAGTGTTGTCCTTCTAAGCTAGTTGCCAACCAAGGCTATAGGGCCTACTCTGTCCTACTATTTATCCATAGCTGAGGGGTGTAGAAATGGATTCATACCTATCCCAATGGTATTTGCATGTTAGTGAATGTAATGAACTTGTCTGGAATTTGAACTTGGCTCTCCAATTCCTCAATTCAAGCCACTATCCATTACACTACCACACACTAATATATATATAATATATATATATATATATATATATATATATATATATATATATATATATATATATATATATATATATATATATATATATATATATATATATATATATATATATATATAAAAAAAAAAAAAATTATCCTATTTACATTGTTCAGGCTGTTGTCCTCATCTTTATTGACATATTCAGCATTGTATGCTCCGGCCTTCTTCGGGCGATGTTTGTTGGACTTTTTAACCAAACCTTTTATTTAGTCCGGGGGGGGGGGGTAGATTGTTCTAATTCCACATGCCATGCCTTTTGAGTATCTCAGTTTTAGTTAATTCCTCTTGATAACTCAAGTTTCCAAGTTTTTGTTTTCTTTACTGTGGCCAGGTATTGAACTCACAACTCTTTGGGTCAAGTCACTTTTTGGATCAATCAACCAACACTTTTATCCACTGGGCCATGTGTCTTTCTTGTAAATAAACAATGTAATAAATAGTGTTTAATATTTTTGTCGTAAATTCTCAAGAACATAAAAAAATGTATAAATTCACTTTTATCAGAAGATTAGGTTTTATTACAATTCTAATTGTTGATTTTTAAAATAATAAACATTGCTGAGGAGGAGGAGGTAATTGAAATAAAAGCAGAGTCAGGGGAAAAATCGCCCTTTTGACACTCCATTTTTTTTCGCAGGCACAAGAGTCCATGTTTGCTGGACATTTTCCTTTCCAAATTCAAAGAAAGAAAAGGTCAGAGTTAAATAAAAGCCTGTCCTTTCCCAATATCAATATTGCTGTAATATATGGTCTGGTGCTCCTGCTATATAGTTAGAGAACTTTGCAAATTCTTTGGATTTTATCAATATCATTGGTCCTAACCTGGCATCTCAGCTTCAGTCACTTTCTCATCCTCATAACATAGCTCCTCTGTGTCTTTTCTATAAATATTTTCATGTTAATTGTTCTGATGAACTTTCTTCTATGGTACCGAGACTTTATGAATTTAAGTGCAATACTAGATTGGCAGGAAAGTCTCATCATTTTACAGTTGAAGTGGCTCGTTGTAATTGTAAGTTCTATGATAACAGTTTCTTTCTTACACTTCTCACCTGTGGAACTGTCTTCTTAATTTCTGTAATTTTATTTTCCTTGCTCCTTAATAATGTCTTTCTTTTTCTTGTATTCTTTCATACTCAGTAACCCCCACTCCCATGTGTCTTAGTGGCTTTATTGCCTTGCTTAGGGTGAAATGCTTAAAAACAAAATTGTATTTTTCTTCATTGAAATATATTTTGTAAATTATTTTTAGTTTGAATGTTTGAACTCAAAAGTTTGGAAACTGGACCAACAACTGTTGACAAGAAAGATTAAAGATTCAGCAGATGATGAGATATTTGTATTTGGAAAGGACAAATCAAACTTTCAACTTTACCTGAATAGGGAGGCCTTTTGAAATAAAATAATCACCAACACATTCTACTACATTATCAAAGGTCAATTCATCTTCAATTTCTTTCAGGTTCACAGTGCTAGCAGGTATACTTGCTGTTGCAGGATTTCCTACAATGCCAGACTGGAATATAAACCCTCATCATTATCATCAAGAACATCAAAAGACGTTAGACAAATATGCAAAACAAAAATTTTAATGTTGTTAGGCAAATTTTTGCAAATAATCTTAAAGAACTTTCAGATTTTAAGTAAATACTTAAAAAAATACTTTTTATGTTACAATATTTATATCCACTAAACAAGTTTAAAATAAGAAAAATTAATTCCACTATTTACATTTTTCAGACTTGTTCTCATCTTTATTGTCATATTCGGGATATTTCAACCGTTGTATGCTCCAGCCTTCTTTAGGTGATATACGTCGGGATTTTGAACTGAACCGCTTATTTTGTCCACGAGGGTAGATTGTTCTAGTTCCACATGCCATGCCTTCTCTGGATATTTCCCTTTAGTAACTCAACTCTCCAAGTTTTTGTTCACCTCTGGTGTGGCCAGAGATTGAACTCACAACTCTTTGGATTACTTCAACCAACACTTTTATCCACTAGGCCATGTGCCGTTGGGGACATCAATGTATGAATTTTAAGGACTTATAAACCTAATATCTCAGTAAATATATTACAATTTGTCATTATTGTTGTTTTTCTCTAGCACACTTTATTACAGGTTCTCATATTGTATTCATGTATTGTATTCTATGCTTAGCCAGTTTAGAAGATTTTATGGCCTAGCATATGCACTGATTCCTTAAGTTTTCGTATTTTCCAATAATGTTCTCTATTATTTCAATCTCATCCCACAGGGAGTGGTGATCTCCCTTTTCCCTCCATATATGGTTAGCTACGTCTGATTTTTCTATTTCCCCATGTGTTATGACTTTATGATGTTTCTGCAGTTTTATCTTAAGGAGACAGCTTGTTTCTTGCCACAGCTGCATATGATGTTGTACATACAGTCCTTAATCATGTTCTCCTCTATGAGTGGTCTTACTTGGAAGAGGTGTCTGCAAAGTATTCAACCACCACTGAAGGTCATCCTGATGTTATATGGACCACAGACCTTTTATATTTTTTCCAACAATCCCTTCACATAGGATAGGCAGACCGAGTCTGTTTTCTGAGTGTTGTTATCTGCTTGCACCCTCCAATCCCAGTTTGTTAGAGCTGCTGTCATGTACCCAGTATAGTTGTTATGTTGTAGGGTACTGCTTATACTGATCATTTCTTGTTCATACATCTCTGGGTCACTACTTATGACTTTTGCTTGATGTTGTAGGCAGTAGACAATCCCTTTCTTTACACAGTAAAAGTTATGAGTTCAATCCCTGGCCACAGCAGAGGTGAGCAAAATTTTGGAGAGTTGAGTTACTAAAGGGAATTAACTGAGACTGAGATACCCAGAAAAGGCGTGGCATGTGGAACTAGAACAATCTATCCTAGTGGATGAAATAAAGGGTTTATTTCATTCTATTTTGGTGTCAAGATTGTAGTGTTACATAGCAATGTTTTCTGAACAAGGAACAGGTGAGGGTGGTCTTTTGCTGACCGCCCGTCCATGCCATCAGACAAGCTTACATTCACTCACACATACACAAATATATATAGATGCGTACCCACACTCATTGATTTCGGCCCACTAACACCACATTTGTGTGTGTGTGTATATATATATATATATATATTTCTGTCCAAATTTAATAGTAAAACTAAACTTTTTCATTGCTTTAACTCTTATTTTCTTCCATATTTCATACCATAAATTATATAATTGCTCCCAATGTGATTTTTTAAAAATATTTTTTTATTATTGAACACAATTTTAGAAATTTATAAACTTAAGTTCCTTTTTCATATATTACTATTGATTAAGCATTCCAGATCACAATTTTTAAAAAAATTATTTTTTTTAAATTTAAAAAAAAAATGAGCATATTTGTTTTGACTTGCATAGGAGGGGGGGATCAATTTACAACAGATTCACACGCCAAACTGACTCCCCTATTTACTTTTATAAAAGTTAATAAATTTTTTTTTCAAATATTCATGATCTAGAGTACTTAATCTATAGTGATAGGAAAAAAAAATTTAGAAAAGTGATTATTTCTAGTTGTAGTGTATATTGTACAAGTCCACCAAATTTTGTCATCTTCCAGCAGACCTGTAGATGTGCTCATTTGGATTAAAAGCAATGTTGTACAGTGAGCTGTCAGAAAATCATATCACTGTCATTGATACTAACTTCAGTTATTATTCTTAATAGGGATTCTTTAAAAATCTAAAGTAATTTATATGTGGAAATAAACTGAAAATTTGTAAAAAGAAAAATGTTATGCAATTTGTGACGTGCGTGCTACAAAAGTAAAATGACTTCTAAAATATACTTACAAGACATGGTTGCAACAAAGTGTTTAGGTGAGTCTTGTCAACATCAAGCAATAAGGTGAAATGGTGATAGGCTCTTTTAGAATCATAACGGGATGCTGTGCCTGAAACCTAACAGGAATAAAGATTATAATTGGAAAAAAAATAGTATAGAGTGAACATCCCTGTAAAAAGAAAACAAAAATACGTAGTTACCATTTAATTTAAAATCTAATTGTACTTTATCTTTTGTAGAGTAAAACAGAAATTATTTATGACTCCACCTAATATCTAGAATCCAATTCTTTCAATAAGAAATTGTAAGGTTTTTGATAGAAACCCTTGCCTAGTAAGCAGTTAATTGAGGTGAGTTAGTGCCCTTTTTACAGTTAGGGACAGCCAAGATTAATTAGGTGCCTTGGTGCAGTAAGAGACTTCAGTCTGGTCCTGAGAAGAGGTTTGGAGCAATACATGTTACCACCAACACCCACATTTGCACCAATTGCAATGTTACAGTTAATAAATATATAATAAATGTATTTTTTCACCTCTCTTTTTATTTCTCCTTAGCACAGTGTCTCTCAAACGGTGTGGTGTGCCTCATAGGTGAAGCGGAATGATTGAAAGACAATCAAAGATTTAAAAACAGTTTCAAAACATTCATATGCCATAAATAAATATGATTTTAAAATATAAAATATTATTATGGATTACTTGTAATTGTATTCATGAGTCCCAGTATAAAAAGTTATCAATAATTATTGACCATTTTTATTATTGTGATATTTTTGCATTATATCAATTATTAAGAATATAGTAACTAGGGTCTGCAAATTGGAGGAGAGAGTTTTCAATGAGAATGTTCTGACTTCAAATCTGCAGTTATCTCTCTTTAACCCTCTCTCTGCACCTTCTTTGCTGTAGGGCTGCTTGCATCTTTTCACCAGGACTTTCTTTCCCCTGAGCAAGTGTCTTCATACATCTACATACTATTTAACATAAAATTTGGTGAGGCGCAAGCAACTTTTCATTCCAAAAATACAACCCAAACAAAAAAAGGTTTGGGAACCACTGCTTTACTACTTCATATTTATATGTTTGGGAGCTCGAGTTAGGGGCCCATTATAAATTAACAACCCAACAACATAAAAGAATTGTGGTGACTAAAAGAACAAGGTATTGTACTCAACGAGGGTAGGTCGGGAGGGGGAAGTATGTGGCGGCGGTGGCATCTAAGATAGCCATTCTGCCGGGCCAAACCAGATTGATGATTTTTATAGACGCTCTGGCCTTGTCGTATGACGTTGAACGAGACCTAGAATCATGTTGAACGAGACCTTGAGAGTTTAAAAGGTGCTACTTTCAGTCGCACCTTTTAGTTTGTTTTTCTCTACAGATCCTTTGTAGAGCTCGCTTTGCGCAGAGAACACCGAGTGTTACTAGTCATTTGACTTTTGCTACCGTTACAAGGAAGACTTCGCTTGTAAGCAACGTCAGACTTTTCGTTGCAAGCCTTGAAATCGTCTTTCCTTTCCCGCCTCCCTTACTCGTCGGTGAGATAATAATCCCGATGGAATTTCATAACAGGCTACTGCTGTTGCTAATAATATTGATTATCGATATCTAGAATCATGTTGAACGATTATCGATATCTAGAATCATGTTGAACGAGACCTTGAGAGTTTAAAAGGTGCTACTTTCAGTCGCACCTTTTAGTTTGTTTTTCTCTACAGATCCTTTGTAGAGCTCGCTTTGCGCAGAGAACACCGAGTGTTACTAGTCATTTGACTTTTGCTACCGTTACAAGGAAGACTTCGCTTGTAAGCAACGTCAGACTTTTCGTTGCAAGCCTTGAAATCGTCTTTCCTTTCCTGCCTCCCTTACTCGTCGGTGAGATAATAATCCCGATGGAATTTCATAACAGGCTACTGCTGTTGCTAATAATATTGATTATCGATATCAAAGAATTCCTTACCTTGTACAGGTTGTTCCACATAATACAGTCTCGCTTGTTTACACTCAAGTCTAACATCCATCGATCATATAAGGCACTGACTACAACATTTAAATTCCACTTTCGATCGTATTGTTTTCTTGATGTTAAAAATGAGAAATTGATGTTGCCGAGATCATGGTAGACGGCTCCTCCTCCAGAATAACGCCGAGCCAGAGCTGCTCCTGCACTTTGTAACAGTGGGATGTTTGTTTCCTTCCATGCGTTTTGGTGCCTGCCAATCACCACAGTCGAGTGATTCCTCCACATTAACAAATAGGAACATTCCTCAAAGTCTAGATGGCGGTACAGCCATTCCTCCAAAGCTAAATTCTCAAAGATATCTTTTGATTGTGATACAATGACTTTATGCAAGACTGGTTTGGAACTTGGTACAGTAGAATTATTCCTGAAATAGGCATGTCCATTTCTAAGTTTCTTCAAACATGCAAAATTTGGCTTTGAGTAAAATTTGGTCAGATTAAAAGCAGCTGTCACAGAAGACAACAGAAAAGACATGACATTTTCTTTTTTCAATGTGCTCCTATAATGTTAGGACCATAATAGTGAAATTCACATGGAATAACAACTATTCAAGTAAAGAATAAATTGAAACCTGTAAAATAAGAAAAAATAAGACATATTACGCATTAGTAAGGAAAACAATACATATTCTATAATATAAAGCAGAATGTAACTGTATATATTCATTGGTCACGTAGCCTAATATCTTCTTTTTATAATGAGATATTCTGTTATGATAACAGACGGTATGACCAAATGACTATAAATGAACATATCTCGTCAGGATCAGCACAGATATCATGCCCCATTCATCTATGATATGGGACCCCCCCCCACTCTACTATGTTTCAATTTTCATAAAGTAGTATTGATATAAAATACAAATTTTATTGTAACCTAATTATGTATGGATTATATGCAATATAGGTGAACAATTCAACTAAACAAAATGAAAATGAATACAATGTATTTAAATACAAATTAGAAATATGTCCTAATAGATCATTCCATCTTTAATCAACATTGTTTTGTGGTATGTCTATATTTCTGAGATGAGGTATTATGTACAGTATTTACATTAGTCGGACTATTGTCCTCATCTTTGTCGCCATATTTGTCACAACGTTTCGGCCGTTGTACGCTGAAGAAGGCCGGAGCGTACAACGGCCGAAACGTGACAAATATGGCGACAAAGATGAGGACAATAGTCCGACTAATGTAAATACTATTGTTTTGTGGTAATTTTTAAAATGAACTGGAGATTTTTCTTGTTAAAAAGTTGAATAACTTTAACACATCCAACATTGTAGATAAAGAAATAGCGAATTTTATAAGTGTTTTTTTTTTAGACTTAGCATGAACAAAACAAATTTACAGATTTGAAGGGGAAAAAAACCCCAAAAACATCCTTTAATAGTCAGTTGTGCATAGTTTAAATTGTAATGTATATAAAGGTAGGTTGAAAAAAGCAAATGTTGGTAAGATAGTGAGGGTCACAAAGCACTGCTCTGGGCCCCCACACAGACTTGCCCTTTTAAATTGGGCTGAATTCGATGGTAGCATACTCTGGCCCTGTATCTCGTGCTATGGCAACAATGGAATAAATATATCAATAAAAAAGCTGCTAATGCAGTGCTTTTTATTTTGTTTATTTTGCTTTGTGTTAACTTTAAATATTTTTACTTTTAATAATTTAAAAAATTGAATTCTTTCTTCCATGTGACAATAGTTACTTTTTATAGATAAAAACCTGAGTTTATTCATGCCGAAAATATAAGAAATGCAGTTGTTAATTAAAAACTTCTTTCATTTTTTGACAGTACAGGTAAATTTGTAAATATATATGTTGCTACATATTTCCCACCACTATCAAAGACTCAAGTCTCAAATTTCAAATGTTGATTTTCCCAGCAGTTTGGAGATTGATGTAATCCAATATTCTTCACCCCCATCATCTGTATCTATTTGGTTTTCTGTTATACTAAGCCAAGCTTAGTATATATTCAATTTTAAACAGAGTTTACAATATAACTGCAAGAGCACATAAAATTCACTGTACAGGGAAAATTGATTTATCATAGTTTTCTCAGTTTCAGAGAAAGACAGATAGAAACAAAATGAGATAGATATGGAATTTTTATTGGAGTACTTTTCACTTAAAAATGGGCCCAGAGGCATTTATGAATGTCTATGAGTGGAACAGGAATTTGCTTAATGGTTAGCATGGAAAATATTAACAGCACAAATTTTAGGTTCAGTTCAGCCTAAGGTTTGAGGAATTTCATGATTTCACCTCCTTTTCCAATAGGTCAGATCAATGATTCGTCACTTCTCTTCCTTAAGTGTCAGGATATTGATACCCACGACTCCACAAATTCCTTTTCTTTAATATCTGTGTATTTCTATTATTGTTCTTGAGGGTGATTTCCCTTTAGCTTGCAAAGAATTTGGCACATAAGAGAAGGAAAATTAGTACAAAGTGAACACAAACTGCTTCAGCTTGAATTAGAACTCGGTTCTGCGACACCATTTTCCGCGTTGTAAACCATGTTTATCAATCACTGCTGAATGTAATCTCCAATTATTTCGCGACAAACGTCGGGAACAATTGTCAAGGTCATAAGATTGTCCGATTATAAAGTTAGTGACTTCTTAGTTTTTTTTTGTTTTTGTTTGTTTGTTTGGGTTTTTGTTTTTTAATGCAATTGAACCGTTGAATATTAAATTAAAAAATGATAACATTCATTGTTTGTTTTATTAAATTTCTTAAATTAACTTTTGGGGAATTTTTTTTAACTGTAGTGTAAGTCGTTTCATCTGTCGCATACTGAAGTGAAGTGAAACTATTTATTTGCATGAAAATCTGCGATGGTGGAAAATTTTAAAAATTCACATATGAGCTTAAAAAGGTTTTTTTTTTTTTTTTTAAGGTAAACTGCAAATTTTCTTTTTTAAACATATTTACAAGGCATCAATTTACTTTTCTTAAATTTAACTTAAAACTGGAAGAAGAGAAGAGTGTTCCAATAAAAAAGACAATGCGAAATTTTAAGAACATTCTTTTTAAACTTTAATCTTCTCCCGATTTCTTGCTTTTGCAGAAGATTGTTTTACTTTCAATTAGGTGTTATTTTGGAAGAATTTTGACGTAAATAAATTATCTTTAATAAAAACCTATTTAGATCAGGATTTGTAAATCCATGGATACTGTTTTCGCAGGTTGGGTAACCACACAAGCGTAAAGGACATAAAAAAGTTAAGAAGTTACATAAGCAATGGAAACATTAATATTTGGCTTAAAAAGTATTAAATGAAAATCCAACTAAATCTGATTAAATCAATACCTATTTTAAATTATAATGTAAATAAGAAATCTTATGTGGGGTTAATTTTGACATGGGATATTGAAAGAAAAAACAATAAACAAACATTTGACTTTGAGGTTCCTTTCCACGTGCTTTTTCTTTCCTTTTATAATACATTTCGTCTGCAGTGAACGGAAGTGGTTGTGTACGCAGACGCACTTTGTCGTATCCGGTTCCGTTTCAGTATTCGCCTGGCAGCATGGCGGCATCGTCCATGTGCCGAGACGAAAGCGATCAATTTATGCAATGGCTGGAAAGCCGATTGCTGCAGTTGAATGCCGACCTTGATGTCAGTGTATTCGTCATGTATATTTGTGGCATCCTAGAGTCATACAGTGGATACGATGATAAGAAAGAAGTCTTGTTAGACATTGTCGGTGAAATAGCGGTACGTCAAAAAGTTGCTATTAAAACTTTTTAAAGTGAATATTCACAAAACTGGGAAGCATGTTGTGAATGATTAGATTTGTTGTCTATCTCAATTTTTTTTTTCTTCTTTTTTTACTGTCATTTTCTCGTAGCTGTAAATATTGTTAATGTGTGTGTAACATTCTATTAAATATTCACGTTTTAGGTACTTGGTTATTCAATCAAATGCATAACAACACGTACGTTTTCAATGGGTTTTTTTTTAAATAAATGTAATGATGATCATCTCATGACACTTATTTCCATTTGGTACTTTTTTTCCTTTTCAAACTTGAATTCAACATACTTTTTAAGATGAGATTTGTTGAGAAACACCTTTTTTTTAAAAGTCCAAATGAAGAAACTCTTCATTTTTTAATCCGATTTATTGTTTTTTTTTTCTTGTAACTGCAATTTATTTTATTAATTTGAATATTCTCAAATAAATAATTTGAAACTCAGAATTAACTTTGTTTTAGTATATTATTTTCTACAGAAAGTTAATTTATAGTATTATGGACGGTTCAACTCTTAATTCTTATTAATTAAAAAAATTGGCAATATTATGTTTAACGGCGAATAGTAGTAAAACTAAAAACAGTCTATACAATTTACATTGGAAAAAATGTAAACAAAGATCATTAAATTAAAAGAAAATGTTAATTGCTGATCAATATATTAAGATTAAGTGATAAAACCTTTAGATAATGAATGTAAATTTCTTTTTTCTAAAATTTGGTTTGAAGATAATCAGCATTGAAACAAATATTGGGATTCTGATTATCTCCCTTTCTTCTTGATAATCAGGGAAGGGATTCGGTGAGTTGATAAAACCACGTGTTTAATATTATTATTATTATCATTAATAAATCCTATGGTCATTTATAATTTGCTAAGGACGACTTAAAATTTATTTTGACTGTTACCATAATTGACAAATAGTAAATGAAAACTTTTTTTTAACATGAAGTTCTTGTTTGTTGTAGGTACCCGGTAGTAAATATGTCAACTTACAGAATAATAAAAACACTGAAAATTCATTGTGGTTGTTTTTATTTTAAATTATAACAATATCCAATTAATCTCCATATTGTAAAAATATCTTTATCAAAAAAGAAATTGAGAAGCCAGTTATGACATTCTTCTTATCTTATTTCAAGCAAGCCATGTTGGACAATCGAACTCGTCGTTTTTTTTTTTTTGTTTGTTTTTTGCCCGTGTCATTTATACAAACTTCTGACTGACTCGACCGAAACGAACATTAATAACAGATATGAATTCAATCAAGTGTACAAAGAAAGCGTGAAATTAATTCTCCTCAATAAATTTATAGACAACCAAATCTTTTTATCATTGATGTCATACTTGAATTGTACAAATTTTAAAAATTGTTTACATTTTTAAAATTCGATTTTCATAATCGCTAATTAATAAATTAACAATCAATACTTTTTTTTTTCAAATAATAAATGACATTTAAGAATCTTTCAAGAAAATTCATTGTGTTGTGAATTAAAACTTTTTTTTTACCAATTTTCAAACAAAAAATATTTTCACATGTTTCGACTGAACTGAAATTAAATCGTTGATGACTGAAAAAAGAAAGACACCATTACTTTCTTCATTTTCACAAAATTTAGAAAATTGATGTCATTTTGGCCACTATCGTCGTTTAATGGAGTGAGTGGGTGGCTACCAAAATTTATTGAATATGAAAAGGGCCTTCGCATAAAAATACTGTGTTTTCTCGATTAGATTGGTTTAACTATTCTGAGCACATACTTTTCTCTATTTTTAAAAAAAAAAAAAGGAAAAAATCAATTTTTTTCAGTGACCACCAATAACTCTTTAGTATTCTATTATTTTTTTGTTGCTCAGGATATGAAGCTCGGTAAAGCAATCTAAGGGAGATAATTCAGTTTGGTATGTGAAAATTCGACGATAATCAAATTATTTTCTTTTAACTTTTTAACCTTCAAACATGGAGATATGCAGAACCAGCGCATTAATGAACAGACATCGTAATTTGAGTCGTTTGACAAACCGAAAATAATGCTTATTCTAAAAGTTAAAAAACATTTTATATTTTCATGGTCGTCATTCATGTTTATTTTTGTTTTAAATAATTTCTTTTTATTCAAGATTGTCTTAAAATTCCTAGAGTAACTCAATTCTAGTTGTATTTTTTAAATTTTACGGAAATGTTGTGGTTATTGTTATTATTTTTTTAATGAATAGAATGGCCTGCAGAACAAAATGATGTTTTAATTATTTCAATAATGTATTTTGTTTTGTTCTTTTCTTACTGTTGGGATATCTGAGATATATACGTTTATTTATTTATTTATTTATTTAGAGACTATTTTTTTATATTAAGGAATATCACCGAGCATGAACAGTGAAATGAGAACATGGTAATTGCGAATTGAAGAGGGTTCAGTTAGAAATGCTTAGTTTGTGGCTGGCAAGTACAATAACCAAAATAGTGTGACTATAAGAAATAAAATGAAGTTACATTCAGATGTATAATAATGCTTAAATTATACATTTTATTTGGTTTTCAGGAAGATAATAAAGAAGCAGTGTGTGATGAATTGATACAAAAATGGGATGAAATGTCCAACACTAATAGTAAGCAAGGAGAAGGTAAACTACTGCTTTCTTTTAACGAAACCCTGTTTATTTTGATGGTATTATTTTGGAAAACAGTCAATAATTTTTACTGTATATTAGGTACTGCCATGGCTTTTTTTGGAAAAAAAAAGAAAAGAGAGAAATTGGTTTTAATTAAAAGAAAAAATAGCACAAAAAAACTAGTCATTAAAAATAATTTTGCAAACTTAAAGGAAGTTTTATTTTATTTTTGTTATTGTTGTAAAGTCAAGTGTTTCTTTATAACCGAGTGTTCATACAGATACTGATGTACCATGAGTGCTGTTTTTTCTCGGGGTGAAGAAATTATTTTTAAATTAGCAGAAAAGTTTTAATATAAATTTGATCCAGTTCAAACATGAATACTTCTGCTTTTGTATAGTGGAAAATATTTATATCAATGTTTTTCCCCCCCAAACTCTTCTTACTAATGGCACACAATAATAGTGATGTCAAAGATAGTATAAAGCTAAAAATGCTGGCAGTCAATGGGATATTAAGAGAAAAGACATTCAAGATTTGTCACTCAGCTGATTGATGTTACCTTCAGCATCTCAACTGCAGAGTTTTGTAGGCAGACCTGTCCTTTAACTCTTCGGGGTGGGGGGGTGGTGTATCAGCAATTTACTGCTTATTGCTGATACCCCCTGAAGAGTGGATGAACAGGTCCACCTATAAAATTCTAGTCAGGATGCTGAAGGTAACATCAGTCAGCGAAGTGACAAACTTTTACTCATATTAATCATATATATATATATATATATATATATATATATATATATATATATATATAATGATCACCCCAAGCAAGGCAGTACAGTCACTAACACACAAGGGGTTAGAGGGTGTGGACGAATTAGGAACAGAAACACTAGTAATGAGGAGAAAGAGAAAACAGCAATCAGGAGGGCAGTAGATAGTGATTGACATTGCATTTAAATTTTTGCAGTTTAAAGTTGGTTGGAAAACATGGAGCCAGGAGGGAGTTCCATAAGCGAGAAGTGTGAGAAAAGAAACTGTTAGCATAGAATTTATGGCTACATCTATCTTGTTCAAGTGTAAATTGATGAGATCTTAGCCACCAGTCTAGTATTGCACTTAAATCCATACAGTTTAGGTACCATAGCAGAGAGCTCATCTGGACAATTACCATGAACGTATTTGTGAAAAAAGGCACAGAAAGGCAACCTTATGGTGGTGGGCAAGTGACTAAAGCTGATCTGCCAGATCAGGACCAATAATATTGCTGATTCTTCTTTGGATCTTATCAAGGAGCTCCAGGAAAACAGCAGAGGCACTGGACCATATGTGGCAGCAATATTCTAAGCATGGATGAATGGTAGACTTATAGATATAAAAGTTATTTTCCAGAGAGAAAAATTGTCTCAGCTGACACGATGAAACAAGTTTCTTAGCAGATGATCTGGTGATGGAGTCAACGTAATCTTTCCATCTCATGTCAGCTGAGAATGTTAGCCTGAAAAGGTGCAATGAGTCACTTTCTTGGAGGATAGCATCAGTCATGCTGATGGAAGGCAGCAAGGGGTCTCTCTCAAATGATTAATGGAGAGAAGTTTAATTCAAAAATTAAACTTCCCTCCATTAATCATTTAATATTGACAAGCCATCTCTTGCCTCAGTTAATGATGGTATTGAGGTCATTTTGTACATTGGCTGCCATTTTGACCAGGTCTGATTGACTGGCCTTACTGTCGAGGCAGGAGTAAATGGTAATGTTGTCAGCATAGATACCAAGTTGAGAGCTGATGTCATCGGGAAGGTTGTTAATGTAGATCGAAAACAAGTTAGGATCAAAGATAGGGCCCTGGGGGATACCTGCATTAGTATGAAAGGATTTTCATTTCATGATTTGATAGGAACAACTGAATCAGCTCAAAAATGTACCCGGTGATACTGTAGCTTTTCAGCTTGTGTAGAAGACCTGAATGCCAGACTCTGTCAAAGCCTTTTGAGATGTCCAATGCTACAGCCCAGGTTTCACCATTTTTATCCAGACCATAATAGACTTTCCGCAGTTGTTGTTAGTGTATCAGCAATTGACCTGGAGAAACGAAAGCTGTATTGCTTGTCTGAGAAAAGGTCCTATGATGACAAACCAATTCAGCATTCATTAGGGCCTCTAGGAGTTTCCCAAAATGAGGCAAAAGGTTAATACACTGATAGTTGGATGGGTCAGGTGGTTCACCAGAGTTCTTAAAAACTGGAACAACAGACGATAACCTCCAGCAGGCGCTGAGGCATTTATTATACAGTTTAGAGAGAACCGGATCCAATTCAGAGGCACACTTCTGCTTTATGACCATTACAGAGATACCATCAGGTCCACCTGCTTTGTGGGAATCAAGGTTAGAGATGATAGCAGAAACTGTGAAAAGGGTTTATATGCATATCACTCGACAGAGAATCAATTGTAAGTGTGAAGTTAGGCAGGGATACTCCAGATGAGTCAAGAGTAGAGTTTGAGGAGAATTTATGGGCAAAGCATTGAGCTTTATCAGCCGAGGATGGTAACACCTCAGATCGATTGAAAAGGGGGGGGTAGAGACTTTGCGTTTATTTATTACCCTATTACAGAGACGCCAGTAGCCACAAGAGCCAAAAATTTAGTTGCTATGTGGTGCTTTATTCTTTCAGCAAACAGGGACTTAGCTTTTTCAAGGACTCACTTGCCTTTGTTATAAGCAGTAGAAAATAGGCCCCTGTTATGACAAGAGCTGTCATGTTGGTATAGCTAGAAATAGTGGTTCCTGTTTGCTATGGTGTCTGAACATACTGGTGTGAACCATGGAGAGGATTGTGGCTGGTATTTCCAAGAAGCGATGAAAGTGTCCATGCTGTCTTTGACACAAGAAGAAACCTCAGTGACATAATTTTCAATTGGGAGGTTGAAGATGTCAGTCCAAGAGGTGTCATGAAGAAAATCTCAGAATGAGTCCCAATCAGCCAGCTGGTACCAGAAAGAGGTCTTATGGATAGGGGGTTCCTGTTTAATGGATTTTGGGAAAGAGATATCAATGGCTATCACAGAATGGTCACAGTTATCAAGAGGGAAGTATTGTGAAGTTTGGCAATAGTGGATACCGATATTTGAGTAGACACTTTTAAAACAAAAATATTTTTTTAAACAGTATATTTATTGTCTTCCAGCCTGAATATTAAAGAAAGGATTTGAATCTGCATCTGTCTTGGTGGGACGGCACATATTTTTCTTTAATAAGATTTCTCAAATATTCAGGCCGGTACAGTGATGAATATCCTGTTTAAAAAATATTTTTACAAAAACTGATCTACTCAAATATGGGTATTCAATAAAAATCACATTTAAGTGTTAAAACTCTGTTGGGTTAATAAATAAATAAAAGTCCATTCATTTAACCCCATGCAAGGTGATAAAGCCACTAAGACACAAAGGGGTTACTGAGTGTAAGAGAGTTTAAGAAAAATCCATTAAGGAGAGAGATGATAATAAAAGCAGGGGACATAAGATGACAATTAGTATTGCATTTAAATTTTTGAAGGTCAAGGTGAGATGGGAAAACAAGACACCAGAAACAAGTTCCGCACATGGGAAGTGCAAAAGAAGAAACTGTTAGCATAGAACTTACGGTTACATCGAACAATTTCAACTGTAAAATAAGACCTAACTGCCAATCTATTATATAATTCAAATATATATAAAGTCAAGGTATCAAAAAGGAAAGCTCGTCAGAATAATTACCATAAAAGTATTTATAGAAAAGTACAGGATGTTACAGTGGCGGGAATTTGGCTGAAGCTGAAATGCCAGGTCAAAACCAATAACATTGCAGATTCTTCTTTGAATTTTGTCAAGAATTTCTAAATACATAATAAACATGACAGTAATATTCAATGCCAGGATGAATGGTAAGCTTATAAAGTTGCAGTTGTCTGACAGGGGTTTGGTCCTATACTTGGCAGCAGAACAGTATTGACTGTCTGGCCTTCATCTTGGCCAAAAGTATATCTCTAAATTTAGCATGTGCTGCCTATTTATGAAACTGGCTTTTGATAATCTTGTACTAGTATTTCTGTAGTCATGTCCACCGTAGCCTTGTAAAATCAGCTTCCTTTTACTTGGAGATGAGATGCTTCAATTCAGCAGGAAAGCACAGTGGAGTAATGGATAGCAGCTCAGGTTGAGGAATCAGAGTTCAAATTCCAGTTGAATCCATTACATTCACTTACGTGTTAATACCCTTGGGAAAGGTATGAATCCTCTTTTTCTTCTCCCACCTATGGGTAAATAGCAGGACAGACAGGATGCTATAGCCTTGGATGGCAACTAGTCTACCGCAGAAAGAAATGGCAACCTACTGCTGGAAAAAAATTTGCCTCGTCAGTCATGTATTGAAAGATACATGATCACCTAAGTGTGTATCACGCATGGCACATGACTGACTGATCATTGTAATAACTTGGAAGGAGCTGAGTTAATCTCTCTTTAAGAGACAAGGGAGATAATGAGCATTTCTCTTTTAAAGGATGACTTTTTTTTTCTTTTTTTTTTTTTTTGTTACTATCATAATGCTCTGGTTGTTTTGTTTTTTTTACACCCTACAACCATTGGGCAAGCAACAGGAACCAGAAGATAAAAAAATAAGCTTATGACAAGGTTTGATCTTGTATCCTTATAAAATCTAAGCAGCAAATGTTGCCCAAAACTAATCAGCTCAGTTAAATTCAAATAACTTAAACTATTATGATGATTACAGCAAGATGAAAACAATCTAGTATGAAATATAAATGGAATAATGTAGTCAGGTGAGTAAATTTGAACAATGTCTACTTAATGTCCATAAAATGTATAAATCTTGGAGAATTTTGATAAAAAAACAATCAAAATAAGATGAAACAAAGATGAGTGAAAAAGTAATAATGATATTTGGATAACTTGAGATTAACTCCTATTTTTTAAATTAATTAGTCTGAATTCTCATGATATCATTGTTAATATAAGCCCAAGAAAATCTCTTGTGATTTAAAAGCCTATTTTAAAAAATGCATTCAATCATAAAATGAACTGATTTCGTAAAATAAATACATCAAACATGCATTTTTTTTTATTAACATCAATTAATTTTAGTTGAGCCTAGTCAGGCTTAGCAATTTCTCAAGTTTGAACCTTATTTCATGCTTAAAAATATCCTAATGGTAATATTAGCTGTTTCCTTATAAGGAAACATTTGGCATTCATTGACCGAGTAGTCAGTACTATTGTCAGTAGAAATTTATAAAATCTTTCTACTGAAACAATTTTCCGGGAAAATAGGTTTTTCAAGTCTAGTCGCTGATATCATTCTTTCCAGTATTGATGGGGGTTTCCTTCCTAACCTTTTGTTTGAATTAGTGTGGAATGTCAACAGCTTGATTGTCATTTTTTTTATCTTTGAGTTACATGCGTTGTTCCTTTTAACTGTTACTGTTTTTGAAAGTCCACAATGGTGTGCCTTGTGTAATTTAAGTCTACAAGATTCTAAGAAGGATTATCTTCACAGCACACAGGCTTCACTTGCTCAAAGCCATTTTTAATCCTTTATTTGAAAAAGTGGTTACATACAACAGACAGTTTAGATATTTCTGAATGGGTTTGGCACCATGCATGACATCCATATGAAAGTCTTGATCTGACGAGGTTATTAAAGAACCTGACTTGAATTTTCAGGTGAATGTAGCCATTTGCAGTTTGGATGAAACTGCATCTAGCTCGGCCTATTCTGTGTTCAACACCTTTATCTCCTATACTAAATTCGTTATAATCGATCCATGTACTGAGGTATTTAGAAACTTCGGTTATTAATGCTCAAGAAAGTTGTTAAAGATCTGAGCATCACTTGGTGCTTAAAATATACTAATTGGAACCTTGGTCATATGTATAAGCTTCATGCTAATAAAAAGACAATGTAAGATGAGAAATTAAGTAAAGCAATAGTATTATAAGATTAAAGTGAGTATACTTCACAATTGTTGTTTTTTTTTTTTTAAAATACATAATGATTGAAGTGAGCAAAGAATCAGCACTTAATTCTATTCAATGTGTATAAACTTGATTTTACCGCTCAAAACGAAACAACTCATCATCAAATAAAGACTGTGGGTTATGAGTTAACATTTATGTGAAAGCTTAAACAAACGTCCTCTTACAAAAATTGCTTTGGAAGTTTTGAAGGAACCAATTTACCAGTAAAATGTACACAAGTTAAAATAATAAAACTGTTAAAAAAACAATTTTCCTACATTTACTTTATTAAAATTGTCTTCAGTCATTTTTCCACTGCCAAACTAGCTTCACTGTACCTTTTTCTATAAATACATTCACAGTAATTGTTGATAAACTTCCCTCCATTTTAACCGAAACTTTTTTGAATTTAAGTACAGTACCAGATTGGTGGCAGGTAAATGGTGTGAGATATCACTAAGTAAGTTCTATGCTTACACCTTCTCTCGTACTTCTCACTTGTGGAACTATCTTCTGGGCTTCTTGTTTTCCAGTCAACTTTTAAAAAAATTTAAATGCAATGTCAATCATTATCTTCTGTCTTAATTCCTGTTCTTTTATTGTTCTCTCTCTTTAATGTTTTTTTTTTCCCTCTCCCATATTCTCTCACACTTAGTAGCCCCTTGCGTCTTAGTGTCTGTGCTGCCTTGCTGGGGGTGAAATGATTAAAAAAAATGTTTTTATAAATTCAGATGTATTTAAAGTTTGTAAATCTAGATTTGATTGCTAGTTTCATAAAAGGTGATTTATACAAAAACTGGAACATATTCCAGATAGACACAACAACATACATTCTCAAGCTAATACTTGTTTGAAATTCATTTTGTGCATGAATTTAAAGTTATTTTACTGGAAATATATTGATGCTTGTAAATCATTAAGGGATTTTATCTATGATTTTATCTTTTCATTCCTACTTACAGATAATAAATTGCAATTTCCTCCTGAAGCTATTGTTTAAAATGAAAATCATAATTTTACAATTACTTTTTTCCTTTTCAGAAAGCACAACCACTGCAATTGATGAGAGATTATCGCAGATGCTGGGTAACACTCATGTCACAACCAATTGTACCGAGAAAAAAAGCAAACAGTTAAGTGAAGAGGAGAGAGCTCGTAAGGAAGCCATTTTGGCACAATATTCAAACATTTGTGATGAACCAGATCTGTATCCTTTCAAATAACAAATTCTTACCTACACATCAATCCATTCAAACTCCTGTTCTCATTTTGTTGGTTATAGCCATAAAATATCAATCATTGTACCCCCCTCCTGTATCCTTAAGGTCTCTGTCATATTCAATAATCTTTTGAGAATTTCAAACCAAACCCATTACTTAATCCATCGGTTCTCAAATGGTATGGTGCACCTCATAAGTGCAGTAGAAGAGGATAGCAGGTGAGGCGGAATGATTGAAAGATAATCAAAGATTTAGAAACAGTTTCAAATAATTCATATGCCAAAAATAAATATGAGTCTCAGTATAAAGTTATAAATAATTGACTGATTTTATCATTGTGATATTTTTGCATTATATCAATTATTAAGAATATAGTAACTGGGGTCTTCAAATTGGAGGAGAGAGTTATCAGTGATAATGTTCTGACTTTGAATCTGCGGTTATCTCCCTTTAACCCTCTCTGCCTTTTATTTTTAAATGTAATTTTCATACCATAAAATTTGGTGAGGCCCGAGCAAATTTTCATTCCAAGAGAGAGAAAAAAAATTGGGAAATGCTGACTTAATCTATGGGAGTGGATTCTTCTTCTTCTCATATTCAAGCTAGGAAATAATCTTTTTGCTTTTTCTATTGAACTAGAAGAGTATATGTTTTCACCATCCAACCCAGAGATTGAATTCACAATCATCAGATAATGACACTTTATTAATCCATTTAACAATTGGGTAGTGGAATTTAGAGCTGTTAAATTTATGGTCTGTTCTTTACAAATAAACACAACTCTAGCAACTAAATTGAAGGCACTATTCTGAATAGATTAATATATAAAAAGACCAAGAGAGAGTTTTATTAATGAAAATGTGCTTTCTTGTGGGAAGGCATATTTTCTTTAATAAGAATGTACCCACTCACTTTATAGTAAATAGATTATAGTAAATAGACTAGTATATAATAATAACTTCTCATCCAAAAAAGTGACGCACATAGTTTAAGATCTTTTTTCCCAGTATTCAAAAATAGCACGTTCGTCAGAAATCTTTTGGAAATTGAAATGGGATAAAACAAAAACGTGATTGCCATCAATTTATATGGCACAAAAAATTTTGAGTGTTCCCAGAAACTTGCTTAAGATTTTCACTCAAGTTGGAAGAGTATGTAGGTTTAGGGCAATTTAATAGGATTTTGAGCCTCTATGAAGAACTGCATGATTTAAAAAAAACATGTAACAGGTTTAGAACTCCTGTATACTGTTGTATTTAAAACCATCTGGAATCTTAGCTTTTAATATTGAGGCATAAACTTAGAAGAAATTTATTTTGGGGACCAAGAAATGCACAAAAAATTTCCCCATATAAATTAATGGTAATTGCTTTATGCCATTTTGGATATCTGATGGGATCAGGGGACATTTAGTAATATAGGTCTTTGTAAAAGAGAAGTCACCTAGAGTGACCATTTGAAAAATGGGGGTCACCTGCATGTAATTCTAGAATTTATGATTTTTTACAGAATTTTTCATTTAATATATATACATCATCTGCCTATTTAGTTTTAGCTGTTTTTTTTTAATGAAATTTATATTTCATTAAAAAAGAATTGTGATCAAATAACTGACAATTAAATATTTATTAATCTGTTTCTCTATGAGTACATTTGTATACACTTAGTGGAATCTTGTTATTTTAACCATTTTGATTTGTTTGTAAAGTCTGCTAATCTAAAGAACAGCAAAATTACTGTTATTTGCTCCTTGCTGTATTTTTTGGAATTTTTTTTTTTTTTTTTTTTTGTAACTCTGCTGTTTGATTTTATTGATGAATTTAAATTTGCCGCCTTTTTTTTTTTTAATAATAGTTACTTGTTTTACAGACGATTTAATCTGTCTTTCCTTAACAATGTTAGTGATGCAGAAACAGTTGAGGACATTGTGGATGCTGGAGGAGCAGCTCCTTCATCTACAGGAACTTTGATAGCAGCAGCAGCAGCTACCATTCCTGCAGCAGCAGCCGTTAATTGTATCCTTTGTGTTGGCAATGATTTTATTTTTTCTTCTCTCTTTTATAAATTAAAATCTTTCGGGTCAAATATCATAAAGTGGGGTATGAAAAATAATGTTAGCTTTTAACTTGGATATTTAATTCAAACTGAAATAGTTAAATTATTTGCATTCATGGCTATTTTGAACTTTCTATTTTTCATACTGTTTAGGAAGGGTTACTGAGTGAGGAATAACCAAAATGGAAGTTGGAAATCATATGGTAATCTTTATAACATCAACAAAATGCAATACTCGCCAGCAGCGTGAAGTAGGTAAACCACTGCTAGTAGTGGACTACTTAGACAGCATATTACCCCCACTTACAATAGTGTCCGACGTATTTATGAGCCTTGGGACATACCCATTAGTGTTCATAGGTACGGTATATAACATGTACATAATAACAGAAAATTTTATTTAAGTGTATTTCATTATGACTGGTTTGGCAATAGCTGAACATTTGCTAAAAAGACAACAAGATGTCTGGTCTTTTCTCAATGCTAATTCTGGATTTCATTTGAAGCTGTTGGAATCTGTTTTCATTAAATTTTACCAGCCATCTCTCTGAAAGCAGAAAGTGTGGTTGGTGTACTTAAAGTTAATTAACCTGAAAGTGTTATATCTGTTTATATGACATTTGTTGTTTATTTTAGTCATTATACATGTTTGTTTTTTTATCCTCTGATGAGAGATGACCAATAAACCTGGTTAGCTGGGTTTTTTTTGTTTTCTTTTTTTTTTGTTTTCTTTTTGTTTTGTTTTTTTTTTGTTTTTTTTCTTGTTGTATTTCAATAATACCACTTTATGGTAATGTTATTTTTTGTTATTAATTTTTGTTTTTGTTATATCAGATTTTTAGCACTTTAATAGAATTTCATTCTGTTTTAATATTTTAAATTTTCATTCTTTTATTAAAAAAAAATATGATTGAAAAATTTGAATTTTTTTTTCTTTTCATTTTTTTGGAAAAGTAATAAAATACATTCTGTAATTTTGAGAGATAATTATTCATAGATTTGTTTTAATTATTGATCTTATTCTTTGTATCACTTTTTGTTATCACAATGTTTCAGCTGATCAGTTCCATCTGGAGTGGATTGGGAATTAGCCAAGTTCCAATTCCAGTTGGGTTTTTTTATATTCACTTAAGTGCAAATACATTCTCCTCCATCCCCACCCCAGTTAGGAGTTAATTAGTAGGACTTGTATTAATAAATAATTATCCCCCAAACATTTTCTGGCTTTAAATAACCTGCATAATAAATTGATCAAATCTGAAATGGAGAAGAAACTTATCTTTTTTCCATTTACCACATAAACCAGAGGAAAGCTTTAGAATTGATTTACCCAAAGAAAGAAATATAAAAAACAATGAGAACAGTAGTCTAAACAACTCTTGGATCGATAATGACTCGTCTCAAAATTACAAAAACATTCTTAAACAAAAAGAATGAGATAAGCAGTCTAGACATCATTTGGAATGATAAGAACTCCTCTCAAAATTAAAGATAGTAAGTTTTATATGGTTTGTAAACCTGAAGAAGGCTCTAGAATAGATCAGCCGAAATGTTGTGGTAACAACAAATACAACACAATCACTCGACCCAAAATTCTTGGAAGAATTTAAAAAAGAAAACTTATCTGCATTTCTTAAATACAAATGACGGTCGGTCTTTATTTTCTACTCTGTATTCGACATTACGGAAAACATTGTGACCATTATTACAATACTACCTCAATTACCCAATTATCCAAACACAAAATAAACAATGTTGATATTTCCTGACTGAGAGGACAGCTTTTCCTCTACTGACCAGCATGATTTTTGTATTCTTATACTTCATGATATTACTCTTTGAAATTGAAATTCCCAAAAGCAGTGCCCGATTTACATAAAGACTGCAGTCCAAGAGCCCACTAGTCTTGGGTCCCTGATAAAACTAAAATTTTCTTCCTCAATCATCTTTGTTTTATTAGGGGGATTTTTTTTTCAGATGCTTTGCTAGAAAATATGAAAACTAGAATTTCAGTGTAATACAGGCATTTCATTCTAGATATATTTCTGTCGGATGTAAAGTTTGGATAAAAAAAAAAAATATCAAAGTTGGAAATAAAATGGATGAGTTTCAAAATCATTAAAAAGTTGAAATATTTACAAAACAAGTATCATCTAAAAATATATAAAAATTTCAGGTAGTGTATTTGTAAAAGTACTATGGATAAAGATGATCTTTCCTGTTGTCTTTATATATATATATATATATATATAAAAAATGAAGAGGTTATAATGGTTCCAACAAGAGAAAAGTGTGTATATTAAAAAGAAGAGAGGTACTGCAAACTTTTTTGGTTGTAATGTGGATTTAAAAAAAAAAAAAAATATTATTCTTTATTTTTTATATATATATAATATTACAGGGTTGGGGTGAACATACATAATAAAGGAGACCCCCAAATTTTATTAGTCCAGGGGCTTCTTACAGCAAAATTCGGCCCTGCTTCCCAAATATGATAAAATGAATAAGCATAGTGTTATCTGTTGCAGAGAAATGAAATGATGATGGCCATGTTGAAGTTTGAAAGTTCACAATTCCCAATTTCAAACACTAAAGTAATGATGATGATTGACAAATGTCTGTTTGCATTTTCAGCCAGAAGGTACCTTTACAAACATATCTGTTTTTATCCAGCTTTGAGAATTAATACCATAAAAATGTGAGGATAGCTTGGAACAGGCAAAAACTGATCCTTTTTTTTTTTTTCATCAAATATGAATTAGGCAAAACTTTGGACAAAGCATTTGAGAATGTTATTCAATGATATAAATGCAGAATTTCTTTCAGAAAATGACTTTTTTATGCAATCATTTTCAGTAATTTAGGTATTCAGTTATTTGGAACTTTGAATTATTCAAAAATATCTTTTTCAACACCTGTCAGAAAATGTCCGAATAATGACGGTAGTATCGTATTATTTTATTTAAAAATCTTTGATCCTTAACAGCAAACACAGTTAGTCTGGAGCACAATCAGAACAAAGAGAATGTGATAAAACGGGAAAAGGAAATGAGAGAAAAGATGAAGCAGGATAATGAGAAGAAGAAAGAGAAAGATAAACAGGATCGAGACGTGCAAAAGAACAAGAAACAAGACCGTAAGGACATGGAAAAGAGACGCACGCAGAAGGGAGAACGCAGGAGATAGCAGCACTTCTGCTGAAGAGACTTAGAATTCTTCTTCTTCTTCTTCTTCTTTCCCTCCCTTAAAGATTCAACAATTGGAAGGTCCTTGTCTCTTGCTACTCCATATTTGCCCTGGCCTCCCCTGCTAGCTTTTTTTCTCCTCAGCTGCTCTTGCTCCTTTGTACATAAACAGGTGAAGAATTTGGACTGTATTGTTTTCGTTAATTACTCTGGCATCGGATAGAGAGGCCAGGCTTGGGTTTCTGCCGATATTTGAAGCTCTACTGCTTTTAAATAAATGTAGAAACTTTACAGTTTTTGCCTCAATTGTGTATTTTAACTTTCAGATTTTTTTCTTTTATAATCTGCAGGATTTTACAAGCTTATAAGAGTACACATTTGCTTAGTCAAAAGGAAGAATTTACCTCATGTTTTATACTGTTTATATGCCAGATTAATAACTAATAATATCTTGACTCGTGTGTGTGTGTGTATATATATAGTGTGTATGTATGTATGTATGTATGTATATATATATATATATAGTGTGTGTGTGTGTGTGTATATATATATATATATATATATAAAATACTGATTTTGCACATGTGCGTTGCTCTACAGATATTATTTTGTTAGATGTAGATTCTGATGAAAGTCATGAAGTAGAAATCTTAATTGGCATCCTGGCGATAAAGTTTTTCACCTCAAGTCTATCATAACACATCTTTGAAAAGTTTTTTGTTCAAAATATGTATATGTTCTATATACTGTTTAAAATTTGCTATGTTTGTTTGGGAAGAGTGCTCAATATTGGAGATTGTGTTTGTAGATACAGTATGGACAAAGAAATCAACAATGCATGGTGACTGTCAGTTTCACACCCCAAGTGATTTTCAAACCATGTCTGAAAATTGTTTGAGGTATGACACTCATGACAATCACCTTGTGGTTTTGATTTGTATGTCTACATTCTGAATGTGTGTGGAAAAATAAGACAAATTGAAAAAGCTTTTTTTTTTTTTTAATGGCAACCCATTTCACTTCTATGTGCAAGGTTGGCATCTTCAGGTCACAATGAAGACAAAACTCTATTTTAAAGCTGTTAATGTCTGCTGGATTTTAAATTAGCCTACTCCAAGTAGTTTTCTGGTATTCTCTCTACTAACTTGTACACTGCATGGTGCTACTATTGTTTTTATGATTAGTGATGTTATGTATGAGCCTGGTCGTAGGTTTATTGCTGAGAATTGTGACATCAGCACACTCTCAATGCATTCTCAGTAAATCCTTTTCTCTCCTGATCAAACTGGTATTTAAGTTGAAACTGGTTAGATATGTTCCAGTGAACTACAAGTGCGTTCAAGGTTTTCTTATGCAACATCTCTGCAATTCTTATATAAACTTTTGATGTTGTTAATCTCATCAAAATTATTGATTTTTTTGCAGCATCCCCAGAACACATTAATCAAATCTAGACAACTCGAAAACAATATAAACCTCACAGATATGCTGCATAACAACACTAGTAATTCACTGTAACACATCTGGCCACAATTTCAACTTAACAAATGCCAGTCTAATCAGGAGTGAAACTAATTAATCCAAGAAGAAAATGCATTCAGAGTATGCTGATCTCAAAATTCTCTATAATAAACCTAAGACCAGAATCATACATAATACCATCATGGAAGCAATAATGGCACAATGTGGTATACAAGCTAACGGAGAGAATAATAGAGATCTCCTCGGAGTGAAGCTAATTTCAAACCCAACGGATATTAAAGGTTTTAATACAAAAAAAAAAAGCCGTCTGTCTATATTTCTGAGATGAGTTATTGTAACTATTTACATTTTTTAAATACGTTGGTTGAAGTAATCCAGTGATTTGACCCAAAGAGTTGTGAGTTCAATCCCTGGCCACAGCAGAGGTGAACAAGAACTTGGAGAGTTGAGTTACTAAAGGGAAATAACTGAAACTGAGATATCCAGAAGAGGCATGGCATGTGGAATTAGAACAATCTACCTTAGTGGACGAAATAAAGGGTTTGGTTTGAAATTCCAATGTGTGTCACCTGAAGAAGTCCAGAGCATACAACAGCTGAAACATTGTGAATGTGACAATAAAGATGAAGACAACAGTCCGAACAATGTAAATAGTTACAAAAAGACAATTTTTTTTTTTCCATCCTGACTTGAAGATGCCAAACTAGCAGATGAAAGTGAAAAGTGTTATCATTAAAAAGCTTAAGCTGCTTATTTGATCTTGTCCAACACCAGCCGTTCTGGACCCCCATCTTATCACTAGACCCTTGTGTTGTCAAGAGGTTATTTCGTTTTTTTTTAAATAAAAATTTAAAAATGATGCTGGGGAAGTTTTACTTCTGTGCGTGTAATTCCTTGAAAGAAACTGTCACCTTCCCTTGGAATTTTGATAGCAATTATAAATTCCTCCAGAGATGTGTTGCAGTATAATGGTTGTTGACATTGGAAATGGAATCTGTGAAATTACTTTGAATTACAGCTGAGATTATTCATGTTTACTCTGAACTGCTGCTGTTAGGAAAGGCATGAATCTACTTCTCCTTGTGCTGTGTTCCATCACCAGACATTTTGATGACAACATTTTGTCACTGGCATATCATGACAATCAGTAGAAATTAAAGTGGGGTGAGTGTGCACTTGGATAACTTTTTCCCTCATTAAAACCTTAATCCACCCAGGTAATAGCAGTAAAAAGCTGATACTCTGATTGTCACCCTTAAGCAACTCCCCCAAATACTTTTGGGTAACCAATATTTGATTAATATGTTCTAGGGGTGCTACAAACAAACACTGATTTTCATGAGATTACCAACGTTAGTCTGATACTGGTCACCTTTTGTTTTGATACATGGTGTCCACAAAATTTCTCTCTCTCTCTTGGTCATGTTTGAAAGGTAAAGTACAAGCATTTACCAATCCAATATGTTTATTACTATACAAATAAGATATTGTGCGTATGTTGCCTGTGCTGCTATGATGATTTTTAGTGCAGTCCCCTATCAAGATTCCTGCATTTTTCCCATCAGTGCACAAGCACTTAAAACCGAGCATGACTTAAATTCTGTAGCCCTCAAAGACTTTCATGCAGAAAGTTTTCTTTGTCTGATAAACATTTTTATACCTAACTTTTCAGACATTTTAATGAAACTTTGAATTTCTAAAATATAGAATTAGAGGTTAGTCCCACTTATTTGAATTATCAAGAAAAGGGTTTGACATGGTGACATTTAATGTCCCTAAACAAGTCAAATCATTTAATGGCATTTCAAAACGTGTTCTGGCACATTTGTAGCATTGTGTTAGCTGCAGTAATTTATACTTATTCTAGCAATCATTAGAAATTAAATCACCACAATTGTTGCATTTTGAAAAATGTCGAAATTGGGAAAGAGATTCAACTAAGACTAGTATTTGGAGAGATTTGACAAAATTTAAGATTCCTGGCCCCTTGCTTCTTTGCCGGAGATATAGTTACAGAAATGATATATCTTGATATGTAGCAATTCTTTGACCCTTGGGTTGTTGCATATATTTAGGACCATCTTGTTTCATTATCTTGTCTTTTTGTCTCAATTGTTTAAATGAATGTTTTTCAAAATGGTGGATGAGGTTATCAGTTATGAGTTATTTATCTTATAACATCCATTTACACCATATATTGATATGTTTTGGTTTCGGGCTATATTGGCCTTGTGTAATGATTAAAAGAAAATGCACAGTGTATTGAAAAATACAAAATACTTCTTTATATGACACAATGGTAATGTATTTTCGTTGTTGGTTTCTATAGTAGTAGTAGTAGTACTAGTGATTATGCTGGCTAATTTGCAGATTATGACCCATGCTCAGTTTGCAATAAAAATTTCCTGAATATTTACATTTAGGTGTAAATGTACATGCTTCATTCGAAAATGACTTGATAAATTCTACCGTTTCAACATAAAAATTCAGATTCATTCACATTCTGACAGCCATTACTGGCATTGTTTGCATACATTTGCTGGGGAATAGCTATGAGTGGAGAAGTCACTTGTCTTGATTATTGAGCACACAATATAGTTCTCTTGCACAGTAATTGAGACTAGTAAGATCAGTAAAAAAAAAAGAAAAGAAAGCTATGTTCTTTTGTACTTAGCTTTCCGCAGCAAATGTATGCAAACAATGCCAGTAATGGCTGTTGCCAACGACATGAATGAATGCGAACTTTTACTGTCGATAACTCCCAATTCTGTAATTTTTACCACATTTATCAAATCATTTTTGAATGAAGTATGCACATTTACACCTAAATGAAAGTATTTGGGAAATTTGTAACGCAAACTGAGTGGGTCCTAATCTGCAAATAAACCATTTTGCCTTGAATGAAACCTTTGGTAAATTCAGGGTTATTTTGTTTCAGTTTAATATTTGCCACTGGAATTTGGAAAGGAGACAGTAGACTATAATAAAAAAGCATAAAGAAAATGACTCTGAATTTACCAAAGGGTTTCATTCAAGGAATAATCACTGCTACTATAGAAACCAACAACAATAATACATAATCACAGCGACACCCAAATGAACTAAGGAACCTAATATGATACAATATAATAATATATATAATATAATAATACAATAGGGTGAAAGTTGAAGTCTCAAGAGTTCAACTGTAAAAATCCTGGCACACATGAGTGAAAGAGAGTAAGAGTCTGGGAGGAAGGAAGTTATTTGTATGTGTGATGGTCTGTATCCAGATGTAGTAACTGCCTGCTTAGCAATGTCGGTGAAGGAAGTTATCTTTGTTTTCAACTGTATCAGCAGCTTGCTAAAAAGATGGATAAAGAAAGCGGGGTACGTTTTCAATGTAGCAGGACATTTAGCCTTCTCAAGTTGCCAGCTAGTCATGCAAATGTTGAATTTCGTATCTGGTTATCTTACGATGATCACTTCATCAGAGAATGGGCAAAATTAATTAATCTGCTTATATTCATGTCCAGAAATTTGCTTCAAAAAGGCCGCTTTAATTCCCATTGGCTCACAGCCTTATATCTTATTTATGAAAGCTTTTTTATTGGTTGGTTATGCTATGGCTTTGTGGCCTGGTGATTCTGATTATTCATCTATTTTTAGAGATGTTAAAATTTGGGTCTTCTTGTCATTATTTTTATTTATTTCTGTCAATACAGATTGTATCTAGAGATAAACTGGCCAGCAAGATCAACATAATTAACCCCCTCTGGATTTTCTGTTTGGGACAGATATCAAATCACAAGTCTATTAAGTAAAGATTATAACTTTGGGCATACAAGGTCTGATCAAAAAGTATCTGGACTGTTGCTATGGTAATGAAGATAAAATATACAGATTGGCTTTGAATTCTGTCGCACATACACACAAAGTTATAATGTTCTCATTCACTTCTTTTGTTTATTGCATTGCTTGGAATGAAGGTGTGTAGAATGTGGTAGTCTCATCATGCTATAGAGGTTCCATTGTGCAGCAGTTTTTGGCAAAGAACAACATTCTCCAGGTTTTACAACCACCATATTCCCCAGACTCCAGATGACTTTTTTTCCTCTTCAAAATTCAAATCCCATGTGAATGGAATAAGACTTCAAGATGTTAAGCAAATCCAAGAGAATGTGACAAGGCTATCCTAAAAAAAAAGGGGGTTTCTAGGAATGCTTTCATAAATTGAAATTATGCTGGATAAGATGTGTGGCTTCAGAATGGGACTACTTCAAAGGAAATTAAATGCTGTATTGATTTGTGTTATAGTTTTTTTTTTATAACACAAGTCCCAATACTTTTCAATCAGACCTTGGTATAGAATACTGTAGATGTCATAACATTGCAAATGCTTCAGGATGTATTTTGAAATGATATTAAATGACTTCGGCTGTGCATGAATGGTGATGACTGTCATAAGTGTTGCTAATTATTTCAATATGTTTCATTAAAACAGATTTTATAGACACTTTTATTTTTAAATTATCTCATCAAAACCTATGCCTAATGTACAAGGGCATTCTGAAAGGTTACCAAGAAAAAAAAAATTAGGCAAAATTGGACCTGCAAAAACTGGAGTATCAAAAGGACAATTTTTCCTTTGACACTGCTCTTATTTTAACTACCTTCACTCCTCACAATGTTTGTTTTACAAAGCATAGATTAGAATTGTTTTAAAATCTAAATGTGAAAGTGAATTTATTTTGAGAATTTACAACAAAAATATTAAATACTTCATTTATTAGATTGTTTATTTACAAGAATAATTTTATATTTACAATATTCTAAAAACTAATACAATTAAAATTAATGCGATATTTATCATTTAGCAATTTATAAAGAAACAATTTTTTTATTCATTAATTTATAAACACTTACTAAATATGTCCACTGGCTATAAGGAAATCCTTATTACTTACCATTTTATTAAGTTCGAATTATTCGGCGATTAGTCGATGTGCCAACCATTCCAGTAAACAATATAATAGTGTTTATTATTTTTGTAAATTCCCAAGAAGAAAAATGTATAAATTCACTTCCATATATTTAAGTTTTATAATTCTAATCATTGCATTTTAAAACAACACAGATTGCCAAGGATTGAAGGCGTCTAAAATAATGATGGTACCAATAGAAAAACAGTCCTTTTTAACATTGTGTGTGCGTGAAGGTCCAAGTTTGCCCAAAATTTCCCATTTGTTGGTTAGATTTTAGGGAGTGGGCCAAGCTGAGAATATTTTAGCACCTCTCATCCAATGTGATTTTTTTTTTTTTTTTTTCTTAGCAATTTCATTTTTTGTTTGTTTGTTTTTTTTAAAAATCTAAATTTCTAAAATAGTGATTTTATTATACACGTTTTTTGTTTTAACAGTTACCTGATTTTCATTCTCTCCAGCATGATGTTTTGACCACTGTACCTTCGTCAGGTGTCTGTCATATACAATAACCTTTCAAGAAGACACAAAACGAAACTTTTATTTGATTCACTGGGCATATTCTTCTCTGAGCTGTTACATGATATCAATCCTCCTATATGCCAGTGAATAAAGGAAAATCGCTCCACAAAAGAAGAGGAGATCTGAAGCAAAAGAAATGATGTGGTTCTACAGAAGGATGCTGAGAATACCATGGACCAAACGTGAGCAATGATGAAGTTTTAGAGAAAATGAAAACAAAAAATAAAGGAAACTTAACATCAGGAAGAGACAATTGAAATTTTTAGGGATGCGTAATGAGGAAAGAGGGTTTGGAAAATCTGATACTCACAGGACAGAATGAAGGTAAGAGGGACAGATTAAAACTATGCATAACCTACCCAGCAAACTTAAGTTAAATGGATGGCAGAACAGGATTTAGGAGAGATAACAAAAGGCAAAATTTATTAAGAGTTACAAAAGACAGGAAATTGTGGAGAGCCATGATTGCCAATATCAGACAGCACATAAAGATGGAGGCAACAATGATTGTTCTCATTCCTATATTTGTCATGTGTAATGTCTTTCCTAATTCTAAAATGTCTAGGAATTGACAAATTTCTTTTATTTTTAAACTAATGCTCACCTAATAAAAGGCCTAAGGGCCACTCAAAGTAGAGGGTTACAGTGTGGAGTTGTATTAGCATAAGAAAGGACAAGATAACTTGAAGAAGTCAAGATTTAATTAACAAACTTTTTTTAAAAAAATACACACCCTCTGGCAAGATACAAAAGCATATTTTTTTAAAAAAAGATTTATTCACTGTTCAGGCTGGTAAAAGATAAATATACTGTTTAAAAATAATAACAGAACATCTATTCAAATATTGGTAGCCACTAAAATAATGTTTAAATGATAAAATCTGTCAAATGAATAAAAAAAATGCATTACTTCAGAAATTACTCGATCATACATAATGATTAAGTGCTATATTTCTTGAATATTTAAACTTTCGTCACAAGTAATGTTTTCATCATTTTAAACCATTAGCAATTTTCACTAAGGAACATCAGATGTGTAAATATCTTTTTTCTTTAGAAACATTCATAATTTTTTTCTCTGGAGAAGAAATATATTTTTATTAAAAAAATTTTTTTTTTTGAATTTTCAAGTGCATAAATTAGAAATTAATCACCGAAAGCATTTGTGTGACAATCACACTGTCATTGTCATCTATGTTAATATTATAAGATTTTGATTTTGTTTTTTGCTTTTTAAATTATTTAAAAAATTTCTTCTCCAAAGGGGGGGGGGTCTAGTTTTCTCCATTTCTAAGGCAGATGCTTACATGCCTGGTCTTCTGTAGTGAAAATGGCTGAGGCACCTTCAACAAAAAAGTACCTTGAATCTTTTTAGTAGTGTGGCCCAGCTTATGATGGTTCATATCTCATTCATCCCACTTGTTAGAAAAGGTTGTCCATGCCTGATTTTAAACATTTTTTTTGTCAGGTTAAGAAAAAAAAAGCAGATTAGACTGGAAGTTCATTTCAAATGAGCAATTTTGTAACAAACTACAAAATGCAAATAGTTTGAATATTGTCCAGAAGTATCCGCTTTAAGTTGACTGATTGGAGAACTTAGTCTAGAAACGAACACAACTGGAAGAGATAAAGTAAATGAGGAAGAATTAAAGAAATTTCAGTCTCTTATTCGTGAATTGCCCTACGTGGGTACACACCCCATATAAAAACCCAACTGCTGATTGATGCTGAATATGAAAATGTGCTAACTGTAAAAACAGAAAAAAAGATCTCCGACTCTTGTGATGTATGCAAGCTGTATAAAAAAGGTTCAGCCCTTTCCTGTAGTATCCCTGTCTCGTACCTCTTTGTTTAATCAACCTGTGGCAATGGACTTAAAATCTTGGCACGGTGGTACTTATTATAGTCTACACTTGCTGACTGTAAATTATTGAGTAGCAGAGCGAGGAAACACCATTACATATACTTTTATTCCTGAGTTCAATCCTGGTAAAATTCATTATTCAACATTTTTCATACTTGAATAGTTTCTTGGTTTTTTTTTTTAAATAAAAATGTTTTTAATAAGTTCTTAATTTAAATAATTTCCAGCATATAATTAATGGAAATTTTTATATAATATGAAATTGTTTATAACAATGAATTTAAATTGTTCCTTTAAATTTATCTCGGCAAAATGTTATCTTTAAAAAAAAATTCTCACAAAAGTAATTAGTGGCCAAATTTTTTTTTTTTTTCTTAGATAAGTGACTCACTTCAGTATCAGTCAAATTACTTTTTAAAAATTTGCTTTAATAATTACCTTTAAGTAGCCTTTGTTAACTTCATACATGTTTTGACTCTAATGGATGCTTTTAGCCTAATAATTGTTTTTGTTTACTCACTATAGGTAAAAATGTAACAAAGAATCCAGTAAGTAAATCACTATTTATATATCTTATTTCCATATCTTAATTTTTCTCTTGGAAATGTAACTCATAAACCAACTATCAAAAGAATTTTTTTTTTTTTTTTACAGACCTTTAGTCCAAAGCTTATTTCATATACACATCTCATAACTTCAAACCTTTCTTGAAGTTTTTGTGTGTTGGTGGTCAGGTTTTCCTATATTTTGCATTTTAAAACATTATTAATTGACGGTCATCTACACCTGGGACTTTTTTCCAGGGACAAATCACCATCCCTTGATATGCTTAATTTTGAACTCTACAGTTGAATATTGTTTGAGTTCTTCTCAAATTCTGCAAGCAGCTTTAAGGCATAGTTTTAAGAAATGAACTTCAAGAATCTCAGTGCTTATCTCTGCTATTCTTCTTCTGTGTGACATGTTCTTTTAGGACTTAGGTGAACATGGTTCTCCACAATTTCCTAGCTTTTGACCCCATAACATCTTTTTTGTCACCCATTTGCTCAAACTTGTCCAGTAGGTTACTTTTTTTCCTCCTGCTTCTCTTGCCTTCATTATGACCTGTGAGTGTTGAATTTTCCAGGCCCTCTTTCTTCATTATGTGTCTCGTTCTGTCTATGGTATTCTCAGTACTCATCGGTAGAACCACATCTTTGAAACAAAAGGTACATCAAAACAACCTTGATAATATGATAAATATATGAGTGGTGCTGAAAAGTTCTCAGTCCAACTAAGAAGAGATTTCAAAACATTCTGATGTTTAGAATTGGGTTGGTCCAAGTAGATAAATTTTTCTTCTTGTAGATAATAATGCATGTATATATGTATGTATGTATGATATAGATCGGAGGTCAGCAACCTTTTGGAGAGAGCGGGCCAGAAAGCTATGCAGTATCTCAGAGGAGTGTCATTATATCAAATGCACTATAATAAATTGCCTCTACCTCAGACTGCTCTGTCCACAAGGCTGACTTGCTCTGGAGGTTTAAAGAAGAAACAACAAAATTAATGATATTATTTAATGAGACACTTATTTCTGCCTAATGTTTGATAGCTTCACATCAGGTAAAATATCTGTCAATGGCATGAGCTAACATCATCCAAGTGGTCATCACCCAACCCTGTTCTTAAACGACTTTTAGTATATTTCATGTTTGAAAAAGGTTGTTTACAAGCATTTATCATTATTCAATAGGCTTTTATGCTTTCCACTTGGCAAAAAAATATTTCTTGTCAGCAGTGAATTTGGAATGAAATTTTGATATAAAAAATCTGTCGCATTGTAAGTCAATTAATTCCAAATGATATTTTTTCTGCCACCTGCTCCACAGATTAATTATATAATAAGTGTCCAGGTGTCAAGTTAGCAGGCTGGACAAAAATCCTTCATGGGCCGGATGTGGCCGGGAGGCTGCTAACTCCTGATATAGATATTAGCATGTCAAGTATTTAAGTTTTTCATTTGTAATGTTTATAATATTTTCTGTACTAGAGTCATCTCCCTTGTGTTGTGGTAATGGCAGACTGTTCCAATCTATTGACAAAGCAGGGAAGTGAAAAGATTGACTACATAAAAGCACGGCATACAACAATAATAATTTTGAAAAAAATGTATTAAAGATTCGTATTCATATCTAATAATAATGACATAAGAAAATATATTGTCACTTTTTTATTACATGGGTAAACTAATTAATAAGCATCAGTCTTTAGATGTGTATATAAAATAAGCTTTGCAGTTAAGGACTGTGTTAAAAAAAAATGAGTGCTTTGAATATACTTTAATATAAGTACGTCCAATAATTTATATTCCTAAGGTTTAATTGAATTTCCATTAATGAAAAATCTTCCTTGAAGCTTTCATTTTAGCTTTAATTGAAAACTAAAGGATTAAATTTTCTAATTCCAGAAAATCAAAATACAGTGGTGTATTTCAATTAGAAATTAGAATAATTTTTAGTTGATTTTTTTTTTTTTTTTTTTTCAGAAAAACCAATCAAAATAACCATCTTGATATAGTTGTAAGCAAAAGTTAATTCTCAGTTTTAAAAAATCTTGCAAAAAATAAAATATATATTTCTGAAAAGTTATTTGCAGAAAATTAGCAAATTTAAAGTTAAATCTGTTCTGAAACAAATATTACTTATAGCATAAAATGTATACAAGAATTTATTAACTACATGGTCTTGTTATTCTCGCATCTCCATCGATATATTGATGGCCTAAGATGTTGACAGGTTAAGTATGGTGGAACAGAATTGACATAAATTTACGAATTCTAAGTAAAAACGGTTTTTGTTTTTTTAACTACCAGGTAATTTTTTAAAATTAACAAAATATTTTAAGCAATTATCTAATATTTTATTGAATTTTTTTAAGTGAAAATATAATAAAATTTAAACTACTATAAAAATTTTTTAAATTAATAACATTTCATAAATTATTGAGTTACCTCTATAATGGTATTTTATTAATTATCTCAGTTATTAAATTAAAAATGAAATAACAACAGATAATATAATTATATTAATTATAATATCTCACTTATTAACTTAATTCAATAACTGAGAATAAAATAAAATGATTTGAAATTTTATGATATTATTAATTTATATTTTTTAAGATCTTACTTTTTCATTTTATTATTTTTAATTTTCATATCTTGATGGTTATGAAATGTTAAAGTTATTTTATTTATTAAATTTTTAAAGTACTTAAATTTTATTGCTGTTTAGGTAATTGTACACTTATTTTATTGAAGCATAATCCAATACCTCAAACAATATTATATGAAAAAAAAATATTGCTACCCTGTTATAAGACTTTTCGGAATATTTTGTAGCCCTGAAAAAGACAGTTTTTCTCTTCAGTTGCCTGTTCAACCATCGTCACAAGTTAAATGAAATAATTGCTCACAGCCGAAAATCTGTAAGGGGGACATCTTGTGACCTTTTAACGATACTGTCACATATGAAACGCCAAACTCTTTTTTTTTTTGTTTTTTAAGCATTTGGACACAAAAATATCTTTAATTATTTTAAAAAATTTTGGTGTGTGGGGTGGGTGGGGGAATTGATGATTTACATTCTCCAAGGAGTCTTGCTTTTATAATAAAAACATTTTGTTGATTTTAAATTTTAGAAATTTCATGAAATTAAGTAAATGCAGTTTAACAGAAGTAAAAAAAAAAAAAGATTTTTTTTACTAATATTTTTAGAAAATAATAATTTCAAAAATAAATTCATTCATTTGTGAACAAGTCCTAAAAGTTTCATTAAAATCTGACAATTATTTGGTTTTTGCAAGACTTTCCAAATTAATGAGTTATTTTACTGGAAAACAGGTGTGAAAATGTCCATTACCAGCTCTGTTTCACCGTTGACACATAAAAAAAACAAGATTTTTAACTCAAATTTCGAACGTGTTAGAAAAGAGTAAAAAAAATTTTTAAATAATTAAAAAAAACTTTGGTCTTTCCTCTTAATAATAACAGAAACATTTTGATGATAAAACTTTGTTTTAAAGTTTGGGGCCTTTTTCATCATGCTATGCTGATTTTTTTAGTGAAATCATAGAGCATAATTATCCTAATACAAGGAAATGCTGAAAAGTTCTCAACCCAACTAAGAAAGGAAGGATTGGTCAAATTTTGGGAAGTGGGCTTGGCTGAGCGCTTTTCAGCTCTCCCTTCTATAATGATTGTGATGATGATATCTGTTTTATTTATAACAATAATAATCAATAACAACCATCATATCAATAACACTAAAACAACAATAACAACTAAAAAATTATTAATAAAAAAAATGGAGTTATAGTCTTTAATGATTCTAAATTGCTTCAAATGATATTTTTTAATGTCTACCTGTATTTGAGTAGAAGCTCTGTTTATTTTAAACAGTTTTTATTTTGTCTAATGGTTTGAGTACTTTAGAAAACTTGTAAGAAAATGTGCCCTTGTGCAGCTCTTGTAGCTGATCAGTAAAAACGCACAGGTCAGATAGTGATTCCTCCTGAAAAGGAGGATGTAGGTTCAAATCCTGTGGGAGGGTGCATTTTAAGTTTTCTCAAGTACGCAGGCCAGTAGACAAAATAACTACTGTTTATAATAAATGGAGTATCTACTCAAACTGTGTGTGTCCCACTAAAAATAACATTTGAAGTAATAAAAATATGTTGGATTCAAGAATGATATCTTTGGAGTTAAGGTGAGAGAAAACTGTAAGTCCATTTTGATGCACATTAATATTTTGTAAGAAAACAAAAAAATTATCCATTGATTTCCAAGCTTTTTTCTAATTTATTTTTCTTGATTCCTTTTAAAAATTTTGCTGCTGGAAAATCATGATTTTTGGAAAAGACAACTATATTTTTTTTTTTTAATTCCTTTTTCTTAAAATGATAAGCATTACTCAGTAACGGTGGTAAGAAAAGCAAGTGAAACATTGTATAAAATTTTGTCAGTCAGGAAAGAAAAGAAAAAAACTGTTGAATTTGTTGAATAAAACTTATGTGAAATCATTTTCTCTTTGCCTATGTTTTATTCCTGTAATAAGTAATAATCTTCATCTGTGATCCCAGCTGCATCAAGAAAAACAATTCACATTTAATATTGGTGTAATGGATAAATTGGTGTCTAAATTACACAAAGTCACTGACATCTAACATGTTATTTAGCAGTATCTTGAAATACTAAAGAGTAAATTTATTCAACAAAATCACCATTGGTTTCAACCACTGTCTTCAGACAACTTTGGATGATCTGCTTGCCCTCAGTTCATCTTTGGTATTACAAGAAGTTTTGTTGGTGTCTCACTCAACTTTCCACCCCCAATAATCAAAGGGAGGGTACAGTTGGTTGATTGTGTTGGTCTTCCAGCAGCCACCCTCTTGTTGAGTCCCCAACAAATTTGGGGATTCAAAATGATTAGTGAGTTTTCTGAGCTGCTATACCTTCATAATTATTAGATATAATAATCAAACTACTCAGATTGACACCCAAACATTCTGAAATGTTCATATTGGAGCTTCTGGCATGAATGCCAAGCAGTACAGCATGCTGTTTCCAAATTTCTGGCGGAGTGAATTGCTTACATTATATGCACCTCCTTCAGGTGACCGGAATTTCAAACTGAACCCTTTATTTCATCCACTGGGATAGATTGTTCAAGTGCTATGTCTCTTCCGGATGACTCAGTTATCTCCCTTTATCTCAACTCCAAGTTTTTGTTCACCACTGAAAATCTTTGGGTCAGGTCACTGGATCCAACCAATGCTTTTTTTTTTTTTTTTTTAAGCTTATCACCCCAAGCAAAGCTGGAAGCCACTAGCACGCAAGGGGGTTACAGAAGATTTGGAGCGAGAGCAGATAGGAATGAAAGGTGAAAAGATGTGGAGAAGGGAAGTGGATAGATCAAGGCAACTGGAGATGTCGATTGACGTTACACTTAAATAGTTGGAGATTGTATTTGTCAGGGAAACAGGAATAAGGAAGGGAGTTCCACAGGGGAGAAGTGCGAGACATGAAGCTATTGGAGTAGAAGAGACGTCTACATCTAACAGTTTCAACAGTGAAGGGGTGGGAATGGGATGTCAGCCTCATAGGACGTTTAAATTCATGAGGCCTAGGAACCAGCGAAAGCAGCTCATCGGAGCAATTACCGTGAAAGTATTTGTAAAAAGGACAGAGCAAGGCAATGTCACATCTGTGAGAGAGGACTGCAGACAAGATGACAGATCAGGGCCAATTACATTGCATATCCATCTCTGGATCTTATCAAGAACCCTGGGGCGAACAGCAGGGGCTCCAGACCATATATGGCAGCAATACTCCATGCAAGGGCGAATAGTCGATTTATAGATTTGGAGGATCGATTCCGGGGAGAAAAATTTCCTGGCTCAGCACAGGGAGCCAACTTTCCTTGCGGTGGATGATGCAATTGACTCGATGTATTTGTTCCATCTCAGATCAGCGGACAGTGTGAGACCAAGCAGCCGCAGAGAGGAGCTCTTGAGAAGTTGGTCTTCAGACATTCTAATGGGATGCAGGGATGGATCCCTGTGGTGGTTAATAGAGAGCAGTTTTGTTTTAGAGGCGTTAAAGTTAACCAACCAATTCTTGCCCCAGTTCACAACCGATTGTAGGTCCTTTTCTATTTGAACTGCCAGGTTAACTTTGTCAGCATCACTAGATTTGTGTTTGAGGCAGGAGTAAATTGTGGTGTCGTCCGCATAGATGCTGACTTGGGAATCTATGGCGTCAGGAAGGTCGTTTATGAATATGAGGAACAAAGTAGGGCCTAGGATGGAGCCTTGAGGAACACCTGCGTTAGTGGGATAGGAGCTGGAGATGAATCCATTGAGAACGACCTTCAATTTACGGTTTGACAGGAATGATTGTATTAGGTCAAACAATCGACCTGTAATACCATAACCCTGGAGCTTGCGAAGAAGGCCGGCATGCCAAACTCTATCAAATGCTTTGGAGATGTCTAGGGCCACGGCACGAGCTTCACCGTTATTATGAATAGCTTGGTAGACATATTCAGTGATGGCCGTAAGCACATCGGCTGTAGATCGGGCAAAGCGGAAACCATACTGCTTGTCTGAGAGCAGATCATGGGATATCAGGTCATTAATCACTTCGGTGTTGATAAGGGCTTCGAAGACTTTGCCAAAGAGGGGTAGGAGACTGATAGGATGGTAATTAGAAGGGTTGGAGGGGTCACCAGAGTTCTTAAAGACAGGAACAATGGTTGAAGACTTCCAGCAGTCAGGAAAAGAAGACTCCTTGAGGCAGTGGTTGTATAATTTAGAGAGGGCAGGCGCCACTTCAGGCGCGCATTTCTTCAGGACAATGGCTGGTATCCCGTCACCACCAGTAGCCTTGTGGTGATCTAAGTTAGAAATAATGCCCAATACCAACGACGGGGATATGTGCAATCCGCTCAAAAGGGCCTCGGTTCTGGGAAGGAAATCGGGCATGGGTACCCGCATGGCGTTCTATACTCCAGGCCAAGTCATGGCGCAACTGAGAGCCAGAACTGGAGGCCTATTGAAAAATGTAGGATTTTCAAAAATTTTAGAAGAAAATGAAGTCAACTAATTTATGAAATACTTAGAATAACATTTTTATTCACACCTGAGGATAATAGGATGTGTTGAAAGATAAATAAATGAAAATATGTATTTTTGCTATGAACACTGATAATTATTAAACAACACAAAGGGGTAATTATGATTTCTGGTAAAAGATATATTGAATCAGAAATTTATATTATTTACAGGTGTCACTGAATCCTTTATTCAATCTATTCCCTGTGAGTGAATAAAGACTTTGGTTTAAATTTACATTACAGTTACTGGGTTTGACAAACAGAACCCGAGAAGGCTGGAAGACATCAGCCGAAGTGTATATATAACAATCAATCATCGCAGAAATATAGACAAATAAAACAAAATCATTCTAGGAAAGTTTCAAAACTTTTAGAGCTGGTTCTTTTTCTGATCTAGGTGTGCCATGTTTTCAAAAATTTTTCAAAACTATATTTGCAAAAATAGAAGCATGCTTTTTCTCCATGTTGAAAAAAATGAAACTCAGAAATAAGCATAAAAATGTTACTTAATGATTTATAGCAAACCTTTTCCTTTATTGTATGGAAAAGGATGAAACAAAAAAAATAGCCATTGACAAGTGTGGTCAGAAGGAACTTTTAGTTTTCCATGGTCAATTAATTTGGTATATTTTCTATACTTTTCATAATAAAAATCAGTTTCACATTCACTGGGTTGATTATCATTTCTTGTAATATATCCAGGTATGTACACAAGAGCCATTTTTATTTCATTGGAAAGAGATGGTTCTAAATTTTCCAGATTGTCAAATATTTCTGAACGTTCCTCACAAAGTTTATAATCACAAGATGTACATTGGTGACCTGGATTAACATCAAATTCATCAATATTTACATTTTGATTTAAAAGTAAAGATGTCTGCTTAATATGCAGCTTTTCAATACATTGTTGAACATTTATAAAGTAGGCGCCACCTGATCCTTGGCAAAGTTTACCAAATTCTTTTTCTAATGGATCAGTTGAAAATTGCCCAAGTAGTACATATTTATGACTTGTAGCTAAAAAGTGTCGACATAGACTAACAATTCCATTGCAAGTATGATGTATGGTAGTAGCAGTGTTTTGGGATAATTGTTTTTTTTTACAATTACCTTGAGTGCCAGCCATTTTACCAAATTCAATGATAAAATCAAGTCGGGTGTCATTTGGAGATCTGATTTCAGCTTGTAGAGGATCATTATGTAATTTATCAATTTGAAGGGATTTAACATTTAAAATTTTCCACCATGTCAAAACCTTGTTTATGAAGAGGGCAGTATCATTCTTACCTGCACTTATTTCAGACCGAGTGAGAAGTGCATTATATGTTTTTTCAGAAAACACTCTGAGGCAAGTACAAACCCGTTGTCTTTCTATTGGCTTTGGAGCAATGGAAATTTCATTTAAATCTGAAAGTTTGACTAGTCTTTCAGATTCAAAACGATATAACTGTTTAAGATGTGTCCATTTTGCAACTCCATCATCATCAAAGATTAGTTCTGTTTTTTCTGTCAGCCACAAATTGCGAATATTTTTCAACAGATAAACACAATCAAAAAGCAAATGTTTATTATCTTCAGTTAAACAAGGTTTTTCAGGAAGTGTAGAATATAATTTAAAAAAAGCTTGTTTTACGTGGTTGCCATCACATATAATAGCCTTTACATCAGCTGGTACAGATGTGATGGCTTGGACTGTTAACTCAATTTGTTCAAATAAAAAGGCAGATGTTAATTTTGAAATTGGAATCAATTTTGTAAGAAAATTTGGACCCCCATTGAGACATATCAACATTATACCAAGTACTGTTTGAGCAAGTACAGATGGATTGTCAACTGATTTAACAAATAGTTGTTTGCCAAGATATAACAACATCTTTTTTATATATACTTCATCGTGGAGAATTATGCACCCTTTTTGACTGGTATTAAGAGTATTAAATATAGATAACAAGAAAGATTTTTCATTAAGTTTTGAAACTTTTGACGTCATCCTTCCTAATGTTGCTAATGAGGGTAATTGAAAATCATATCTTAATTCATTATACAATGTCCATGCATAGTACCCAAAAGCATGCACAACTATATCTGAGCTGTATTTTATTCCAACCATTTTGGGAGCCATTGCTAAAAATTGTTGACTCAGGATATTTTTCTTGTGATCAAAAGCCATAGAATTTAAATATCGGATGATTTCTTCCAGTTTTGACCAAGTATCAACTGTATTTATACGAGTTTTGGACAGGCTGCTAATATAACACTTAACTCCATAATGAAATGTTTCAAAGCGCAAATTGTTATAAATTTCCAACATAAAGAGAGGAATACCATCAATAGATTTTGATGATTGTTTTCATCCAAAAATGCTACAACTGGACATATAAAGTCTTTTTTGTTGTTAAGTAGACTCTCTTTCAAATTTGTATAATTAATTTTATCTAATTCTAAAAAAGCATTAAGTTCATCAGCAATTTGATTTCTAACAGTACTGGAAGTTTTTTTTATATTCCTTTGAACAGCTGAGGGTGTTGGTATTTGACTACTTGGCACACCTGGCCATACAGATGGTAGATTTTTTGGACGTATTTTTCCATTAACTTTTATGGTATCAAAATTTGAAGGCCAATGTTGTTGACAAATAACAGTATTGTTAGTAACATTTAGATTGGCATTTGGAACTGATTTTATCCATTGCTCTCTCTCGTCTTTGTTTTCTGGAAAACGATAAACTGGTATTTTATTAATCTCACCACACATAGTTTTGTCTTGCTGGCTTCTGTAATTTGTTTTGTAAGCAAACACACAGCACTTCCGGGGCATAGCTAGGAATTAAGTAGTATCTGAAATGGTAGATTAAACATCTTTAACAAATATTTCTCTTACTACTTCAGTTTAGGAGTGAATTTTCAAGCTAAATTAATTATACTCTTAATTACAGCTTTTATCCACGCACCCTGCCCAAATACACACAATTAATTAAAACCAAAAATTTTAGCTTGAGAATCCACTTTTAATTTAAAAAAAAAAAAAATTGTGGGGGGTATGGTTTTGTTTGAAGAATACTGTCAGGTTTGCACAATATTTAATTGTTTAATTATCAACAATAAAACTGTTTTTAATCAAACAAAAAATAGTAATAGTTGCATAGTGCCATTAAACTAGAAATTAAAAAATTCAATTTGAAGTTGGTATTTAAATTTCTGGTACTTGTTAAATGTTAAGCTATTGCTTGGCTCTCTCCCAAAGGGTCAGTCATAAAAAAAAAAACTGCCCCTCCAGACATAAAAGAGGAGATCGTTTTTGTTCCTAAAACTCCTTGCAAGGAGATTGGGAGGTGGGGGAGAGGGCTTTTCACCATCTTTTGAGACTATGCTTCCGATCCATCACTTCTGGCCATGTCTTCCTTCTCAACTGGGTAAATAAAATAAATGACTGAGCTAGTAGCAATGAGCAGCATGGTTTACAATGGTAAAGAAAAACTTCGCATAAAATTATTACTTTAAAACTTTATATTAAATTTAAAAACATTCATAAGTAGCCTTTCCTTTAGTTTGGTTATTTTAATACGCTTTGAAACTATATAAATAGGAATATAACTTTTTTTTTACCTTAAAGCAAAACAATTAAAAGTAAAGTAAGAATAATGCATTTTTGTCCTATAACAACAATATCAGAAAAATATTAAAATAGGATAAATAAAATGGTATTATTATTCTTGTCTTGTAAAATAAATTTTGTAGTCAAAAGACGTAAAAAAGGAGACCTTTCTAAAAAAAACAAAAAAATAATAATTAAAATATTAACATTTAACTGCATGTAATAAATTTATTATTGTTATTTGTTTCTTTGATTCTAATAAGTAAAAAAATACTTACAGTTCACCAATTGGTAACTAATGTAGAAAAAATAATCATTTATTCTTTAACTTCGGAAACAAAAGCGCGAAGAAATTCGTTTGACTTTTTTTTTTGTTTTTTTTTTTACTTTTAATGGAAATGTTGGATAAAGTTTTAATAGAGAAATGTTAATGAACCTTTCTGTATAAAAATTTTATTCAAATTTATTATTCAAACTTAAACTTTTAATAGAAAAATGTTGACTTATGCTAATTTTTTATCATGGTTAAAAACTTGAGAAAATTAAACTTTAATTTCGTTGACGTTATGTTTTTTTCACTCATACTAACAATGTTTTTTTAGTGATATCAAAAATAAATATCAAATTAAGTAATGACATTGAATTTATGAAAAAAAAAAAACATTTTTAATTCATTTTATAATAAAAAATAGTTCTCTTTACGTCTTTGAAGAAACTACTAAATTAATTTCTGTTCAAATTTGTTAAACGTTGTTTTGTTTTTTTGCTTCTTAAAATAACACAAATTACTCAAACAGAATTGCATTTTATCAATAAATAATTCTTTAAACTTTAATCAAAAAATGTTGAACAAACTTTAAGAGGGAAAATGCCAAAAATGAATTAAACTTTAATTTAAAAATGTTAAGGCTTTAAAACTTAAGTAAATCTTTTTGTGCGAGTAAATTTAAGCACCAAAGTTTACTTTTTACAATTTAAATATAAATAATGTATGGACTCAAACTAAAAAATAATCAAATATACTTACTTCAAATAAATAAGTTAAATGATATTCCAACCAAAGGTAAAATTAAAAGATTCCTTTGAATTTCTTGAGCCAACAACAGTACGCAGCAGTTCGCTCAAATTGAAACTAAAAAAACGATCTAATTGTCAGCCAGCCTCCAGTCTATAAGAGGTTGTGGCGTTATGCAGAGGCCTGTTAATATAGAACGCCGTGGTACCCTGGAAGAGTCAAACGTTGAATTGGAAGAAAACTTCCGAGCAAAGCATTCAGCCTTGTCGGCAGAGGTGGTCAGGACCTCAAATTGATTGAACAGGGGAGGAATGGAGGGTTTGCTATTGTTCAGAACGCTCTTGCAGAGGCGCCAATAATCTTTGGAGACTAATTTGCGAGATGCAATACATTCCTTCATCCGAGCAGCAAATAGTGACTTAGCTTCGTTGAGGATACACTTACACTCGTTACGGGCAGAGGTAAATAGGCATCTATTGCAGTCAGACATATCACTACGAAAACGGTGGAAGAAGTGGTTCCTATGGGCAATGGCGGCTGAGCAAGCAGCTGTGAACCAAGGGGAGGAGCGCAGTTTGACATTGAATTTCCTTGAGGGGATGAAAGCGTCAATTCCAGCTTTAACCCAGGAAGAGACCGCTGAAGCACATTCTTGAATGGGGAGCTTAAATACAGCATCGCAGGGGACATCGCGGAGGAAATCACGAAACGAGTCCCAGTCAGCCCGTTGGTAGCAGAATGAGGTTCTGGTGGTAGGAGGCTCCTTGCAGGGGGTGGGGCTGAAGGAGATGCTAACAGACACTACAGCATGATCGGAGTTACCGATAGGACAGAGCTGCGTGGCACTACAAGACTCAGGGATGGAGGTAAAACACAGGTCGAGGAGAGAAGCCTTACAGTCCTGGTTGTAAGCAAAACGCGTCGGGAAATCAATTATCTGTGTGAGGGATTGAGAGACTGAAAAGTTGTGAGTATGAATGCCTGCAAGGTCAGTAGTTGCATTCTTAAGCCACTTGTTGTGATGGGCGTTAAAATCTCCAAACACAAATATGTGAGCAAACGGATAGAGAGAGAGAGGGCCTTGTCTATGCTGTCAGAAATGACATTGAGTATTCCACAGTCCTGAGAGGATGGAGAGCGATAGAGGAAGAAAAGATAGCTTACAGCATTGAGAAGAGATAGCCGAAGACACAAGTACGAATGGACCGGCGATTCGAGAGAGCTCTCTCTAGCCAGAGGGAGATGGTCCTTGACGTAGACACCAAGGCCATGCATGTGGGTTAGAGAGTCTTTTCTGAGGAGAGGAAGGTATCCAGGGATAGAGGAGTCAAGATTGCTCTCACACAGGGCTAGTATATCCGAGCACTTTGCAATGAGGAAAGATTCCACACTGCAGAAGGAAATGTTTAAAGGTTTAGGTGATTTTTGGAGGGCTGGTTTAGGTTTGTATTTCTGGTTTTTGTAGGTCATGTGAATCATGTGAAATTGGTGTTGGAAGAAGAGAAGGCCTGATGTAAAGGAAGCCGACGGTTATCACCCATGACGCGGGCAGAGAGAGTTTGACACAGCCTGAATCATAATGTGACCTCAGGGTTGCCCACCGGAGATGACTGCAGGGACACCTATCCATGCGCGACATAGCACTACAGACACCCCGATATTATGCAACTGTTGATCAGAGCGGCTGCTCAAGACGCTACGCAAGAGTTAGGGCTCCTAACTACCAGTCGGAAACAGCAACCAGGGAACTGTCAACCGTGTACCCTCAGAATGAACAGGCAATGCCACAGACTGCACACATCACGGGAGAAACACAGCAGCACCAGTACAGAGGTCAGAGAGAGAGTGAGAGAGATCCGGGAACCCCTTCCTAAACACGAAACAAGGTTTGAGCCTCTAATCATGTCCAATAGAGGGGGGAGGAGTGTAGACCGGGCAGTAGGAAAGCCTACCTACTCCTATTACATTTAACATATACAACGACAACAACAAAACAATAGAGGGGGATGTAGTTGGGCTAGTCGCAGGGCTGACACTAGATGAGAGTACTGGGGGATAGGAATGACATACTATTGTGAATGTGTACAATAGTAAGTTTTAACTTAGTTAAAGTCCCATTGACGTATATTAAAAAAAAAAATAGAAAATATGGTTAGCAAGCTCTAAGAATAGAATGAGGGTTAAGAAAAAACAAAAAATTATATGTATCTATATCTATATATATATATATATATATATATATATATATATATATATATATATATACAAGAAAGAAAGAATTTTGGGTAGAGTGGATTGATACTCACTCAGACAGAGAAAACGTTCGTTGCCGGGTACCCGTTTCGCAGGATGACACTAGTGATAGTTTTCGGCTTACCTTTATCACCAAGCTTCAAGTTACAATGAACGCAGTGCTGGGGGGGGGGGGTGAGGGGGGCGTCACACGGCCATTCCTCACTCCCAACCACCACCAGCAGTGTGCTTTGGTGTGCGTGCTCTTAGTAAAAAATATTCAAATCAACAGGAGAAAGAAACGGTCAGACAATTCTACGTTGAAAAAACATTTTAACCAAGCAAGCAGAGAAAAGGCTGACTAGGTGATGGAAAGTAGTGACGACTCACAAACTTAATTCTCAGAGACTGTCCATTCTAGAGACTCAAAGACGGATTTCTGACTCGGCGAAAATGGAAATTTACAACTTAGGTTAGAATAGTTAGTTCTAAGATAAGATATGTTAGGGGGTCCAAACAGGTGTCATCCCGCAGCCACCCTCTTGACCTAGGGCAGCACTACCTCCTCAAGGCACTTGATGTAGGCCTCCGTGTTGAGTCTGAAGCTCTATGGAATGATGAATGGAGGCCTAATGTGATCATTCCAAACACCATGATGCTGACTGGATATTTGGTTTTAATCACTCTTGGTACATCTTTTGACGACACAGCAAACCAATGGTTGTTCTATGTATTCCCCATCTTATCCCGACAGAAAACTTTCTCCTCTGATAAAAACCAAATCATGTTCAGTTAGATGGGATGCTTGAATTTATTCAAAAGCTTCATAGCACAGTTTTTTCCTCTTGTCCTTCATTTCTTGAATTACAAATTGGCCCTTTTTCCTTCTTGTATGAGAAATACCAAATGTCTTTATGCACTATCTGCCTGGTAAGAAACTCGGTCACTCTTGTGTTCCTGGCTATGGACCAGATTGACTTGGAGGGATTGTTGTCAAACATGGCCTGGATCTCACCAACAAATTCAGGAGTTCTTATCAGAATGATCAGAGTGAATTTTCCAAGCTGTCATACCTTCATAATCACCATTAGACTCCTCCAACTCTTTCTGAATCCTATGCACTCAGATTGACACTCAAACACCCTGAAATGTTTGTATTGGAGCTTACAGCACAAATGCTAAACAGCACAGCGTACCATTTCCACCATTCTCAACGGAGTGAATTGTATCATGGTGCTCTTTTTCTTACAGACAGTGCCCAACTAATCCTACGATACTGTGCAATCAATAAAAACAAACAACGTGCATGCGCAAAATTAAAAAGAAAAGTATTTAATATTAAATGGGTGACTGCTTGGGAATACCAGGTCGTGTAAGTTTGGATGTGCAGGTGGTGTAATGGATAATGGCTCAGAATTGTTAATCAGAGCTGAGTTCCAATTCCAGTTGGGTTCATTATATTCACTTATGTGCAGATACCCTTGGTAAAAGTATGGATCCACCTCTTCTCTCCCTATCTATGGATTAATTAGTAAGACTTGTATCACTAAATCTCAAAAAAAAAATTCTTACAATCTAAAAAGTTTTTCTGGCTTTAAATAACCTGCAAAGAATTGATAAGCTGTAGAAAACAAATCAATCAACAATCGATATTGAAGCTAGAGTATTTAGAAGATAATGTGGTCTTGGCTTGAAGATTACGTTGAGGTATGAAACTGGTAGGAACCATACAGTGTTGATTCCTATGTCTACACACACACACACACACACACCTCAAAAGAATAACATTCTTTTCAGACTTATATATGTAAGAAAAGGAATAATATATATATAAATAGTGTGTGTTATATATGTACATGGGATACTGAGGAGTGTTTAGCCCAAACAAAGAAGCTCTTCCCAAAAATAACTTGCTGCTTTGTCAGATTTTGAGAAATGGGTAGAACTAAGAACTTTTCAGCACCCACTTGTGTGCCTATGTGTGCATGTGTGTAATGACACTAAAAAGTTACCAAATACAATATATATATATATATATATATATATATATATATATATATATAGCAATGATACAATATGGTAATCCATATGGAATATCCAGGGAGAGTACATTAGACTATGTAAAAAGACAGCAAAATTATTATTAATTAAAGAATATCAAACACTTAAAATCCAATAGGTAATCATTTTTATTTCATGAGAGCTTTTTTTTAAAGAAAAAAAAAGCAGCTCTCAATCTTCAAGACCTACAAACAAATCACAAATGGAATGGGTGGGGGGAAATATTCTGGGTTAATATCAAGAGATATTGCTATTTTATTTCAAATATATATAAGGACAAAAAATATACCTTATAAGACAAACAAAGATGTAGATACTAGTCTGAATGATTGTCACAAGTATGGGGCACCTCATAAGCTCAAACACACTACTAAGATCAGCAAAACCAGTTAAGCATTACACCATTGCTAGGTTCACTAGAATAATTGATGAAATGTTGTTGTTTCTCTTAGAGCTCATGGAAGTATCCAATCTATTAACCTTTATCCCTTTGTATGTGATTTCATTTGCTGTACAAAAAATCTATCCTACCATTAAAGGTGACTCTGATCCCTGAACAATAGTGTGTTTGAATTTAATAGTTGTGCTGTCATATCCTGCTATGGCAACAGAAAACAGCTTTGAGTTAAATTAACAATAAGGATATTGTAACTGAGTGGCCTTGAAAAAGAATGCAGTAGAAAGGGAAGTAATATTAATAATGCAGAGTGTTAAAGATTAAATGCAGAAGATGTCAGTCATTGCAATTCTATGACTCATCTGTGAATAACATTTTCATCAGTCATACATATCTAACTATAACTAAATATAGATGAGGAAAATTTTATTCTTAATGTGATTGGTAGAAATTCAGTTTATCTGTGAGTCAGAGCCTGCCTTTCTCCAACCAATCAATGCGGAGAAACTATTTAATCTAAGAGGATAATTTTGAATTTGTTCTCTGCCCTCAAAATAGAGAAGTGGTTTATTATTGATCAAGGGTTTTGTGAAAACGATCACTCAATCAGTCAATCAAGCTGATATTTAGCGTCTGTGAAAGTGAAAAAGAATTTCCTAATGGGTCACAATGATTTTTTTTTTTTTTTTGATAAAGAAATACATCAAGTACTTCCCAAATAGAGTGAACATTCATCAGAAAGGGAAAAAAAATTAGTTTTGTCTTTTATAAATTCAGGTGTCTGAAAAAAATCAATCCTGATAATGATTTTTTTATTTGTTTTTCTACCATATGTAAATAAACTTTTCTAAATAAATATATTTGGATAGGATTTTTTTAACTTCCCTCTAAACCTGTGGTTCCCAATGTGTGGCAATTTGGTTCTTAAGGGGGACAATTCAAGAATGAGTTATTAACTGAATGTTTTTTCTAGTGAGTATGAGTGTGCATGCGAGTGAATACATATGGTGCATACACAGTATACATACATAAAAATATGTGTGTGTGTGTGTGTGTGTATATATGTATATATATATATATATATATTTGTGTATTTAGGTAGCAATCCTTCTTTCATGCACATTTCATTAAAAACGACTGACAAGGTGCTTTTATTTAGTTTTTTATATAATTTCTCGTGCGATCTAATAAAGTTTTTCTTTTCAGAGGATGAATTATATAAAAACTGTCCGAATGTTCTTTTTATCCGAGCGCTTTCGGCTATACATTCAGCCATTTTCAAGGATTATATTTCAACTGTTAGAATTAGAAATACAAATAGTTTTTTTATATGTATGTTTTATAAAGTGAATCATTTTTTTTGTTTAGTTTTTATATAATTTATCCTCTGAAAAGAAAAACTTTATTAGATCGCACGAGAAATTATATAAAAAACTAAATAAAAGCACCTTGTCAGTCGTTTTTAATGAAATGTGCATGAAAGAAGGATTGCTGCCTAAATACACAAATATATATATATATATATATATAATATATATATATATAGAGAGAGAGAGAGAGATAAATGAAACGGCCAGATATAAGCAACCATATACGTGCATGTTGGCATGCATACAGAGGCAAGTAAATAAATAAACATCAAATTTATTCATGTGGTGTAAACACAACAGTGCTCGATGTCGTTAGACAGAGCAAAGATTTATATCAATAAATATACATATACCTACGTTTTGGTGCGCAATCGAAGTTTTGCTGGTTTTCCAGCTCATCGGGTACAAAGTATATGTTATCGCATTATCGATATTACATCCCTTTCTACTGCATTCTTGTAAGATATACTTTGTGCCTGATGAGCTGGAAAACCAGCGAAACTTGTCGCACACCAAAACGTAGGTGCATGTGTGTGTATGTATATACATATATATTGGAAATTATTAGGAGGATTTGATAATTAAGTAATTCATCGAGTCTGAAACCTTAACAGAAAGCACTGGACGGCTGTTTCGTCCTATATTTGGGACTCATCAGCAGTGCGTATCCGCTACTGAGAATTGAAACCCCGACAGTTTGTCAAGCAAACATCATACCAACTGTTCCAACAGGCCTCGGTGACGAAGAGATAGCAAATCAGACTCAATCAATACATACATATATATATATATATATATATATATATATATATATATATATATATATAAAAGTGAACATAGAAGTCAACACTTAGAGGCGACAGTTTGTTTTATGCTAGTGCAATCGTCAGGCAACTAGTGCTGTTATTTTTCTCGGCTATTTATATATAAGGGTCAGTGGTGCATTGTGGGTAGTCTATTTTGGCGGTTACTTTTACCGGAAGTCGTTTATTTATTTATTTATGTCAAATTATTTTGCTTGTTTTATTATTTTTATTTTTTATCTTATATATTTATTTATTTATTTAATATTTCGATCGGTGTTTTTTATTAACGTAGTAAAAATTTGTTTATATTGCTTATTGTTGGTAGTCTATTATGGCGGTCATTTACCGGAAGTCGTTTATTTGTTTATTTATTTGGGTCAAATTTTTTTTGCTTGTTTTTATTTATTTTTATTTTTATTTTTTATCTTATATATTTGTTTATTTATTATTGATTAAAGCTATTTGTTGAATGTTGTGGTTTGTTCTGACTATTATTTTGGCGGGAACAGTTTTTAATTTATTTATTTGGATTGATTATCTTTATTTGTTTTTTTCTAAACGGCTAGTTTATCGGTATCGGTTGTTAGTTTATTTATATATTTGGATGTATTTAGATCAATTTATTATACTTGTTGTTATTTATTTGTTACACTGTATATTTTCTCTTTTTGGTTTTTGATTTTTAAATAATGCAGTATATTATTTTTTATTATTATTATTTTTTTTTATTTTTTTATCGTTATATAACAGTTATAACTTTTTCTTTCATATGTCCTTTCAAAATGTGGGCAATCGTGGCTCTCCATAACGTCTTTTGTTGTTCTTTGATCTCTTTATCATCCTTCTTTGTCTTTGTTCTGCCATCCAGTCACTCAAACTCATTAAGTAACTTTACTCAAATTTGGTGGCACTTAAATATCTACTTAGGAAGTCTTCCACAGAACTGGTTTGGAAGCTAAGGTCATGAGTTGGATTCTTGCTGAAAAAAAATTCTATAAGCCCCACCAAAAACCAAAATTTTATAAACCCCGACCCCCCCCCAAAGAATTTTATAAATCCTGATAAAAAAAAAATGATATAATCCCAACCAAAAACAGTAACTAAAGTAAATTTGAATGCACACCATGGAGCAATGGTTAGCATTCTAGTCTCACAGAGCATTACTGATGTAGTGAATTCAATCTTTAATGGATCTATCATAATTGTAGTTCTGTGTAAATATCTAACCCCCCCCCCCCAGCCTTCTGTTAGATGATAAGAAGTGGAATAAAAACCATTGATAGAAAAGTGACAATGAAAGATCTTCAAAAATTCTTTCATAATCTCATATGGAGTTTCTAGGAAAATTATTCTTCATAGCAAGATGTCTGCTATATTTCATAGTGCCGTCATATTTAGTAGTTCCTCCATACATCATTTACCAATCAAAAATCTTCAAACAATTTTCTGTTTGAAAGTCAAGCATCCAATTAGTAAATTGCATTAATTCCTTGGTGCAATTTTTTTGTGTACTTGACAAAAAGAAAGAAGAAAAATTTAACTTCATTTAAACTGGAGAAAAAGCATCATTGAAAGACGAGCTAAAAGAAACAAAAAGATTACAAATTGAAATAAAATAAACAAAAATATGATTTCAATCGTCATAAATATCCGATGACAAATATGTTTCTTTTTTTTTCTTTTTTTATTGTATGAACCAAAGTCTATAAAAATAATTAATTCAAATCTATTTGCTGATGCAATATTTTTGATAATTGGATTTTTTCTAGATTTGTTTTTTTAATACTGTAACTTGTCTTTGTCAATCCAACTTTCATGTATTGAGTAGTCTTGAAAGAATTTATGAAGAGATTGAGGAATATATATTCTAAATACCAGACACAAAAAATATCTCCTGAAATTAAGACCTTCAGTTTCTTAAGAATCGTTGCTCATTTATATATTAACACTTTAACTGCTGCATTTTTATAGTATTGTTGCCTGGCTGTTCTGGCCCACTTTGGGGGGAAATAGAAAACGGCCATTCACTGGAAATAAGACTATAAAAATTTTGACAGTCCATTTTTGTTTTGATTAAATTTGATCAAATACTCTGCAAACACCAATACACGATAAAAAATATGTCACAGAACAGGTTGCATTGTACACTATTATTAGGTTTATGCTAGTTTGGAAATAAGACTTTATGCTTTGACCCTCTATGAGGTCACTCTAGACCTCAAGTGGAATCTATATTTGCAATCCATTGCTAGAGATACTAGAAAAATGGTTGACTTCTTCTACTGCTCCAGAAAGTACTTGATTCATTCTGTCATTACAAGAATCAGATTAGACCAAAAATGGAATCTCGCTGCCTTATTTGAGCTGGAGCTGCTCCATCGTCACTTTCCAAACTTGATAAAGTTCAAAATGCTTTACAGGATATTGAGGTACTCCTGATGCAAGTGATTCTTAATGTATTTTCAGGCCAATATAACACATGGACAACACTGTTTGCTTGACTTAACTGGTTTTCATTAAAATGAGATGATCATTTCTGCCCTTGTTGGACTCATGATGAGGTTCCATGCTTTGAGTGTCTATTGAGTTTCAAGCTCCACTCCAGACTTCAAGTGGAACGCATATATACAATCCATCACTGAAAAATGGTCGCAGTGCATTCTATTGCTCTGTGAAATATCTGTTGGTTCCTCTCATGTTTCACCAAAATGGAGTATTGCTGCCATATTTAGTTTTGAGCTGCTCAATCTTCAAATTCCAGGCTTGAAAAATCATTTATGCAGCTTTGTGTGTGTGTGGGGGTCTTATTTTCCACTCTGCAATCTCTTTGCCACAAATGCAAAATTACAAACTGGTCATGACTTTATCACTACTTCCATAGCAAATGTTCAGAAGAACTACATTTTATAGATCTACCATTCAAGACTTTTTACTTCACATTAGTTCCATGGAGTTGAATTGCACTTTTTTTTCCTTTTTTTTTTTTCATGTTCTGAATATGAAAAAGGAATCCAGCTCTGACTGTTTTTTCCAAGAACTTGATCATTTTTATTCAAGGATCAAGAGTTATCTATCCTTCTTATCCTCACTTCTAATACCTTCACTTCCACACACACACACACACACACACACACACACACACACACACACACACAGTGTGCGATGGATAAATTGTCGTCTAAATTATGCAAAAAAAAAAAAAAAAAAAAATGTAAATAATGCTGACATCTCATTTTAACAGAAATATTTACCGAAATTACACAAAAATATCTTCAAATACTAGAGAGTAAATTTATTCAATAAAATTGTGATTGGCTTCAACCATAGACTCCAGACGACTATGAAATTTGCATCTCTTTTGGACGGCCTCCTTGTTTAAGTTGGTAAATGCATCCAGACAGATATACCGGGATGGATGGATTGATTCCATTTCTTAAAAACTTTCGGTCCGAAGAGATGAATATAACAATATTCATGAAATAAATTTTAATCGAGTTGGATTTTTAAGGTGTTTTCTTAATTTATCATTATATATTGCTCTGTAACTTACATTGAGCTCTCATTGGATTAATTGACTAAATATTGTATGACCTAAATGTAATAAACATTATTACAAATATCAAAACTTAAAACCACCAAAAAGCAACACATAAAAAAGTATCCAAAACAAATAGATGGAATATATAAAGAAACCAAATGATAAATAAGCAATCTTCAGTATAATCCCGAAAGGAAAGAACTGTTTTTTATTCTTGTTTGATTATTTCATTATTGTTAATGTTATTCCTCAAGTTTTTTGTTTTTACTATTTTGTAAACAAAATTGCTTGTGTTTACAAAATAAAATCTGTCAGACTGGGGGTAGTAGGGAGTGGCTTGGAAAGAGAAATTGGCATGCTGAGTTCAAATCCTAGTGCAAATATAGTTTGGGGAAAAGGTATGAATGTATCTCTTCTTCCACACAAGGCTATAGGTTAAATAGTAGGGAAGACTGTGCTCTTCAGCCTTGGTGGGCAATCAATCTAGAAAGACAATCCTGAATTCAAAACCAGTTGGGCATGCAACTTGCAACTCCATCCTATAAAAACTTGTTTGCTATGGAAAGCACAGCAGTGACAACTATAGTGTTTAAAGCTGTGAGCCCCACGTTTCTCAGCAAAGTCAAGGGTCATGAGAGAATGAGTTCGGAAATGAGAGGTTTCCTAAACAAGTTACAGTAAAATAATTAGAATGAAATACAAAGCCATGTTCTTATATGAAGCAGGCAAAGGAGACTTTTGTTTTTTTATGTATTTTCTAAACTTTACCCCATTAAATGTTTGGATTAAAAAATAAAAAAGCATATTTTACAAGTTTAGCAATGAGAAAAACAAATTTTTTTTCCAAAACTCATGAGCTCTGTATTTGAAAAATGACTTAGAAAATGTTCTGGAAGGTTGTGATGGTACCCACTCGTTCTAGGTCGTGTGAGGGTGAGAGTTCTAAGAATTTACTAAGGGAAGCAGCAAACATGATTTAAAAAAAAAAGTGGCTTCCTCCTTGGATCAAATAAGAGGTTTAATGTTACAAATATGACACCCACCTCCATTCCTTAGTTTCATTTGTTCAGACATTTACAGCTAAAACTTGCCGTGTCACATACACAGGGATAAACCATCCTCATTTCCCTTTGTATTCCATTGGTAAGGAGGAAGTTCCATTCAGATAGCTTTTCCCTAAGAGCTGCTGCTTTGTAGAACAGGCTTCTGAGAGGATGCATTCCCAATCACTACAATCTTAACCAAAGTCAACCGTTATCTATCCTGATAATCTGCACTTCTTACCTCTTCTTCCTTTGTCTATAAAACCACTTCACTTAGTACCACTCTACCTTGAGGGCCTTGTATTCGATGAACAGCAATTAAAAAAACAAAATCATTTCCTGAAGGTCAGACAGTAAAGCAGTTAAAATGATAAAAAACAAGAATGAATCCAAATGAATGAATATATATATATATATATATATATATATATATATATATATATATAGGCAGCATTTTTTCATTGATGCATGTTTCATTAAATAATATAGACATGTTTTGTCTATTTATTTTAAGTAAATTCCTTTCATATTGTCTGATAAGCTTAATCATATTATCATTGAAAGATGATACACAATGCATGGACAAAACAATGATAGTCTGTTGCATGAAAAATTTCCAAGCAATGACGAACTCGTGTATACGAGGCGTCTGTATTGTTTCATATATTGAAATGTAATTGTCATCTTTGGTAATGGCTTATGTAATCCGAAAGCTTAGATAGGATTCAAACATGTATCAATATGGTGATTTTCTTTCATCTTTCAATGTTAATATGATTAAGCTTATCAGACAATATGAAAGGAATTTACTTAAAATAAATAGACAAAACTTGTCTATATTATTTAATGAAACATGCATGCATATATATATGTGTGTGTGTGTGTGTGTGTGATTCACAGACAGTACTGTTTTGCTGTATCACAGCTCCTCAGTGCAACTAGACATCTGAATGACTTTTTTTTTTTTAAATCATATCACCCCAAGCAAGGCCAGAGGCCACTATCGCGCAAGGGGTTAAAGAAGGGTTGGAGGAAGAGCAGATAGGAGTGGCAAGGGAGGGGATGAGGAAGAAGAGAAAGACAGTGGGTCGATCAAGGCAAGGGGGCCACAAAAGATCCGGAGCGAGAGCAGATAGGAATGAGAAAAGAAAGGATGTGGAGAAGGGAAGTGGATAGATCAAGGCAACTGGAGATGTCGATTGACGCTACACTTAAACCGTTGGAGATCGTATTTGTCAGGGAAACAGTAGTAGGGAAGGGAGTTCCATAGGCGGGATGTGCGAGACATGAAGCTATTGGAGTAGAAGAGACGTCTACATCTAACAGTTTCCACGGTGTAGGGGTGGGAGCGGGATGCCAGCCTGGTGGGGCATTTAAATTCACGAGGCCTGGGGACAAGCGAACGCAACTCCTCAGAGCAATTACCGTGGAAGTATTTGTAAAAAAGGCAGAGCGAGGCAACATCGCGTCTGTGAGAGAGCGACTGCAGACGAGATGACAGATCAGGGCCAAGCCTCAAGCCAGGATTGAAACCCAACTGATTTGGTGTTGATCAGAGTTTCTACTGCTGAGCTATCTTCATTTGACGGAATGAGCTAGCTAAATCCAGCGTATTGTTTTTACAAATGTAAACAAATACCTATATATATATATATATATATATATATATATATATATATATATATATATATATATATATAAAAAACTTTCAGTTGAATCTGCTTGCCTTGATTTCAACTTTACAGTATCTTCAGGCAATTTTTATCAATTGACCTCTCAATGTTTTATTTTTTAAAATATAAATAAATACACAATGCCTTTTTTCTCTTTCCCCCTTTCTTCTTCTCTTTCCTTCTTCACATCCTCCTCCTCGTTTTCTATCACACCCAACATCATGTGTTTGTTTATGCCAGTGCATTGCAAACAATGTGACTAAAATATGCTAGAGCCCTATCATGAGTGAACAACATGTGTCTTCATATTAGCAGGGTTACATCCTCTAGCAGGTCTAGAAGTCTGTTTGAAATAAAGTCCCTGTAGACAGCTCCTGTAAGATGTGCCTGGAGAACATATGGACCTACCAGTCACTCACCTACAATTCCAGCCCACACATTAATCGTAAACTGATGCTGGTGTCTAGCCTGTATTATACTATGAGGATTCCAATCCGCTCATAAATGTTGGTTGTGTAAATTTGTTATTCCATCTTTTCGAAATGTTGCCTCATCTGTAAACAAGACTGAAGAGACAAACTGCGGATCAGCAGTTTGTGTAATAAACCATCGGCAAAAGTTCTCCCATGATGAGTGGTCAGAGGGCAAAAGACCCTGTACACGTTGCAAATATACAGATACAGGAGCTACTCTTGAAGTACCTTCCATGTGGTACTATGAGATTTACAACATGCTAAGGCCACTTGACGTGTGGTGATACCTAGATCATCTCTGACAGCCTGTAGAATGTGTTCTTTGTGGTCAGGCATACAAGCGGATCTCAGTCTTTCTTGATCCATAGTTTGTGGAGCCACAGGTCCTGTCTCAGCAACGTGTTGATAAACAGCAGCAAGAGTTGGATCACTTGGCTGCCGTTAGTCTGGAAATGCAACCGGATTCAGCCATGCAGCCTCTCGTCTCTTACCATTCGTGTGGCTGTATGTAAAAATCATATCTGCCTGTCCATGATATGTTAAACAGAATACTTCTCAGTTAACTATTACACATGTTAAACGTTGAAGAGAGACGAGCCACAAATATACACGAATGATAAATGTAACCTAGTCTACATGACAACACAGTGCCATCTACCGTAAACTTTCTTTAAACTTAACTAAAAAAAAAAAAGGATTTGCAGACTTATATTTATGTGAACTTTTGTTCTTGTTTTTGGTGTGAGGAATCCACTCCCAAAGTTTGTAAAAGTATTTTTGATATATCCTATATATATATATATATATATATATATATATATATATTAAAGACATTTATATTATGTTTAACTTTCTTTTTATAGATACATGTATTTAAGCAAATGCTCTGTTTTATAATAAACAGTATTAAATAACATTTACCGGCCTGAATGTCCGAGAAATTTTCATAGAAAATTCAGGCCGGTAAATGTTATTTAATACTGTTTATTATAAAACAGAGCATTTGCTTAAATACATGTATCTATAAAAAGAACGTTAAACATAATATAAATGTCTTTAAAATAAATTGTCGGGCTATGTCCAATTCTAAAATATATATATATATATATATATATATATAATGTAGTCCCTCTGTTACGATGACCCACACTTACAGCTGTCACAAGACAATAAACTTTATTTATACTAGGGATGAAGAGATGTTGGGAATTCTCAGCCTTATCTCAACTTATATAACTGTAGGCTAATAGTGATATTCTATAAATAATTCTATATTTGGCTTTTATATTTTGACATCTTGCAGGTTTTAAAACAAAAGCAGTATCATTCAGCAACTGGGTACAAACCTAACAAAGCAATGGCTCAATAAGGTTTTTTATTTTATTTTTTTGACACTCATAAATAATAAAAAAAAACAAAAAAGATTTTTTTAAGACTCTGATGTTAAATGATGCTATGTTTACGTCTTACAAGTGATATTCAAGTTTATGCTAGAACAGACTCCTGATGAAGTGGTCAGAATAGAACCCATTGTAATTTGAGGACAACTTGTCGTTACAACAGCTGCTCTACAAAATAAAATAAAAACAAAAATTGTATACAGCACATTTTATTGATGAGAAGAATTGGAATATTACAGTTTTATTTTGTCTTTGTAATAAATAAGATTTGATAGGATAAAAATAAAGCCAGAGTAAACATTGTTCCTTAAAAGAAAAATTTCTTTTAATCAATGGCAGCATTCAAACATTCAGAATTTTATTCTTGGTATATTCTCTAGCTTCTTATACAAGTAGACCACATTTTCTGGCACTCTTGTTTCCAGAACTGTCAGATTATCTATTTTGCCAGATCAAGAGATGTCACATTATTATAATAATTAAAAAAACAAACAAACCCTCTAACGTAATAATTATTCGAATCTCATTTCTGTAAAGTGTTAGGACTGTTAGACATTTTAATTAAACATGTATTTCTCATGTTAAACAGGCTTGGTAGAGTTTATTGTATCAGATGTCCACTATTTGAAAAGTGAATGACACTACACCTTCATAGTGCAGTATTCCTAGATCTTGAAGTTGGATAATGGATGTAGTGTCTCGTGCTAAGTATGTTCTATACACATTAGTCTTTTACCTCAGTTCAGCTTAAAAATAAATAACAAATAGTTGTCCAGAATAAGAATTTTGCAGTTTTTTATCCGCAGATGTGTGCTCCAAATTTTGTCTAGAAATGCCAGAAAATCCGTGATCCACCAGGATGACCATATTTTGTGTTGCATAGGATGCACCCTGTTAGAGCATTGGTAATATACCATATATATTCTTTCTAAAGATGTTTGGATCATTAAACTTGGGTGACTTGTTGGTCCCAATATTGACTCCAAATGTGACCATCACTGTATAGGATGCAGGGTGATTGGGGGGGGTAAATGTTTGCAGGGTGGGTAGAGAATGCAGCTTATATGCTTCAAAATATGGCCATTTCATGGATTCATTTCTGATGAGTTTTTTTTTTTTTTTTTTAGTGCAGTCAACCGAGCAAACAGCATTATACTTAGATTTCGCTTTGTGTTTATTCCTCAAACAATCATGTACCCAGGTAGAAATCAAGTACCTGGTTACCTGTACCAACAAGTCATACATACCCAAGCAGTTGTGTACCAAATAAAATTAAAACTGAAACAACACTTTCAATGAAGATCTACAGAAAGATGAAATAGAAATGTAACGGGTCATGTGTCCCCCAGCAGTAAATCAGTGATTGGTCGTTGCCATGGTAACTTAAAGCAGAAATATGTACACAAATATATCACACACTTTCAGTTCCCATATACTTCAGGTTTAATCCATTCATACATATAAATACTAGTATGCTTTATTAATTCACACATCACTGGACACATTTCAGAAATGGAGATAAAATTTTTCTGTTTGGCTGTAAAAAAATGAAACATTGTAGAATAAAGAAATGAAATTTTTGTGAATCAAATCTGAACATGAAATTAAAAAAGAATGTTTAATTGGATTTCATTAATTATAATAATCCCTTCATCAATCTTTATTAGGTTGTTTTTTTTGGGGGGGGGGGTTCCATGTTCGTCCATATCATTTATTTTCATCAATACAAGCAAAAAATTTACATTTAAATCTTTACAAAGTCTCAAGTTTGAAAATGTAAAAATTGTTTTTAAAAAAAACAAAAAAACCCCACTCAAAATCAAGTTTATTACTACCTCTGTCCTATAAAGGTTGTTACAGTTACATTTTGCATATAAGATATGCATGTAACGACTATTATGGGACAGAAGTAGTATTCTTTACAACCACTATCCCATAACAGTTGTTAGATTTGCAAACACATTTCAGTTGCTAAATGTAAAAACTTGTATGGACTGAAATTGAAGTCTTTACAAGTTGTTACATTTAGCATCTGAAATATATTTTCTAATGTAACAACTATTATGGGATAGTGGTTGTATTAAGTTTAAATTAAATTGGTCTGGAATTTTATAATAATCTTAATTATTATACAATTCCACACCAATTTTCTCATCTTTGTTTTGTTTGGCTATTGCAGCCAACAGCTTTCCTCAAGTTCTTGATGTAGTTTGTAATCTGCAAACTTCAAATGGAACTTTGTATTTGGTTTGAGGAGAATTCTTTTACTTGACACATCCAGTGAACTTAGGCAATTTCAGAATTCATAATTGTCAGTTCTTTCTTATTTCACCATTAGAAAGAATTGGCAGTCATATGTCCTGAGTTTGTCTAAGAAGGACACTGGATGTATAAAAAATGAGACCAACATACTTACAGTAGATTAAATAAAGGGTTCTGTTTAAAGTTTCTGGAAGGTTACTCAATGTGGTAGATATCTGGTGAGATTTAGGAGGGCACAGTAAGTGAAATCACTTGAAAACAAGAAAGATGTAAAAAAAAAAAAAATGAATAATTGTAGTGACACCTTATCTCAGAAATTCAGTTTAAAATTGTGAATGTAAAAAAAAAAAGAATGAGAAAAAAATAGAAGAAATATAAAATTAAAATGATCGAAATTCAGAATTATGAAAAAGATGAATGCAATATAAATTCTTAATTGAATGAGAGCAAAGGAAGATTAATTGATGGGGAGATTCAAAATGGAGGTCAAATAAGCATCAGTATATGAAGCTATCTGCAAAAAACAAAATAGAAAAACTGAATTTGTTAAAGAATGATTATAAAAAAAATTTCCACAAGATTTTTAATTGAAAACTATTTTTTTAAATTCAGGCAATGGACACATTTCATCTATCAAAATTTATTAAAGATAACTTTATTTTTGATTCTATTAAAAAAACAAAAAAAAATCTTTTGTAATGAATATTTTTCATTCAACACCATGCACAAAATTGCTGTAAGAATGATTGGAAATGTTAAATTGCTTTCTGTTAATTCAGCAGCTTTTTACTTTCTTCTTCGGACATAGTAATTATAATAAACTGTGAATGGATGTGCCTAAAATGTCAATAGGCCAGTCTTTAAAATTGAAGTAGATCACAAAAGCAGGAGAGGAGCTCATAGTAGACAAACTTATGGACAAAAAATTCAGGCCTTTATTTTTTATAAAATTGCATGGTTGATTGAATAAACGGCCACAAAAAACACATCAGTATACTATCATCATCACTGAAATGTAATTAAAGAGGATTTGAGTCGTTTTTCTTTTCGAGATGTTTTGTTTTATATAAAAATACTACCCAATGATTCAACTTAAAGGCAGCATTAGACAAGATTTTGATATCAATTTGAATGATCACACTACAAGGCTCAAAATTCTGACAAATTAAACAAAATTAAATTCAGGATAAAAAAAGCTAGAAAAAATAATTTTGATCTTCATACATTAATATATAAAAATTTGTTTATGCACACACACACACACACACATGTTACAAAAACAAAGAAAATCTTTTTGCTAAAAGAAAGCTGACCATTTTCTGGAAGCTGATTTTTATTTTTTTTTTTGTAATGACAATGCTCAATATTGAGGGATGAGCCTTAACAATAACAGATTGTTTGCTTATCTCGACTCAAAGTATTGCAGATTCTGAAATTCACTCACCAGCTATGAAATAAAAGTGTATTTGTCTTCTGATGAGTGGCTTTCAAAATCTGTCCAACTTGGAGCAGAGATAAACAAATATTGTATTTATTTTTATATATATATATATATATATATATATATATATATATATATATCAGAAATATAGTTTTAAGGTGTGCTATATTTATGGGATAAAGTGCTCAATATCAGAGATAGAGCATGTGTAAATATAAAAGTGAACATTGAAGTCGACACTCAGAGGCGACAGGCTGTTTCATGCTGGACTTAATTGTCAGGCCTGACGATTGTGTCTAACATGAAACAGCCTGTCGCCTCTGAGTGTTGACTTCAATGTTCACTTTTATATAATATATATATATATATATATATATATATATATATATCCGAGCTAATCTCAAAATGCAGACATGAAAACAAATTTTTACTACGTAACTTAAAATAGAAAAATAAATAAATATATAAATAAACAAAATAACAATAAAATAAGCAAAATAAATTACTCCAAACAAATTACAAAACTACACCTGTTAGAATATGCGAAAAAAAATCAATAAAGTAAATAATGAACAAATTATCAAACTATTATGAACAAAAAATTAAACTATAAAAATCAAAACTAAAAAAATCAAAACAAAAGAACGGACGAAAGTTATAACTGTTATATAACAATAAAAAAAAAAAATTAATAAAAGATAATATACTACGTTACTTAAAAATCGAAAGCCAAAAAGAGAAAATATACAGTGTAACAAATAAATAACAGCAAGTATAATAAATTGATCTAAATACATCCAAATATATAAATAAACTAACAACTGATAACGATAAACTAGCCGTTTAGAAAAAACAAATAAAGATAATCAACCCAAATAGATAAATTAAAAACTGTTCCGACTAAAATAATAGTAAGAACAAACCACAACATCCCACCCCAAAATTCAACAAATAGATTTAATCAATGACAAATAAACAAATATATAAGATAAAAAATAAAAATGAAAATAAATAAAAACAAGCAAAACAATTTGACCCAAATAAATAAGCAAACATCCGACTTCCGGTAAATGACCGCCATAATAGACTACCAACAATAAGCTATATAAACAAATTTTCACTACATTAATAAAAAACACCGATCAAAATAAAAAATAAATAAATAAATATATAAGATAAAAAATAAAAATAAAATTTAAAAAAACAAACAAAAAAACAAGCAAAATCATTTGACATAATAAATAAACAAATATGCGACTTCCGGTAAAAGTAACCGCCAAAATAGACTACCCATAATGCACCACTGACCCTTATATATAAATAGCCGAGAAAAATAACAGCACTAGTTGCCTGACGATTGCACTAGCATGAAACAGACTGTCACCTCTAAGTGCTGACTTCCATGTCCACTTATATATTTATATATATATATATATATATATATAGGATTATTTTTGTTATTTTTATATTAAGTTATCAAATATCTTATGCGCTTTTTATTGGTGTTAGGTGGGGGGGGGTGTATATATATATGTATATGTATATATCTATATATATAGTGGCCTGGTGGGTGGTGTCATGGATTGCAGCTCAGAATGGGAAATTGGAAAGCTGAGTTTGAATTCCAGTCAATTTTGTTGCATTCACTTGCATGCAAATACTTTAGGGAAAGGCACAAATCCTTCTCTTCTTCCCACCCCAGCTATAGGTTAAATAACAAGACAGACTTAGCTCTTTAGCCTTGGTTGTCGACCAGTCTAAGAGGATCTCATGACACACTATAAGGTTTCTGTATTCAGCTCTACCAAAAACTGTGGCTGGTTCTGCACAAGCATTCACCACTAGAATCAAATCATATGTGCACTGGAGGATGATATGCTGATAAATATCATCAACCAAACCATTTGTGCAGCAGGGGAGGCTGTCTGACTGTTCAGTTCTAGGAGCTATATTGTTGAACCTTCATACATCGAACATGATGAGAGGGTACATAATTCTTCATATATAAATGACCAAGGAAATTCATAGTAGTATGAATCTATCCAGCCTCTATCTTCAAAACAACTTCAAAGAGGTCGTTTGACCAACACAAGGACTGACCAAAATTAACGATAAAAAAAAAACAAATGAAAACTACAGATAAAATTCATTTTCTTCAGAAAGTCAGTCATTCCTGTAGTTCACTGATACTAACAAGCAGAATTTTTTTTTCTCCTGCTGGTGGCCATGCTGGCCAAAAGTGCTTGAGAATCTAAATAAAATAAAACCAAAAGAATATTGATACATAAACCAGTGTGTCTGAAAATTTTAATTTTTTAATTTCTCAGTATTTTTTTATTGTTCAAAACATTATATATATATATATATATATATATATATATATATATATATATATATATATATATATACATATATTTATATTTTTGTCATCCACAGACAGACTGTTTCGCTGTTTCACAGCTCATCAGTGTGGTTAGACGTCCGGTTGCCTCTAGCTAGGATCAAAACCCGACTGAATTGGCGTCAGTCGGAACATCTACCACTAAGCCATTGGCTCATGGCAGGGATGAAGGTGAATTTTAGCATGTTTATTTTTAGATTTAGATAAACACACAGTGACTGACAGTGACTCAATGCATGCATGCTCTCTGGCTAGATTTGAACCCGTGCCTCTCTGGAAAGAGGGACCTCTCGTTTTTTACTGATTACAATGATTCCTTCTTTCCCCATATATATTAATCTGTATATTGGTATACAGTTTTATATGGCAAATTAATTATGAATACATTTTTTCATGAGGATGTCCTCTTAAATATTTATATCCACAAGTAAAATGAGTGCAAGTCAAACTGTAATGCAATTTCTTTTATTATATAAGGAACACCATGAAACATATCAGACATCAAAAGATCATTGGACATCACAGGCTGACATCTCTACTTGCCGACTTAGTCACCATCTCTAGAAGTAGAGATATCAACCTGTGATGTATAGCAATATCTTGATGTATATTTGATTGTGTTTCTTATTTCTTAGATAATAAAACAAATTGCATTACTTTTTGACCCATCGTCATTTATTAGCTTTGTTTTATGATCAATTGCATAATATATTCTTGAGAATTTTAATTTCCATTCTTTTGGATAAGGGGGGCCAGAAAGAGTTATTGAGAAATTGTTAAAATACATAACCTAAGGCCTGTCCTGGGTAGGACGATAAACTACATCCATGCCCTGGATAAGATAATAAACCATGTCCAGCAACAAGGCCTCTGATCAGGAGGTTTTGAGAAGCATGGAACCACCTCTTGATTGCTTGTGTTCCCAGATCTGCCCAGGGTAGTGGCACCTGTTGGGGTCCCAGCTATGGGTAAATAGTTAACCCCCAAATTGGGGTCAAAACACTATGAAAGTGTAAAAATAGGTTTTCATACCAGAAATACCTTGTAAAAAATTATTACCTGCAATACATTTTTGGAAAAAAAATATTACCAGTAATAAAAATCTTGTCGGCATTAAATAACCCATTGAGGTTGATATGCCTTAAAACAAAAAAAAAACCCAAACCAAAGCAAACCATAACCTAATGCTTAAATGAAAGAGAAAGTCACATGGTAATATCAGTTGACTAAATATGCTTTCCTTATACATATATATATATATATATATATATATATATATATATATATATATCAAATATGTGGTGCAGTTCAATTTATATTACAATGAATCATTCATACAAAAAGTAAATTAGTAAAGTTAATGATATAAAATGGCAAAATCCCTTCGCTAACAAAATTTTAAAGATGCATTAATCTACCAATCGCTCGATGAATGTTATGACTCCTGTTTTTTTTAATTATAAGCTTTAAAATATAAAATTATAATTTCCATGCCTGAAGAAGACTGAATGTACAGTCGAAAGTACTTGCATATTAAAGAAAGACCTTATACAGCTTATAATTTTAAAAAACAGAAGTCATAACATTCATCAAGTGATTAGTAGGTTAATGCATCTTTAAAATTTTGTTAGCGAAGGGATTGCGCCATTTTATATCATTAACTTTACTAATTTACTTTTTGTATGAATGATTCATTGTAATGTAATATATATGTGTGTGTGTGTGTGTGTGTGTGTGTGTGTGTGTGTGTGTGTGTGTGTGTAATCAAATGCATAACCCTCAAACCCAGTACACAGACATTCACACCTTTTATATACTAAATTATTTTTATTAAGTATGTGTAAAAGTTTCCGGAAAAAATGGGTTTTAAGTGTATATTTTTTCTTTAGTTTTCAGAAGAAAAAAAACTTGCTAGAAAAACTTTTGCATGTGCCTTATATATATATATATATATATATATATATATATATTATCTGCATAATCAAAATAAGATGACAAGAAAGATTTTATTGATTGGCTGCGTGGTTGTTGCGTTTCCATTTAGTAAAGCAGAAAATATTCTGTTTGCTTTCATTTAGCTTTTTGATAATCATAAATTTTGGTTTCTTATTTAAATGTGTCTGGGCACCAGCCATGAAGTAACGGTTAACGATCTTTTATTGCAGATCATTGCAAGGGTAGGGATTTTTATCCTCACTGGGTGCTCCCAAATAGTGGCTCAGTGACAGAGCAACTGTTATAAGTATCTAGTATTTAAATATATGTGTATGTAAAAATTTAGAACTCGCGTGACTTATAAATAGCCATTTCTGGGCAGTGTAGATCATTAATTCCAAACTGAGTTACCAAGATTCTTTTTTGGTTATTTGTTTTTTAAATATTTGGTTTGGCTGGTGTTTTTGCTTCGGTTTAAAATTCTGTGATTTGATATTTTTTATAAAATGTCATCCAATAGGATTTGAACAAAGTGAATAATTATTGTATAATATTCATCTTGCATATACTAAGAATTTCAAATTTGCATAATGTAAAGCATTTAAAAAAGAGATAAAACATAGTTTATTATAAATGGTGTGAAAAGGTTGCATTGTTTTATCAAATACACATGGATGCATTCACTCGACAACAGACACATATACTGATAAATAAATATACATTCAAATTATGCAAAGCCTCACTAATGAATGAGATTAGGGATTAAAATATTAGATAACTGGATTACTTAATTGACATTAAATTCCTTTTTTTGTAATTAATACAGAAATAATAATAGAAATTATGAAAGATTTAAAAATTTCTAAGGTTTAGAAACTAGAAAAAAAAAAAAATTGAAGAAAATGTGTCTTTTTCTTAAGAAGAAGAATAATAAAGTTTAAAGTAACATATTTCAGCAAATATATTTTTTTTACCTGAAAACTTTTCTACATAGATTTGGTCACAATTTAAAAAAAAAAAAAAGCAAAGCAAAATCAAAGACCTGCTTATCTAAAAGATACAGTTTGTCATTCTTAAAGACAACAAAGAAAATGAACTACATGGGCTAAACCATTATTATCTTGGCACTGGAGTAAATTTGTTATTTTAGACTATGGACAAAATTATGATGGTGAAGATGACAACCTTTCGACTGCTTTTATTGGGTGCTGGAGATGAGTGGCTGATCAAAGATTTCCCAGAAATACTGGACAAAATAATAATTGTCAAAATTACTGCCAGTTTCACCGTTGAATGAATTGGTTATTTAAACAAAAAAAACAAAAAAAATAAAAACACTACAATATGATAAATATATAATTTATCCTCTGTTTACCATAAACTAGGTATGGACATAGAAATTAGCCAAAAATCCACTCCAAAAGTAAAAAATGCATCACACTGAATTGAAAGAATTATACTGAACACAAAGAAATTACATATATATAAACTATATTAATTATACAAGAATTTATGCAAATTATTGTGTACATTAAAATAATTATTTAATAAGTCAAAAACTTTGATTTTAAATTATTTACAAAACAAAATCTTTTTACTCATGAGAATTTAAAGAAAAAAAGTCAATGACTGTACTGAAAATATTAATGTAAGTTTTTCAATTTTACAAATGAAACCTGCAAGATAATTGCTTTCCACTTGTAAACTGTTGACACAGGCCTGTTAAAACTATATCAAGTGATTAGATAAAATGGAGAAAAGAGATATATCTTTCTCTTGAACGTGGTATTTGTTGGAAATTAATGTGTTCAATTATTTAAGGCTTTTCTTGGTAACTACTGTTCATAGAAAATATGAGGACATGGAAAGTATTACTGAGAATTTGTTTAATGGGCCCCCCCACATATCTTCTTTTTTCTTCCATTTATGGACATTTAAATTCTAATGAACATTGAATTGAACCAGTGTGCTATGAATCAGTAAGCAGAATAATTTGGCTCTTTTGATCTACCATCAAACCAAAATGGAGGAATGTTTTACTTTTTTTTTTTCTTTTTAGAGAGTTTCATTTAAAAAATATTCAAGAAAATATTAATATGTTTGTATTGTGCTTTCATACCCAAATGTTTTATATTTTCTTTGGATTGTCATTTATATATTACTTTTTTTTGACGAAGCATTTTCACTTTTATTTTGTAATACTTTTTACTCCATCTTATAGCTTTTTATCACAACATACTGGGTCAATGAACACTTTGTTAGAGAAAAATAGAATGAAATCAGAAATAAAGTAGTAGTCTCCTACAAGATTTGAACACACATTTGCCACCTTGGGAGTCCTTTTTTCATGGACGTTGCTTTAACCACTTCAGCCATCAATGATTAAGTAGAGAACAAATCTATTGCTATTCTGCTGCACCTGTCTCTCAGTATCAATGCTATTTTTGTTTTGCTACCAAGTAAGATAAACACTATGTGATATTTAAAAAAAATATCAGAAAAAGAATTAAATAGATTGTTAAACTACATAGTTATTGAATAACTAAAAGAAACTTAGTGATATTATTTATAGCCATTTATTTCTACAGACATTAAACCTTTTTATTTCATCTACAAATGAATAAACGTGAACAATGAAACGATATAACAGAAACAATGAAAATTACTATATCTATGGTTTTTCAATAATTAGATTGTTAGACTACATGATTATAGAATTAAAAAAATGAAAGTAATATTAATTACAGCCATTTCTTTGTACAGACATTGAACATGTCATCTACCTATGAATTTTAAATACAAAATAGAAGTTTCTGTAAGTAATGTTCTCTATATTCTTGAATTGGGGGTAAAATGAGTAATTCATTTTAAAAATGGGGGGGAAAAAAATGTTATGAATTTTTTGATCAGAAAGTAATATTTTCCCGAATGACTAAGGATGAATTTGAAAAACGAATCAAATCACTAAAATATGACAAATAACGGATTTAGGTTTGTTTTTTTTAACATTTCAAGCAGTGTGAAGCATGAACAAAAAATGTAAATATCACAAAGAATATGAATTTCGTGAAAGTTTACTTGTCCAGAAACCAACCAGATATTCTAACTCACGTCTTAAGTAACAAAGTTAATTCCCTTTGTAAAATCTTATTTTCCAAAGTAGAAATAAAAGAACTTTTAAGTATGAACCTACGAGGTTGGATTTTGGGTTGATTTTTATGTCCATTCCTACCATAAACTCATTAATCGTCTCGGAGTACAGCCGAGCTGAGGGACCTCATTTTTATGCATTGCCCTCGTTTCTTTTTTGCATAAAATGTTTATCAACATTTTTTTTCTTTCAGAAGCAAAGGAAAATGTTTTGTCAGCAAAATGAAAAAAAAAAAAAAACAGTATAAGAATATGTGTTCTTGGTATTGTTGATGCCAGCATTGAAAATTCTTTAAAACTGAAAATCTTTGATGCCAATTATACAAAAAGTTCTTCTTTAAACTGTCTGCTGTACACATACTGTCAGTCGAATGGCATTTTTGACGGCTTGAAAATATTTTTTTTATGCCTTTGCAAATTTTACCATTTCTCAGTTTGGAATGTTTCTTATAAATAAATAAATAAATAATAGTAGCATTTTATAGATTTTTGTTTAAAAAGATTTCAATGTAAAAAAAAAAATTGTTCTTTGCAAATATCCTTTAACTGATTTTATTGAATTTTCTTTTCTTTTTTAACATAAAAATCCATCCATCAAGGAGATCAAATCACAGTCATTGGATAGCCAGATATATATGCAGCTATCTGTGTCATATGTAAGAAAGATGGAGGATATGCAATCAAAGTGTAACACACAAAGGAATCCTGGGAACAGAACAGCAATGGTGATGGGCAAAATCACAGCTGCTGGAAGACAAAAGAAAAAGAAACACAGTAGCAGAGGACTTTCGTTCGTTCGTTCGTTCCTTCTTTCCAAATCTAAATGCAAATTCAAGTTTCATTCAATGTGTGTGTGTGTGTGTGTGTGTGTGTGTGTGGCTGCCTCTACTTGGCCATTCATGCTTGTGTTTATTTCAAATATATTAGTCTATCAGAAAGAATTCCTCATCCAGATGCGTTCCACGAGAAGCCTCGTTTGGTTTTGTTTCACTCGAGAATTGGTCCAATGGGAAGGTTTCTGATCTAGTCCTGAAAGAAATAATAATAATAATAATAATAAAAAGATATCAACATGTTAGGAAGCAAGTTGGAGAAAAAATGAGATTCATTGTTTTTATATACAAGGTCTGATCAAAAAGCATTGTGACTGTTGCTATGGTAACAAAGCTAAAGTATGCAGAGTGAAACTGCTTGGCACAGATTGACCTTGAACTCAGTCATGCATGCACACTTATAGCATTCTTGTTCACTTCCCTTGTTTATAGCAGTTTGGAAGGAAACAGTGTAGAGTGCGGTCATCTTACCACCCCACAGAATTTTCGTCAGTGACCATGGCAGAGAAAATTGAGAAGAGAATCAGCATCAAATTTTATGAAAAGCTTGGTGATATCTGCGCAGGGACCTATGCAAAATTACAGAAAGTGTGTGTGCTGTGTACAAGTGATTCCAATGTTATCAAGATGGCCAACAAAATGTCAACAGTGACACACATTCTGGGAGACGCACAAACGGTAGAAATGATGGAATCATTGCAGCTTTTTGGAAACATCATCATGTGTGAGTTATCGGAGGATGTGTTGTGGAGTAAGTAGTACACCCCCCGGTGACTATATGAACCAGTCCATAACTAGAAATAAAGAGCTCCAGGTCAGTATTATGGGAAAAGAATCTGTTTGGAGTCAGTCTTCAGACTAATTAATACAGGCATCACGGCAAGTAGCCGAAGCATTACTTATATTATAAATGCCACGAAGCACGTTATAACAGTGGCGACGAGAGATTTGAAACTCAGGCGATTTATAACCGTTTTGACAAAGATTTGGAACTTTTATGACTTATGAGTTCCTGAATCCTCATTACAGTTATAAGAGTTGTTAATGGAGTTACAAGGATTTTTGAAACTCATGCTGATTGAACAAGTATGAAAAAAATATTTACTTGTTGCTTTGGGATGACGACAAGAATTTTAACTACATTGGTTTAAAAAAATTTTTTTTTCTTGTGTAGAAGAAAAAAAATTTTTTCTCCTGGGTGTAGGAAAAAAAAAATTCTTGTGAATATGGAGCAAATTTTGGCTTCAATATTTGAAATTCAACAAAACAGAAACTACAAAATCAGCAATGGGGGTTGTTGGATATAATTCTGAAGAAAAAAAATTTTTTCAATGTCTCTTATGCCGGACGCTGTTCAAAACACCATATCAGAATTTGTATACAATCCTGATGAGGAACTGACATTTTCTGTGTATTTTTGTACATATGAACAAATATTCATTCAGAAATGCAGTCGCTGAGAAGATGAGAGGAAAATAGCTCTGGTAGAGTATGAAAAATACTGCAACTATGTATTGCAAAAAAAAAAAAAGAGGTGAAATTGGTTTTGAAGACACAGTACACATTTTGATGCAAATCTTTAGTGACAAGAGCTCTCTGTTTAATGGAGGTGCATGACTAACATCATCAACAAAAAATGTGAAAAATTTAGATTAAAAGAAACATATGTTTAATGGGTTAATTTTCATTCAAGATTTAACAGCTAAAAAAGATGCTAATTTTAGCATCTTTTTTGATGAGTGAAAATTTTAGCAAAAATTGAAGAAAACAGTAATATTACACTACAAGAAATAGTAGACAATTGCCAGACAATTCTAAGTCTGAAACACAATGCTGAAGAAATTCAGGAAAAAGAAAATGCATTGATATAAACAAAGGACGAATGTACAAAAAGATTTTTCAAATATGGTAAATTATTATTATTATTATTATTATTACCAAATCAAAAAAACACAAATGGATTCCAAAAACAACACAAAAAGTTTCAAGGTTGGCGATAAAGTATTCTTTAGAGCATATAAGGATGACAAAGAAATGTGGGAAGACAACATAATAGCAGCAAGAATCAGGAAGTTGATTTACATGGAAAAGGGAAAAGATTTCAACATAAAAGGCACCATAGTCAGCTGAAAAAAAAAGGTTAATAAAAGACCTGGAAGAACCCAAAAAAATGCTATATGATGTTTTTGATGTAGGCTCCATGACATGTTGTGATGCTGGCACAAGGACAAGTTCCAGAAAAAGAAAGCACACTGAAGAACTGGAAGTGGATCCGAAATAGAAATGCTACAAAGTCAAGTATGTTGGCAAAGTCTCCAGAAAGAGGAAGGGGAGAGATACTAATACTCATAAAAACTAAAATATTTATAAAAAGTATTAATCTCAAAAGGGACAATGTTGTAGAGTAAATAGTACACTCCTGGTGACTATGTGAATTAGTCCATAACTATGAATAAAGAGCTCCAGGTCAAAGGTAAGAGAGAAAAAGCCATTTGGAGTCAGTCTTCAGGCTAAGGTGATAACAGATGACATGCAAGTTGCTGAAGCATTTCTTATAACAAAATGTATGAACATTATTTATGTTTAAGTTCATTCTTATTGAAGATTTGAGATGTGTCTCAGCCAAAACTGCTTTCAATTGACCAAAAAGAAAATCAGGTTTCAGCTGTGCAAGATCTCCTTGAAAACATAACAGGTGACAAATTGTGGGTCTATGGCTATGACCCAGAAACCAAGGCTATTTGCAGTGGAAGACGCCAACTTCTCTGAGACCAAAGAGTGCACAATAGAGTTGAAGCAATGTGAAAAAACTGATGAGTTTTCTTTGACTATTAGGGCATTGTTCATCATGAGTATGCCCCCCCCCCACTTGATCAGCCAGTAAACAAGACGTATTATTGTAACGTGTTACAGCATTTGTGGGATGCTGTTTATTGGAAAAGGACAGAATTGCATGTATCGGGTTGTGTGTGTAGAACTCTGTTAAATCTATTGAATTTTTTCTACAATTTTTAAGTAGCATCACTAAAATCTCAATTCTGTGCCAAAGTAGGATCACACAAACATCAAATTCCCACATTAGGATTTTATTGAACAAAATCAGTAAGAGTGTTTTAAATGCAATTCAATCTTTGAAAAAGCAGATAACCATTTCTTGTCATATTCTAAAAATATAAAGACTCACATGCAGAAAATTATTAACAATCTTTTCCCTCTTAAAAATCAATATTAAAAGTTGAGAAATATATTTATTAACCAATAAAACTTCTGAGTTTAATAAATTTTAACTTTTTAATAAGTTTAACTTCCTCCAATCTGATTTTTTGTTTTTTGAATAGCATAACGTAAATTAATTCATTAGTTTTTCAGTACATCTTCAATCAGGATGTAAATAATACTGATTACTCAAATTATTGTGGATTAAAGTTCATTTTTGTAAATTATTTCTCACTTTTAAAGTATTTTCGTCAACCAGTTTGCACAGTTTACATTACAAAAATACCCAAGCGACACAAAGTGTAGTCATCAAAAATGTATTTGTGTTGATACTTAGCTGACAGCCTGCTGCTAATTTTATTATGCATGGACATAACATAAATTGTGCATCTCCCCATGATTATTCCACAAAAAAAAACACCCAACATTTTTTTGTATGAACTTTTTGAGGAACTTTATAATTTGTTTCTTTCAACTTAAAAAAAACAGATTAATTTTATACTCAATAAAAAAATTATTTAATATTTGTAGAGCTGTGTCTGAAAATTATTACTTTTCTTTGGTTTTCATAGACTTTTCCTCAACAAATATATAATCCCTTTTAAAAGGTGAGGGTTCTATTTGCTATGTAAATTTATTATAAATTGAACCGCCATCAACTTCCCCTAATAAAGGGGAAAAAGGTAAGTATGTATTTTAAATAATATAAATATTAACTTTTTTTAAATTTTAACTTGAGATTATTTGATATTTTGTAAAAAGAATAAGCATTTTTTTCTTTTTTGATGAATTTCTGTAGAAATGGCAGCAGTTTATTAGTAAGCAACTGTACTCAAATTTAGAAACCAACCAACCATTATCCCCACCAGTGTAGGGTGTTCTATTCCCACCATGTCTCAGTTATCTCCCTTTAACACAACTCTTCAAACATTTTGTTCACCACTACAGTAGCCAAGTATTGAACTCACAATTCTTTAGGTGAAGCCACTGGATCTAACCAACACATTTATGAATTTTGGGGACTTACAAACTAAATCTCTTAGTAAGCTTTCCTCCTCCTCTTTTTTTTTTTTTTTATAAATATACCAGAGCTCATTGCAATTTTGTTCTTATTATTACTTTTAATAATATGAGCGCTGGTTTTAAAAAAAAATGATTGCTGAGACATTTAGTTTACAAGCCCTCAAAATTCATACACTAGTGTCCCCAAGGACACATGGACCATTGGATAAATGCATTGGTTGAATCCAGTGACTTGACACAAACAGTTGTGAGTTCAATACCCGGCCACGGCAGTGGTGAACAAAGAGTGGGAGAGTTGAGGTCAAGGGAGACAGCAGAGACATCTGGAAGAGGCCTGGTATGTATCTCCATGGACAAAATAAAATGTGAACAGTTACAATACCTCATCTTTATTCCCATATTCTTGGAATTTCAAACTGAACCACTGGAGGTAGATTGTTTAAGTTCAACCTGCCATGCTTCTTGGTTATCTCCCTTTGACTCAACTCTCCAAGTTTTTGTACATCACTGCTGTAGCCAGATATTGAACTCACAACTCTTTGGGTCAAGTCACTAGATCCAACCAACACATTTACCCACTGGGCTATGTGTCCTTGGGTACATAAGTGTATGAATCTTTGGGATTTAAACTTAATGTCTCAGTAACCATTTTTTTCTTTTTTCTTTTTTTATTGCAAAAAATTCATAAACTGATGTCCCCAAAGATACATGGCCCAGTGGATAAATGTGTTAGTTGGATCCTGTGATTTGACCCAAAGAGCTGTGAGTTCAATACCTAGCTCCTGCAGTGGTGAATGGAGAGTTGACTTAAAGGGAGATAACTGAGGCATGGCATGTGGAACTAAGAACAATCTACCCTGGTGGATGAAATGAAGGATTATAACAGCCGAAATGTAAATAATTCAGTAGAGGCCTGTAATTAGGTATTGCTTTTCACATGGGGCCTCCTTTCAGATAAACAATAAAATGCTCTAGATATCTCAAAAGTATTCGGCATGCTGGATTTCTTATGAAGATGATTCTGTTCTGGATCAATATTTTCCTTCTTACGAAGGTGATACAGAATTTATTTCACATTAATCCTTAGACCTCTTATCATCAACAACCTTCCTTATGTCATCCGTACCTAACTACATATAAAACTGGAAGCTGCTCTTGAAATCTTTGATGCTTTCCTTTAATCATCTTAGAGAAGCTTTTCTGCTTGCCATCAGAATGGCTGATGCTAACCTTCAAGAGAGTAACTTTTTGCGTAACTGTTACAAAAGTTGCTTTACTATGTTGTGCCAGGAAATTTTTCTAGTCAAAATCTATCTTGTATATTTATACGTCTACCATTTGTTTATGCACTGAACATTGTTGCTATATATGGCTTAGGGCTCCTACTATATATTGTGAGATTTTTGACAAAATCCAAAATGCCTGGAATGTAATTGATCTTGACATCAACCACTTTCTTACTGACATGACATGGCTTCCCGCTGTCTTTTCTACAAATATTTTCATGACAATTGTTCTGATGAGCTTTCCTCCTTGATACCTTGACTGCATGAATTTAAGTGTACTACTAGATTGGCAACTAGGTCTCACTGTTTTACTGTTGAACTAGCTCAATGCAAACGTAGGTTCTATTTTAATAGTTTCCTTTCTCATACTTCTTGCCTTCAGTCACTTTGCCACCAATGTGATATAGTTTCCCTCTGTCTTTTCTACAAATATTTTCATGACAATTGTTCTGATGAGCTTTCCTCCTTGATACCTTGCCTGAATGAATTTAAGTTTACTACTAGATTGGCAACTAGGTCTCACTGTTTTACTGTTGAACTAGCTCAATGCAAACGTAGGTTCTATTTTAATAGTTTCTTTTCTCGCACTTTTTGCCTTCAGTCACTTTGCCACCAATGTGATATAGTTTCCCTCTGTCTTTGCTACAAATATTTTCATGACAATTGTTCTGATGAGCTTTTCTCCATGATACCTTGATAGAATGAATTTAAATGTACTACTAGATTGGCAACTAGGTCTCACTGTTTTACTGTTGAACCAGCTAGATGCAACCACATGTATTCAAATAGTTTCTTTTCTTATAATTGTAAAAATGCTTGATTCAATTGGTGAAGTTGAATTAAAAAGAACAAAAACTTTTAATTCCAACAAATAATTTATTGTTAAAACACATATTTCGGAAAGCTTTTGCAATCCTTCATCACTCTTGAGAATAAATGAAACGCTGACCATGCTGTAGGTTGCTGACCCTGAAGTACAGTACGAAGATCTGTTGGCGCTGCTCGGCAACTTAATATATTTGAGAAGGATATTAGAATAATCAAGAACCTATACAAACAGCAAACTGCCTGCATAGAGATAGAAAGTGAATTCAGTAAATATACAAAAATAGGAAGGTGTGTAAGACAAGGATGTGTCTTCTCACCAGACTTATTCAACAAGGTAATTCTGAGAGAACTAGAAGTCTTACCAGGATTCATTATTAGTGGCCACAATCTTAACAACATATGATATGCGGATGACACGGTGTTGATAACAGACATGGAAAGGAAACTACAAAAGCTCCAACAGAAAGTAGTGAAAGAAGGTGAGAAGAAAGGATTAAACATTGCCTGCAAGAAGACATATTTTATGGCTGTTAGCCAAAGAATGAGGCTAAATTTCAAATCAGAGATACCAAAATCAAACAAATGCAGAAATTTAAATATCTGGGAAGTGTTTTAGCAGAGGACAGAGTGTGACACTGAAATCTGAAGGTGTGTAGGGATAGCCAAGAAAGCATTCCAAAAGCTAAGCAAAGTAACAAGAAATAGGAAAATTTCACTAGAAACAAAGAAAACTGTACTAAACTGTTACCTGATATCTGCCCTCGTGTATGGCAGTGAGTGCAGGACAATCAGTTTAAAGATGAAGAGGAAACTTGAAGCAACAGAAATGTAGTTCTACAGAAGGATGCTGAGGATACCATAGATTGAACATATGAGCAATGACAAACTTTTGAAGAAAGTGGAAGCAAAAAGGAAACTAATACTTAACATCAGGAAGAGACAGCCGAGTTTTTCTGGAGCACATAATGAGAAAGAAGGGCTTGGAAAATTTGATACTCACAAGACAGATTGAAGGCAAAAGAGACAGAGGAAAGCAACACATAACATATTTGGTGAGCTTGAGTAAATGGATGGCAGAACAGGGTTTAGGAAGAATAAGAGAAAGACAAAGTTTATTAAGAGCTACAAGAGACAGGAAGTTGTGGAGAGCCATGGTCGCCTATGTCCTGAGTTTACACAGTACATAAAAGAGAAAGATGTGAAGTGTAAGAAAATGGAAACAAACAGGAAACTAATATTTAGCATCAGGAAGAGACATTATGTGCTCAAGAAACCTCAGCTGAGAAAGAAGGGCTTGGAAAATTTGATACTCACAGGGCAGATAGAGGTCAAGAGAGACAGAGGAAAGCAAACTATAACATATTTGGTGAGCTTGAGTAAATGGATAGCAGAACAGGGTTTAGGAAGAATAAGAGAAAGACAGAGTTTATTAAGAGCTACAAGAGACAGGTGATCATGGCTCTCCACAACTTCCTATGTACCAAGGGCCCACAGCACATAAAGGAGAAGATGATGTGAAGTGCAAAAAAGGAATTGCAGATTAATCTGGCCATTCACTACAATTGATCCTCTATCAGCTGTCCTGGACCTCAGCTTGCTGCTGGAGTCTGGAGTGTGTGATTCTGGATTTGTGCAACTCGTTACTCAACTAAAAATTCACTCAGGCACATGGCATTCGTTCTTGAAAGAGAACCATCATTACTTTGGGTGGTTAGTGTTTTTTTAGGAGGATAAATAAACAAGAGTAAGTCATAAAAGCAAAAAAAAAAAAAAATCTAATGATTGACCAATGAAATGAATGGATGTTAATGATTGACCAATGAAATGAATGGATGTTAATGATTGACCAATGAAATGAATGGATGTTAATGATTGACCAATGAAATGAATGGATGTTAATGATTAAAGCAATGATTCTAACCATGCCACAGGACACTAGTGTGTACCGCAAAAGTAGGATTGGATTTGAAATCCCTTCCTAAATATCACTTCTAATATTGGATCTCACTTATGTGAAGAAGAAGAATTAGCCACCATTTATAGTGAGGAAGGGCTCAAAATAAAACATTTGACGGTACTCCTTGATACATTTTGGATTTCGATACTTTTGTCATGCCAACAAACACTCATTGCCTCTTTTGTCATGCCAACAAATACTTTTGTAATGCTCGTTGTAGCAGAGACTTTGTAATCGCAGATACAACTATAGTAACGTCATTGAAACAATGCTGGTGTCAGACACCTTTGAATAACACTCGCACTAATAGTACTTGCTCGAATAGTAATCCGTACAGTGATCTGAATAGAGAAATCGTATAGTGAATAGAACAGAGAATAGTGGTCCATATAGTAATAGAGGATAGACTAGAAATGGAGATCATTTAGGGATTATGTGACTTCCTATTTGTGTTTCCTCTATGGTCACATGGTCTACTTAATTCAATAATGGGATCACCTGTGTTTGCTTACTGGTGATCTATGTTCAAACTCAAGTGTCGGCAGCGACACTTTATTCCTATATAACGAATACAAAAGGAATATGCCACATTAGCTGAAATGGCTTCATCAGTTTTATTGCAAAATCTATTGTTTTATTTCATAACATTTAAACGTATAGCCTTTCAAAATGTTGCTAAATGTGCTCTGATATTTTCATTTGTGTCATTGCTTAAAAAGATTGAAAAACACTGATCTAGACGATGATAATCTTGATATGTCAAGTTTTATGTTTAGTTTACAGCTTTCATAAAAGATTTTCATCACTTCCTGTGATGTCTATATAAAAAAAATTAATGTTCTGATTTTGATATTAGTAGAATGCTAATAGAAAAAGAGAATTTACTGAAGTCTGTTCATTGGGTGTGACATTAAAAAACAGATAAACTAACACCGAGAACGTTCCAGGATGGGGTTTGAAATATTGTTGAATGATAATTGTATAGGGAAACTGAAGGCCAACATATTGAACCCTTCTTCTTTTATGTGCTGTGTTCCTTCAGGACGTTGGCGATCATGGCTCTCCACAATTTCCTGTTCTTTGTAACTCTTAATAAATTTTGTCTTGTTATTTCTCCTAAACCTTTTCCACCATCCATTTACACAAGCTCACTAAATAGTTTATGCATTGTTTTCATCTCTACCTCTTGCTTTCAATCTATCCTGTGAGTATCAGATTTTCCAAGCCTTTTTTCTTCATTATTTCTATCAAAGTTTTTCTGTTTCATAATCCTTAACTTTTGCTATCCCAATACGTCTTCAGATTTCAATATCTGCACATTCTGTCCTCGACTTTTGATAATTCAAGAAGACTTTTAGAGATAATCTCTATTAAGTTGTTCAGAAAGTAAGGTGAGATTTTTGTAGATGGAATACAGTAATCCCTTGCTATGCCACGGTTCACCTTTCATGGTCTGAGTGAAGTGCTGATTTTTAAAAATATTCAATGTAAGTTAATATCATGGTTCCCTTGGTATATTTTGGGTTTCTGCAGCTGATCAAAATTTGGCTGAGTCTTCTCAGATGATTTCGTACATGCCATACTATTGGCCGATAGGGGAGACATGACCAATGAGAGCATGCAGTCCAGTATCCTGGGTGATGAGTGTTTTAGTGACTGCAGCCTCAGTTCCCAGAATCCTAGCTTTTGTCAGCCCATGCCACTCAGTTATTCCAATACCCGCAACATCTCGCCCAAATGTTCTGCACCTTCTATGCCTTTTCGTAGTGAATACAAGTGCCAGAGGAAGATGTTTACTAATCTGGAGAAGGTGAAACTTCTCAATGTATGAAAATTCTTGCATGTAGTCTATCGTCTTATCCAGGTTTGGTTTGGTTTGTTTTATGACATCAGCCTCAATGGATTAATTAATGCCAACAAGATTTTTATTACTGGTAATATTTCTCCTAAAAAATTCATTACTGGTATTAAAACCTATTTCTACACTTTCACTGTGCTTTGACCCCAGTTTGGGGATTAATTATTTGCCCATAGTTGGGACCTTAACAGGTTCTACCACCCTCAGGTCAGGGTGGACCTGGGAACACCGGCAATTAAAAGGTGGTTCCACGCTCCTCAAAACCTCCTGATCAGAGGCCTTGCTGCTGGATGTAGTTTATTGTCTTACCCAGGATTCTATGCTGAAGGAAGGGAAAAATGCCATAAAGGCGGCCAACAGCCACCATTACAGCATCAATGAATCCAGCATTCGCTACATCAAGAAGGATTTTAAAATGTTTAAGAGTGTAGAAAAGGTTTATAAGAGTATTTAAAAGTGTACAAAAGGTTTGTAAGACTGTGGTGAAGCTTTATAAAACTTTGATATATAAAAAGATTAAAAAATATACATTACAATACATGGATGAATCACTTTAGCCAATTCCGTTTCTACTTCACAGATTTTTACCTATCGCAGGACATTCTGGAACATAACATCTGCTATAGTAGAGGGATTACTGTAGAATCCTTTTCAAATATTGCATGCATCTGTCAAGAACATATTTCATTGTTAGGATCAGATTTCAACAGATTTTGGTCTATTGAACTCATTCTTTTTTCTTACTTCTTTTAACCACAACTTTTTCAACTGATTTATTTCACTGCATTTTCCAGGTATATAATCTGTTACTCAGATGGCTAATGAGAAACAACAGAATATGTGTGTGTGTGTGTGTGTGTGTGTGTGTGAAGATTGCATTCATAATGAGTGAATACATTTTTGGCAACATATTCCTTCACCTGTAGTCCAGCTTTAGCTTTCTGCAACTTGTTTTCCAAAAATTGCTGTTGAAAAACCACAGATGAGATTAAAGAGAATACAATAGGACAGTTGATGCCAACCCTGAAGAATGATTTTGTAAACTGCAAAGGTCAATGCAAAAAGTGAGTGCAGTTCAAGAGCAGTACTTTAAGGAAAACTAAAACACCATTGTCCAGTAGATGAGTTTCTTTTTTTTCATTAGCTCATTTCTAAACTGTTTTCTTGATTCCTCTTTTCTTATTGTTGTTGCTCTTTAATAATGTTTTTCTTTTTCTTTCACATACAGTAACTTCCTTGGGTCTGAGTGACTTTATTGCCTTGCTTGAGGTGAAATGATTAAAAAAAAAAATAAATAAAAAAAGAAGCAGACCTTTTATAAGTATTCCACTGCTTCAAATGTATTGGAATGATTGAGTGAAGACTAGCCATTATCCTCAAACATTATATTTTTCTCAGTAAAAGACTATTCTTGGTGTCTTTTACGCTCTTCCAGGAAATTAAAATTCTTTTTCATTAAGACTAAATGGAAATTTGTTCATGAAACATGCATATAGCGGGTGAGTGAAAACATCTGAGCAAAGCTGTAACAGATTTGTCTAACCACAAAAGAAACATGCAGTCTAGCATTGTCCTGATGAAATGCTTTTTCTCTATAGCTGACTACGGCTGGTCGAATTGGGAGTGTGGTATTTGATGACTTGTTTGGTTTTCTGAAAGAAGCTCATTGCGGAAGACAAGCTTCTAGCTCCAGCACACTACATTGTTTTAGACCAAGAGCAGCCTTTTGTACGGTTAATGGTGGTTCAATTCACTTGATATCTTCCATTAGGTAATTTTTATAAAGTGTTCACTTCTCTTTTTGCAGTTTGTTTCAAAAATAGAACATCATTACATTTAAGTGGAAAATTGTATACAAAAATAAGGTCTATTAGTTTTTTTGTTTTTCATGTCAACACTACATTGCAAAATGACTAACATGACATAATAATGCATAGTTATTTGCAATATGTTGGCTGTTTCCTGCATCACATAAGGTTTATCCTCTAGCAATGTCTTCAGTTAATCAGTTAAGCTCAACTGGACAATTTGAAAGTAGAGTCAGTTATGTGCCATGCGTGATACACATTCAGGCGATTATGTATCTTTCAATACATGACTGACAAGATACATTTTTTTTTCCTGCAGTAGGTTACCATTTCTCTCTGCAGTAAACCAGTTGCCAACCAAGGCTGTAGAACCCGGTCGTTCTTGCTATTTACCCAGGATTTACTCATAGCTGGTGGGAGAAGAAGAGGATTCATACCTTTCCCAAGGGTATTAGCACGTTAGGGAATGTAATGGATTTGACTGGAATTTGAACTTGGCTCTCCAATTCCTCAATTCAAGCCACTAACCATTACTTCACCGTGTCTCCGTAAGAAAGTAGAGTATCAACAAGAAATACCGAGCCTGAAACTGCAAACCAATTTTTGATATGTTTAATCATTCACAACATATTCTCTTTAATCTGCACAAATCTTCAAGCTTGTCACGTTTTACTGTTCTTAAAATTAAAAAAAAAACATATGTAGAAAGTATTTCTTATTTTTTCATCTTTAATATTAGAACAAAACCTTCTCAGGCTAATGTTTTTTTCCACTAACATGAAGTGGAATGATTATATTGATCTGCTGCGAGGAAAGTTGGTTCCCCGTGTCATGACAAACAATTTTTTTCACCAGAATCAATTTTGCACCTTTACAAGTCTACCATTCATCTGTACACTGAATATTATCACATCAGGCCTGGTACTTTTATACCTCTAGAGATTCTTGACAAAATCCCTAGAATCAACAATGTTATCAGTCTTGACATGGCATCTTGGCTTCAATCACTTTCCCTTCATGTTAAAAAAAAAACATTTAGCTTTTGTGAGGTGGGCAAATAAATATAAAGAGAAGTAGGGTGTGTGTATGTGTGTGTGTGTGTGTGGTGGTGGGGGGGTCAGGTATATACCCTTATGTCTGAAGCAATGTTTGAGAAAAGTGGCCTACTTTTAGATACTTCCTGTAAAATATCTAGAAATATATGCTGTATTAGGTCGGTAGATTCCCCTATCCTAGAAACTGACCATATATCATATTTTGCCTTCGTAAGGAGACAAAGAAATAGAACAGCTATGACGGTTTAAAGAAACATGAATCAGCAATAAAGGACATAACAGCTTTAAGGTTGGGATAAAATGCAACAGCTAACATAAAATTAATAACGAAAAATAACTTTATTTGAAGAAATTCAGAAGTTCTGTTTGTAAAAATGCAGGTCATCTTCTTTACTAATTTATAATATCTAGTCCTGATTCTCTATCAAGAAATCTATTTGGATTCTTATATAAGAAAGTTCATTATTATTTCTGTAGATTCATAAAACCTCAGGATAATGTCTTTTTTGTAACAGTAATCATGGCATACAGATTTGTTATTAGTATTTGTTGTATTTCTTCAAAGACTGACTCCATTGATAAAATAATTATTAGCCTGAAGAAGTTCATTCTATGGATGAAACATTACATTGGTATTTTTTATCCATTTGATTCAATCTTATGAAATTATGTAATGAAAGTTGTCTTGAATGGCCACTCCTCAAGATCTTTTTACATTAATTACAGGGCTCTGTCCTTGGACCTACCTGGTTCTCATCAATGACCTTCCTGATATCATCAGTTCTCGACTCAGTATCCATGCTGATGACAACTATTTACTTAATGGTAAATCTGATAGGTTTGATCTCGTCAAATTAGCAGATGATTTAAAAAATGACCTTCAATCTGTTCTTAACCGAAAGCAAGAAATAGCTTGTTAATTTTAAAGCCTCCAAAACAAAACTGCTCTCTTTTAATTGTCTTAGAGAATCTTTTTTTATCTTCCATCAACATGGCTGATGCTAACCATAATGATTCGATGCTCTTTCTGACATGAAGTGGAAAGATTGAATCAATTGTTAGGAAAGTTTGTTCATGGTGTTGTACTAATCAATTATTCTTGTCAGAATTTATCTTAGATATTTCGAGGTTTGCCATTCGTCTATGCACTGAATATTGCTTTCACATCTGATCTGGTGATACTATATATTGAAATATTCTTGATAAAATCCAAGGAAAAATCTGCAATGTTATTAGTCCTGACATGGCATCTTGGCTTCAGTCACTTTCCCGCCATCGTAATGTAGCTTCCCTGTGCCTTTTCATATAATTAATATGAAAATATATAAATATTTTCATATTAATTTTCTGATGATCTTTCCACGTTGGTGCCTCAACTTTATAAATTTAAGCACAGTACTAGATTGGCAGTTAGGTCTCATCAGTTTTGCCAGATGTAACCAGAAGTTCTATACTAACAGATTTTTTCCTCATACTTCTATCTTGTGGAACTTCCAGCTTCTTGGTTTCCAGTCGTCATATGACACCTTAACTCCTCCTCTTTTATCACCCTCTCTCTTTAATAATATTTCTTTCTCACATTCTATTACTCTCAGTAAGCCCCTTGTGTCATAGTGGCTTTATTTCCTTGCTCGAGGTGAAATGGCTAAAAAGAATATTGATAATTGACATCATTCTTTAAATTTCAAGTCACTTCTTCATACGCAATCTTAACATAAATACTTGGGTTAAAATATAACCAAAACGAAATTGGATCAAAGAATTCAGGTTTGAATAAAAAATATATTCTGAAGACAACTTAGGTGAGATGAAAGCTTAAAATGGAAAAAAAAAAGGCTAAAAAGAAATTTTTTTTTTCCAGAGTAAAAATGTACAAATTTTAGAAAAACAGTACATAGATAGGAAATCCTCCCCACCCCCAGGAGAATATTGAAATGAAAAAAAAAAAAATTATTTTTACAAAATGCTCACCAATTACAAAGCCCAAGAGCCACTCAAGGCAGAGGGTTATTAAATGAGTTTGTTGTATGGACATAGAAGGAAGAAATAAGTGTAGGATAGGTAGCAGTTGATCCTAAATTTGAAGAGGTTGAGATTGTAGTATTTGGGGAAGCATCCCCTTGTGAGTCTGCTCCATAAAGTAGCAGCTCTTGGTAAGAAGCTATGTGAATGGAACTTACTTCTTATCAATGGAACTTTTTTTTCTTTGTTTTTAAAATCATTTCATCCCAAGCAATGCGGGAATGAAAATGACTAGTATACATGGGGTTTAGTGAAAGAGGAGACTGAGTATAGGAAGGATTGAAGAAAGGACAAAAAATGAACGGGATTCAAGAAGATAGAAGATGGTGATTGACATTGCATTTAAATTTCTGAAGATTGTAGTTATCAGAGAAGCATCTTTAATGAAATATATATATATATATATATATATATATATATATATATATATATATATATATTTCATTAAAGATGACAGACAAGGTACTACGATTAAGCTTTTTATATAATTTTTCTTGTGTTCGAACAAGTGTTTTCTTTTCTGGACACAGAGTGTGTAGGAACTGTCCAAATGTTCTGTAATTCCAAGTGCTCTTGGCTATACTTTTAGCCATTATCAAGGATGATTTTATTTTTACTTTTTAATTGGGTGTATGGGTTGTATGTATGTTTCTAGAGTTATAGGGATGTTTTATTTTCCAAACACGGTCAGCACATTATGGCCATGTTCGTAGTTAATATTACTGAGTGATGGCCTTTTCTTTTTTATTATTAAGGCTTCCATTATTTTTTATCTTTTTTTACATGTGGATGAGGTTATTATGCTTGTATTTTCTACTAGTAAGTTTTGGATGGAGTCTGGTAAGTTTGTGTGTGTGTTTAAATGGGTTCTAATGGAGCTAATTACATGCATGCACAATGAAAGTCCCATTCTATGACTATCATGGCAACATCTACACCCAAACTAATGGTGTCGGTATGGGAAATCTGCTTGGCCCATGCTTCTCCAATTACCACATGTCACACGTAGAAAACATGATATTTAAGCAGGTCTTTAAACCTAAAATATATGTCCACTATGTAGACAATATTTTTATTTTAGCAAATAACTAAAGAAATGAATACTCTAAAGACCACATTTGAAAAAAATGTCCTTAACTTTACCTATGAACTTAAAAAATAAACTCCCAGTCTTAGATGTTCTCATAGAATACGGTAACAACACTTACCTCCTCATTGTATAAAAAACCCACTAACAGAAACTCTTGCCACCTGAACTTTAAGAGTGAATGCCCACTCAGATACAAAATAGCAGTGATAAAAAAACTTCCTAAAAAGTGAATTCATCCTTTGGTCTACACTTCCTTAAAGAACTCAACAATGCAAAACAGACACTAGTTAACAATGGCTTTCCTAACTACCTCATCGATCACCAAATTAGACTATTTCTTCCCAAATAATGATAGTGAGCGCACAATTAAAAATAAAATAAATATTTTCTACAAAAGCCAAATGCACGTCAACTACAAACAAGATAACTCTTCACTTGGAAATATCATAAAGGAATACACTACCCCAATTGACTAGAAAAAAAAAATTAATTATTTACTACAAAAAATTTAAGACCGATAACCTTATCTTCAAAAATAACAAGACACATTATTTATGAGATTCAGATGCTCCTTAAGGAATTGTGTTAGTGATCAAACTGAATTAATAAATAATTTTGTGTCTTCAGACAAAATAGGTTTGTTGATGAAATGAAACCTATACAAAACTAAAAGTACAATGCCAGCGAAAGTTTACATCAAAACATTAAAGATGCAGAGATGTTTTCAATATCTATTAAACTTTGATTCTCATTCAGTTTTTTGTCACTTTTATTGTTCCTGATTATCCTGCACTGTATTGTTTTTTTATCATTTTACCCCAAGCAAGGCAACAAAGCCACTAAGATGCAGGGGATTACAGAGTGTGAAAGAATACAAGAAAAAGGAAACATTATTGAGGAACAAGAACAGTAAAAGAACAGAAATTAAGAAGACAGAAAATAACGATTGACATTGCATTTAAATTTTTGAATTACAAAAAAAAGAAAAAGAAAAAAGGAAATAGAAAATTTAAATACAACAGGAAACTGAATGAAAATAAGGAAAAAGAAAGTGAAATTCATGGTGGTGGAAGTGAGATTTAGACTCCTTCCACCCTAAGTGGCAGAATCTAGATTAGGACTCAGTAAAATGAAGCAGACAAAATTTATCAATAAATGATTATTTATAGGCAAAAGTTGTCAGTTATCAAAGTCTGAGCAAGTAAAAAAAAAAAATAATGTAAAATTTCATTTCTAATCTTCTGATTAAAAATTCTTTCATAGCCTCTTTCTAATAATCAGACTCTGTACAAGATGTGATTATAAAATTATCACAAAGCTTCAACTACAAAACTATTATGGCCAAGTTTCTCACAAATCAATATCTTGTATCCTAAGTCTAAGAAGCAAATATATAAAATTAATACACACACACACACACACACACAAATGGGGCTTAATTGAAAACATAATTGTGTCTATTTCTGTCACTGGTTTTATCTAATGATCCTTTTGGATCTGCATCCTCAAATGTTTTGATCTCACCAATTTAATCTTTATGCCAAAATGTACAAGAGTCTATTTGTAAAACAATCGAATGCGGTCATCATGAAAGCATACACAAAATGAGCTCTAAATGATTTTATCTCAGTCGTAAATCTCCTGTGTTTTCTTTATGACCAGCAATAATGTCTACGAAGTAGAATCTTCAAAGCAGTCACCCATTTAACCAAAAGGGAATAAAATAATAGATAAATAAATGAAAACTTTTGGAAACAAGTGCTACTCAGTTGGAAATTGTGTGGTTCTACTTGCAGGCTTATACAGTCACAGTTCGAACTGAGGGTAGTTCTAATTCCACCCACTAGGTGATGCAGGCTACCTGTCAGAGACTGTTCTGGTGCTGTCAGTTCTGAATTGCCAGCCACATGTTCTGATGAGTAGAGAGTTAAAAATAAAAGCTGATCTGTTAGGACAAGTGCTACTTCTGTCATAACGGACAGAGTGTCTACAACCGACCCAAACTGTGAAAGTCAATCCCCCGTATAAGCAAACAAATATATTGGAAACAGGATTCATGTCTTCATTTCTCACTATGGCATTAATTAGAACTATTGTTTCCTTATGAATGTGTAGTAGACCTTTCCCTGCTTTTTGTACACAAATGAGAATCGAGACAATGTTTGGGTGATTTGCCCACTCAAATCTGAGGTGGTGAGGTGATGTGTTGTATGTTTAGACATCAGCAGCGAGAATGCAGGCCTGAAAAAATATCATCGGATAACAAGACAAGACAATATAAATCAAGGTTTCTTAACCTGGGCAATATCGTCCACTGGTGGGCGATTTCAACTGTTGGATGGTCAGTGTGCAACTGACCAGAAAATGGTGGCTGATTTAGGATTTTGAATATTAAAAAGCATGGCTTGTGGAACTAGAACAGTCTACCCCAGTGATCGAAATAAAGGGTTCGGTTCGAAATTCCAACCACTTGAAGAAGGCCGGAGCGTACAACGGCCGAAACGTTGTGACAAAAATGGCGACAAAGATGAGGACAATAGTCCGACTAATGTAAATACTGTATTAAAAAGGTATTTCAACATATGCTACCTGGAAATTATTCACTGGAGATATACAAAGAATTTGCATTAAAAAACAAAAAAAAATAAAAATAAAAAAAAGCAGGAGGCTAAATGGAACTAAGTGGGTCAGACTTCTAAATAAGATATAAATATTCCCGCAAATAAGGAATATTTTCTATAGTTTTGAGAAAGGTCATTAACATTCAAGTAATTCTTCAGATAAAATAACATTTTTTTTTTTTAGTTATAAATCAGATAAGAGAAGACCAAGAGCAACTTTGCCATTAAAATTAAGGAGTCACTTCAGGATAATTTTTATTTAATATAAAACGGTTTTTACTTTTTTTATCACATTGGCCATCTCGAATTTGTCAAAGGCAGGAAAAATTCCCATCAAAACAATTTACCCATTACTGAATGCTTTCGAAAATTTACTATAAAGGTCAATGGTGTCCTTGTGAAAAATGGCGATGACACAAAAAAGGTCAGCAATCCCTGATCTAAATAGGAACAAATACATAACATTGGTAATTTTTAACTAGTATTTCTTTCATTTAATTTCAGTTGCTTTGTTTACACTATTAGTATTAGTAGAAAAATTTATTATGAATTTTTTTATCATTACATTATCAGTTATTAAGTTTTGACTAGCATTTCTTTTATGTTAATTTAATATTACTTCTAGTATAAATATAAACAACTAAAATTAAGATGAAAGAAATAGAAATAAAAAAACTAATGATGCTTCATTTAATAAAAATTCAAGATGATATTACAACTAATACTACTAGCGTAAATAGTATTACTAACACAACTAGTGTAAATAAAGCAAATTAGAAATACTATACAAAATTAATAATGATTGACAATACTTCATCTAATAAAAAAAGTAACTCTTCAACAAATAAGATATCTGTTCAATATTTTATGGCCTAATGTTTGATTGTTGGTAATAAGAATCAATGCAGGAAAAAGTAAATAAAAATGTAAAGTTTTCAGATTTTCATTACATTTTCCAAAGGCTGGAGATATTCAACATTTCAGATTTTGTTGAAATCTGTAATGCAAAGTCTTACACTGCAAAAAAGAATTTTTTTTTTTTAAAGTTTTGTAAAAATGTCAACAGAACAATATATTAGAATATAAATCTAATTGTTCATTTCCAGTGAAGTCTGTCACTATGTGCTACCATATTTGAAAATTAAATATAAGCTCAGGCTGAGGCCTGCTACTGGTACCATGTAAGCCAATACAACCTGCCACATGGATAAGGGGTCGGCAGAAAATTTAGCCCAACATATTTCACCTTCTGAGAGGCTTTATCAAGGAAAATGCAAAATTTTATTTTGTAACAAGTATTTATATACAAGAGAAAAAAAAATGTTATTGATTTTTCAAAATTTTGAAATTTAAGACTGCTTATAAATATTCATCAGGTTAGCTATGGAGGACACACACACACACATATATATATATATATATATATATATATATATATATAGATAAATCCAAAAATCTTTTTACTTCATGCGGGGAATAGGCTATTTCAACAGATGATACAAGTGGTCACCTGTCTTTTCAAACCTGAAAAGACAGGTGACCACTTGTATCGCCTGCTGAAATAGTCTATTCCCCACATGAGGTAAAAACATTTTTTGGATTATTCCCCATATTGCTCTGTATAAATAAAATAAATTGAGGTCTCTTTTTGTGGGTCAGTTTTAATATTTTTATATTACTAGGACCCACTTGGATTTATTTTACCTTTACTAATATATATATATATATATATATATATATATATACATATGTGTGTGTGTGTGAGCGTATTTATATAAGGCTAGGATTGGGGTCTCAAGCCTTGAATAGCAACCTTCCTAATAGTGTTTTGATAAAAACACTGTACTTGAACTCCTGTAAATGTCTGAGTTGGGTGCCAGGAAAAGCATCCATCCTTGTAAAACTTTGCCTCAAATCATTATGTTAAATCCTTTGTCAGGATGGACCCACCTTGCTTTGTGCGAGATGAATCACAGTCCTACCTATAAAAAAAACAAAAAAAAAAAACACTGCTATGTATGTACTGCCCTCTGAGAAATGTACAAACAGCATAAGCCATATTGTCCACAAATGTCATTTTGATTGTGTTGCTCCCAAGTTGAATACTACTGCTAATAATATTGTAGATAATAATATTGTCAATAATATTGTAGATAATAATATTGTCAATAATATTGTAGATATTTCTAGAGTTCATTACATTGCCATCTAACTGAGAAAATTAAATAAATAAAAATGATAAATAAAATAATAATAAAAATAAATAATAAAAAAAAAGAAATAGATTTTCCCATGATGCTAAGAGTAAAGAAACCGGAAATATGATTACCACACTGGTTTTGTTAAACACCGTCAGGTAATACTGTTAAAGTCTATAAAATAACAAACATTTTTTTGCCTCACTCTCTATTTTCCTCCTTTGCTCTAAGATGTTGTGCCACATGATAATTATGTTTCTGCTGGGAACATTACAACGAATAGTGTTTGTAAACCTCCACATGTGAAGCAAGTCAAGCTTATTCATTGGTTGTTCCAACTCAGCGCAAGGCATTGTAATGATGCTTATACTGATTTACCCTAAGTTCTGGACCAAGAAAAAGAAAATGGACATCTCATAACCATGTTTAAAACACCCAGTGTTGGTTGTTTCAACTCCGCACAAGGCTGAATTGAGCGTGACCATAAATACGATGCTTATACTTACTTACCCTAGCTTCTGAACCAAGAAAAAGAAATGGACATATGCAAGAGACATTTAGAGCTTTATTTCACTACTGTCACCATAAATAGAAAAAATGTCTGTAGTAGAACCTGCATTTTTGTATGATTATTTTATGCCACATGGGAACACACACACACATACACACACACACTTAAAATACATACAAACATGCAACCTTCTAAATTCCAAATAATATAAGCTAAAAGAAAGACAAAAGCTGTTGGAATTTTAAAGTATTTTTAATTTCTAAAAGACTTCTTTTGAAGATTGTTTTCTTTTTTTGACAACGTAACCTCTATGTGTTATTATTACACTAACTTTCCTCCTCTTCTAAAATGAGTCAAAATCTTTCCAAGAGTTATTTGGAATACTGAATTCCTGTTTTGTTTAGTCTTCGACCAATCCATTTTACAGTTCTCCTTCAGGAAAGATAAGACTCTTTTCTTATAGATTATATACTTGAAGAAGGATGAAAAATAAATCATCTGAAAGAATGGTAACACTATCAATAATACAAGCAAGTATGTTGCTCAGTTATCCAAACAAATCTTGATATATTAATGACATCCTATATACATATATAGTGAGAGTTTTTTATGATCACTTTTTTATATATAGTGGGTAGCACTATATACAGGTAATTTTTTTTCTGGAGGAGTTAAAATAAGATATGCAAAAAAACACTTCAAGGATCTCACTATACATGAAGTTGTCTTATACACGAATATATATGGTACACTTTTCCTTTTTTTTAATTTTTTTATTTAAAGTCAATTTAGCTTCCTTGGAAGATTCTGTAAATGATTTTGAAATGTTTTACAGTGTTTTCTTGAAGCTTTCTAATAAAATTAATGCAGAAACACATCCCTTGCCTTCTAGAATATTAAAGTATAAATTTTCTAATGGAATCACATCATCAAATTTTAAAAACAAAATCTCTAAATAATTAGTGATTCACAGAAAAAGTCAACATAGATGTACCAGAAGAATAGGCATTAAACTTAGTGTAGAGAACTCAGTGAGGAACAAACTCACTACCCAATATTACTAGATTACCTCAATAAAGATAATTTGTTGTACTTCCTAAACTAAATTTGACACATGACCTCAAGTGTGGGGGTGCCCAATAATCCTCAAAGAATAGTAATGACCTGCCAGACTAGCTCATTAATCATTACCACATACCAAAATAATCTAAGAATAAAATTCTCAACTACTATTCCACTTAGTTTGTACAAAAAGCCCATTCATTTATAGAGAGGAACAGTTATAGAAAATGAAATTTGTACCTAATTGATATTTCAAAAAAAAAATCTTGGGGACAGATCAGCATTGGGCTGCTGAAAATATTTGGAAGATTTCAATTTATTTTTTCTTTATTTTCTACTTTTTCAAATTTTTAGTTTAAAGAAATGGAGTTTTCTTACCTATTGTACTTGATGCATTAGTAGCCGTAATAAATTAATGGTTCATGATGTCAATTAAATTCTTCCTTTAATAAATGTTAGCAGTTGATTTTAATAATTTTTCTCGTCTTATAGAAAATAGGAAATATTTTAGTATTGATATAGCTTCTGTTAAAATAAATTAAATAATTTCAATTTGTTTATACTTTCTAATTGGTCATATTAAAAATGATTGAGAAACAATACATAAAGACTTCAAAAGTTGTTGCATTTACTGGGTTTTTATTTGTTTTCAAACTGGTTAAGTTTCTTATGCAGGAAATTTAACAGGTTTATTTTTATAAACTACTAAAGTACAATTTAAATTGCAGTTTGAAGCCAAACTGAGGGATTATAGTGACAGACTGACAGACTAATGACAGCAGATTCAAAATGTACCTGACTGTAGAGAATTGGCTTGGCTTAGCTTATGACATTTATTTACTTTTCAAAATTGTTGGTCATGGAATTTAAAGAAAAGAAATCACACACACGTACACATATTTTTATATATATATATATATATTATAAATTAATTGATTTAAAATGTTTTTTTCGCTACACAGTGATAACCATGTTTCAAAAATGGAAGCTAAAGCCTTCGAATTTAATAACAAAATTAAATTCGAAGGCTTTAGCTTCCATTTTTGAAACATGGTTATCACTGTGTAGCGAAAAAAAACATTTTAAATCAATTAATTTATAATATTAATGCTCTGTAAATTTACATTGAGCACTATTGTGTAAAAATAAAAATATCTATAAGAACACTGGATTTTATATCTTACTGTTCTTTCTTTTTATGAGAGGCCAGCTATTATTTAATATATATAATATATATATATATATATATATATATATATATATATATATATATATATATATATATATATATATATATATATATTATATATATTAAATAATAGCTGGCCTCTCATATTCGAGGATACCCATCTATTAGGGCAGCTAGACAATCCCTATTGCAGAGGCTCACTCAGACACATTTGTGTTTGTTCAACACCCACAGAGCCAACCTGTGGTTTATACTGCAACTATACTGGGCAGACCTTAGTTACAGTTTCTGGGAGAGAGTGTGTTATCTAGCATGATCAACAATCTGAACAAGGCCAGCACACTCAAACCCTCGGTCATCATGAATTGTGACTTTGTACTAGTACAGCTAATAACAGGCTAAGTTCTTCATTCAATGGGTGCTCTTCAATTGTAACCCTTTATCAGTCTAAGGTAAGCTTTTTAAATACCCTTATTATAACTGATGTTAATTATAGTTAAAATAATGTATTCGTAATTTGGTAAGATAGAAAGATCTCTAATTATGGATTTTTTTACATTTTTCAAATCAAACTATCTTAATGCAAATGAATAAAGTTATTTTCAAAATTTAAGTATTTTTTCCAACAGTTTTTACCGCCACAAGTTATAGATTTTGTTAGTGTATTTTGAATCATTTCCCCCCAAGCAAGGTAATAAAAACACTAAGATGCAAGTGGTTATTGAGTGTTAGAGAATGAGAAGAAAAAAAACTATTAAGGAGAGAGAACAATAAAAGAACAGGAATTAAAAAGACAGAAGATAATGATTGACATTGCATTTACATTTTTGACAATCAAAAGTTGACTGGGAAGCTATTCTGCAGTTCTTTATATAATTAATTCTAATTTCAGCACATAATATAAAATTATCCCTCTGAAAACCAACAACTCCTATTATGTTAGTGTGTATTGTCAGTAAAGGACGAGCATTCCTGCCAATAACCCATTTCTTTTACCAATAGCAACTAAGCATCTGTCTAGCAAAATGGAATCTGACAAAAGTGCATATGAAGCAGAGGTGCATCATTAAATTCCTCCATGTTATACTCATTGACATTCATCAACACCTGAACATTTTTGGAAACCAAACAGTGGATGTGAGTACAGTTATTAATGCATTTTAGGAGTGGTGGTGGCAATGTGTGTAAGAAACTATGTTCAGGCCAATACACAGTATTTTCCTGACAACGTCCTCACTGCTAGGAAAAATAGAGTTTTGTAACTGAAAACTTGCTCGCTCCAATGGTGTTATTGTATTTCCTGTATTTGTTGCAGTTTATGTGAAAATAAATGAATGAAATTACTTTTTGTGCATCCTTTTTATACAATTAATTTAATAAACAATCACATAGAAATGAATAAATAACAAATATATAACAAAGATATTTTTCATATCTCAGTTTATTATCAGAGTATTCCATTAAAAATCATTTTTAGCTTTAACTAGACAACAGTCTCCTGTTCGGTCACACCTTCAGAGAAATTATTACAATGATAAAAAATGATTATCATTGAATTCGCTCCAGCAGAGATGATGCTACTTTCTGTGTATTATGGGCAAAAGGGGAGATAATTTTTTCTTTTTGCACATTTATTTGACTCGTACATAATAAATAAGTGATAATAGTTAGCAGTTAATAATTATCTCCCATGAAAATGTTCTCCCTGACCACCTCAGTTCAGCACAAACTCGGACACCACAATAGTTGAAAATCCTCAAGACTTTTTTTGTTTGCATTCTGTTAACATTTTAGTGGTACCAGATTTTCTTATATTCTTTAAGTGAGCAAATTTTTAAGGGTACTTAAATTAATACTTCAAGCTACATTGCAGCATTTTGGCTACTTAAAGGTTACACACACAAATCAAACTGAGAGTATTATACAGATTAAGTTTATTTATCTTGTCAAGATATCATTCTTGCTATCAGGGCTGTGGAGTCAAAGACTGAAGCAATTTTGATAGGAGTTGTTAAAAACATAACTCTAGCTTTAAATAAGAGAAAAGAAAAATGTCTTAAAATATAACAATACATTTTTACATAAAGTTTCAATTTTCAGCATTAATGTTTTCTGTAAATTTTGTTTGATAATTAAAAAAAATATTTTTTGAAAAATTATGAAGCAAAATAGAAATATTTTACAATATCAAAGAAGCTTCCCATGAAGTCGGCCATATTTAAGCAGTTCCCATGAAGTCGGCCATATTTAAGCAGTTTCCCATGAAGTCGGCCATATTTAAACAGCTTCCCATGAAGTCGGCCATATCTAAGCAGCCTCCCATGAAGTCGGCCATATGTAAGAAGCTTTCCATGAAGTCGGCTATATTTAAGCATTTCACCATAACTGAAAATGGAAAACGTTTTATGTTTCAGTGATTCACATACGATGCAAATATTGTTACTAATTAATATATGTTTGCCTTTTATGAAGGTGTTGGACTTGGAATCAATAAGTAGAAAAATAGAGGAGTCGGAGTTGAAGATTTGATGTACTGTCTCCACAGCCCTGCTTGCTACAAAAAAAAAAAAAAAAAAAAAAAAAAGAATTGGTGAGTTGCCAGCTTAATTAGTTATTTAAACTCCCAAAATTTCATCATTTAATTTATTATACTAGATTGTTTGGAAAGTAATATTGCATTTTTGAAGTTGGAGAAAAAACAAATGCAAATATAATTAAAGTCATTTGTTATTAATACATCACACAATCACCATCATTAATCCAGTGTAAAAAAACAATTTTACCAATTCCTGGTGTTTCTGATGAAAAGAAATCTAAAAAAGACTTGAATTTTCCTTATTCCTGAATCTCCAGACACTAAGATAGTGTATTAATGACTCGAACAAATAATAATCCAAATGAAATACAGAGAAAGAGGTAAACTTCCCTGGCTTAATGATTTTATTTTCTGTTGGGTTTGTTTTGCTGATTGAAACTTTGCATTGTCAGGTCGGAGAGATGACAACCATTGAGGAAATTTGCACGTTACTCATCCAATGTCCAATTGACATGATTCACTTGGTGACATTAAAGCGTTCTTAACAATATCTATCATGTCCTCCTATTAAATCCAACGGTGGATCAAGACCTTGTTTTTGGTGTTGGGATTCGTTTAACTCTGGGTGGTGCATTACTATTGTGTTTTGAGTTTATGGTTAATATACATGATAGGTGGCCTACCCTAAACTAACTTTTTGTGTGTCTCTGTTGGGGTGGGGCGGTTTGATAACATTAGTTCTAAAACTTTCTAGAGAGTTCAATGTCTGCCCCCATCTACCTTTGGATGCTTCGAATGTTAGGAAGCTTGTCTTGTTAGATCTATTATAAGCGAGTAGTGAGTTTGATCCTTACTCGATGTTCAACACTTATGGCCTTGTGCCACATCTAAGCTATGCTTCAATTTTGAGTGTGTTCATAATTATTATCATATTTACAATTACATTTTTTTCAGCCTGTTAACCGTTATTTCTTCCACAATAAGGAGACTTTTGTTGCAAACACGGTTTATCTTTGGTTTTGTAAATATATTTTAAACATTGTAAATATTCATTGGTGCTTAAATTTCTAAATGCTGGTGTATTCTACTCCCCCCTCTCACGAACAGCACGTCTTTTGTACCCTAGAACGCAGTTGTCATCAATTTCGTCACTGACTCAGAGAGGCTGCTAGGTGCACACCCTGTGTCCCTGATACATAAAAAATCTAGGACACAGTAAGCTCCCTATGTGTGCATCCCAGGGACACACCTCAATAAAAAACAAATAACAATACATTGTACACAACCAACCTGTAACAGTTACAAGACAGTAAAAGACATAAATAAACAAGGACATCAATTCAATGATTTGTCTACGTTTAATGAAAAATGTAACTAATATATTCTTTTGGTAACTGAATGCAAATCATTTGTCAGTAAATTATGATAGATATTAATGGCAACTAGTACTTATCTACTTAATTCTTTTTTTTTAGAAATTTTTTATTGTTGTTAAATCTATTATGAAACATTTTTTTTCTATTAGGTCTGCTGTTAGGAAAGTTGTGTTGTGTTGTGCTAGACAATTTTTCACACCAGAATCTATTTTACATATTTATAAATCAACCATTCATCCTTGCATTGAATATTGCTGCCACATATGGTCTGGTGTTTCTGCTATATATTTAGATTCTTGATAAAATCCAAAGAAGAATCAGCAATATTACTAGTCCTGACCTGGCATTTCAGCTTCAGTCCTTTTCCCACCACCATTGCTTCCCTGTGGCTTTTCTATAAATACTTTCATGGTAATTGTTCTGATGAACTTTTCTTTATGGTATATAGACTTTACAAACTTAAGTGCAGTACTAGATTGGCAGCTAGGTCTCATCATTTTACAACTGAAATGGCTAGATGTAATTGTAAATTCTATGCTAGCAGTTTCTTCTATTGCACTTCTCGCTTGTGGAACTATCTTCCAGTTTCTTGTTTTCCAGTCAAATTTGATCTTCAAAAATTTAAATGCAATGTCAGTTATTATCTCATTCTCTAACATTCAGTAACCCCTTGCGTCTTAGTGGCTTTAATGCCTTGCTTACGGTGAAACGATTAAAGAGAAAATTACTGTAAATGTTTCAACTAACAAACGGAGACATATTTATTATGATTGGCTGTGATAATATACACTTAATTTTGTAGCCTCTGTTCCAGTTGGCATGATAGATAAGTACCATATTTGATGTCAGTTATTATAAATGTTGCACAGCACAAACGTTGAACTAAATTTGATTTCATTATTTCTTTTATAACCTTCATTTTACAATAGTTGGCTGGTTCCAAACATGTATATTTTAAATACTTTATTACTTTCCAAACAACAATCTTTAATAATCTAGCTTTAATTAAAAAAAGAAAAAAAATTAAAAATATAACAATACACTTTTATATAAAGTCTTTTAGCATTAATATTTTTATTTTACTTTTCAAAAAAAAAAAAAAAAAAAATTGTAATTTGTTTGATAATTTTTAAAAAATTTATATTTTTTTAAAAATTATCAAGCAAAATAGATATTTTACAATATCAAAATAACTTCCAATGAAGTCGGCCATATTTAAGAAGCTTCCCATTTCATATAAATTTTTGTTTAAATTTCATACAATATTTTTCAATCTCTAGACCTCACTTGATCTCTCTTCCATTTTAAATGAATTCTGTATTTCTATTTTGTTTATTACTACTCACATTCTAAATTAAAATGTCTGACAGTACATTTCAATATAAATGAAGAAACTTATCAGCTGGTCAGTACAGTCATCCTGCTCTTTGTAATATCACTCTGAAAGTGTTTCTCATAAGAAAACTGACATTTTTGCAGCCAGTTGTTTTCATGCAGACTATTCTTGATGGAATCAAACAGTATTAGGAATTGTACAAGAGGATTTTTATGAGGTCTTCCATGTGATCAGTGCATGTATTTGCCTCTCTTTATGGAGTTTGGTGACTGACACATTGGTGAAGAAACAGAAGAATGTCATTGATTAGTAGCCTGGATATTCACTTGACTGCAATCCCATTAACCTTTAGCCCCCTGCATCATTAATATTATTTCCATTTCTGCTACATTCTTTTTCAAGGCCTCTCAATTGCAGTAACCTTATTGTTAATTTCACTCAAAGGTGTTTTCTGTTTCCATAGCAGGATATGACAACACAACTATGAAATTTGAACATGCTATTGTTCAGGGATTAGAGTCACCTTCAATGGCAGGATAAGTTTTTTTTGTCACATACAGAGTGATAAAGTTTAAGAATCTTTGTGTCATCATGAAGTATAATGTTGAGGATATCTTTTGGGAGTTGCTCCCCTGAAGAGCAGCATTTGAAACAGCATTTAATGTAGTTGATTGGTAAAATTCTATAAGAATTAAATTGTAAACAATAATTATTCAGAAACATTCACATTTTAGAAGGAGATTGAATTTCATGAAGGAACTGGAAAACTTCAAAAGTGATTTAACCAACGTATTAAGATAAAATGTTAGAAAATAAACAGATGATTTTCAGAAAAAAACTAAAAGGAGATATAAGTAAAATAAACAATTCACCTAATGTATTCATCGCAGTAGACAAAACTAGAAATTTATATGAACTACCCCCACCCCAAACCCAACAAACTACTCAAGGGCAACATAACTAAAGCATACAGAACACGATGGAAGCTAAAAGAAATTCACCAAACAGACCTAGACGACTGAATAAATTGCATTACTAAATAAAAGATCACAAAGAAAGCTTCAAAACAAACTCGACTTGCAGACTGATAAACTTGACTAAAAGTGAATTAAGTAACTAAAGATGATTTTATAGCAGAACCAACACGAGCTTCTTTCTTGCAAACCTTGGTTTTCCACTCCAGTAAAAGGTGTAATCACCAGTGGGTTAAGTATAGTGTCTTTCACTGAGCAATTTTGTTTCAGATAGAGCAACAATGTCCATATTGTACCTTTTCAGTTCTTTAGCAATAAGTGCAGATCTTCTTTCTGGTCATGTTTCTAGAAAATCAGAGTCTAACAAAGTTTGGATGTTGCAAGAACCAATGTTAAATGGTTTAGTAACCCTCTTCTTTGCAGCAGTGTGATGACAACTGGACCCATACTATGGTGCCATGGCATACCTGCTGGGCAAGACCCTTTCACAATGGATCCCAGAACCCCTATTGCTCTTGGTCTGACGGTTTATGTTCATAGTTCGTGTTACCTTTCTACGGTCAGTCATAAAAAAATAATATAAAAGTGATAGATGTTCTGAATCAAGCAATGTCTGCACTTGAAATTATTTTGAGTAACAAAGACCTTGCAAAGAATCAATCCCACTCTCTGAATGGCAAAAGCATTGACCAAAAATAAGAACTAACCTATACATCAGATGTTATCGATGTTGCAGATTTTATATCAGAGTTACCCTCTCCTAGAGAAGTGATGTAAGAACATCGAAAGAGGCCTCTCACTCCCACTGGTTGGTATTTCTATGTCCCTATGCGTTTTCATAGTGTTTTGATCCCATTTTGCGGGTCAACTATTTGCCCATAGCTGGGACCCTAACAGGTGGTTCCACATTCCTCAAAACCTCCCCGTTAGAGGCCTTGCTGCTGGATGTAGTCTATCATCATACCCAGTTTGTGTGTGTGTGTGTATATATATATATATATATATATATACATACACACTAAAAGTAATCCTATTAAAAGTCAGTGCAACTACCATAAAAATGCAACCTGCTCATTAAACAGTCAGTGCATGACAGAAGGCATTATTTACAGAGCTAGCATCAAATCAGACAATGTGGTGAAATATTACTTTGGATCCACTGAGAATAGCTGGAAATTGTGTTTCTACAACCACAAAATCACACTGAGCAACATCAAATACAAAAACTGTACAACACTTTCAAAGTATGTTTGGCAATTAAAAAGCAATCATAAGAACCGATCCATTAACTGGTAGTCATGAAAGCTAGGCCATACAATGGGAAGGGAGACAGATGTAACTTATGTTTGTTGGAGAAGCTTATTAAAGCACTTAAATAATTCTAACTTGCTGAACACAACGTCCAAATTAATGTCTACATGCATCTACAAATCTGAGTACCGACTCAAAAACATTGATCCTGATTAAAAGTGATTGCTAACTGGATTTTAGGAATACTTATATGCAACAACTTTTAATATTCTCAGAACTCGTTAGCTATAACTTTTCTTACCTGTACACAAATACAATGCAATATTACTGTACTCGATTAATGTATAAAGTGTGTTTAGGTATAATTTCACCATTATAAGTACATTAGAGACATATAGCCCTGACCTATTATTTATTTACTTATTTTTGCACCTTTTTATATTTTTAATCTATGTTATAGTTTATTTTAATAGACATCATTTGTTTTTATGCTAAAAAAAACGAGTTAACCCCCTTGATATACTGTTTACTTTTGAATTCAAATTTAAAATAATTTTTTTTTATTTTTTATTATTTTTAATTCTCTGACTTTCGAACTTATGAATTTGAACAATATAAATTATTAATAGTTAATTCTATATTTTAAATAAACAAGTTTATACACCCAATTTTGAATCCCTATCATGAGAACGCAACAGATATCAGTCAGAATTCACACCTGAAGATTGCATTAACTGCATGAAACTCCGAGACATGCTACTGATGTTGGATATTATGTATATTCACTAATATATACTTCTAGCTCTGCTTCATAACATTGAGCACTCTATTTATAACACCTTAGGAATAAATATACTTATGTACGTGCAAGTATTTGTTCGTGTATGTACATTTTTTCCTACCCATTCCTATATATATATATATATACACACACACATACAGATAAATAAAAAGGAGAGAGATCAGTAGCGACTAATATTTGGAAAAGAGGTCAAAATCTAAATCAATGAATTTTCTGAGCAAGAAAATTATTTTATTCCATTATTTTTTAAATTTCATTGGCTCACCTGTTGAAAATAGAAAGAACGCCCAGGTAATATCAACATAAAAACAAGGCAGAATTGTGTTTCTTTACTCAGAAAGATGTTTAAGTGACATTTCAAAGAAATATCCGATTTCCTTCATGCCAGCCATAACAGGAAACGGGTGTCATGATGATCTTTAAATATTTATGAACAGAGAAAGGGAAAAATCAATTTTAAAGCAGCAACAGCAGCAACTGATTTCAAAAATGGTTGCAAATGTTTGATGAAGAAAGTGAATTTCTTTCACATGAACACCTGATATGAAAATTTTGTTACAAATCGGAAACAGAAGAGAATTAGATTTTACTTTCATTTAGTTTAAAATATCTTTAGTCTAATTTGGACTGTACACGTTTATATTTGTAGCTAAGCAAATTAAATAGTCTGAAACTGAAGCTTGCATTTTCATTGGCAATTCTTCAACATGTTGTTTAATATAAATAAGAATATTTTCATCTACTGGTCTGAATATTTGAGAAATCTTATTGAAGGGACAGAAGAAAGCAATGCATAACCCCTCCTTAGTGAGCTTGAGTAAATGGATGCTGAACAAGGTTTAGAAGAGATAACAAAAAGATATAATTTAGAAAAGAGCTACAAGGGACAGGAAATTGTGGAGAGCCATAATTGCTGAAGGGACATGGACACAGAAAAAGAATGCCTCCATTTATCAAAATCAAAGCAGAAAAAGTGACTGCCATCAAAAGTACAGAACTTATTTCATCCTGTGACTTTAATAGCCACGACTAATCCCTTTAATGTTTTTCCAATAATCACATCATTGAGAAGTTTGCATTTCATTTTTTGTCCTGACTTTTTTTGACCCTAAGAAATCTTTGAGAATTATCTGTAGTGAGCCCAGATAAAAATAAAATATACAGGAATCGCTCAATTAGTACGGCTAATGTGTACATCGGTAAAAGAATTTTGGACAATCAAAATAAGAAATAAAGAGACTTTTGATGTTAGCTGAAACCATACTTTGCACCAGTAGGCTAGAGGTCTGTCTTAAGGGATATAAATGGATAGCCAAGAGGCAGAAATAGAATATGGACCACCAGAGAATCCAGCCCAGCGTGTCATGTAAAGAAGTCAAGCAGTTGTCTGCTTAAGACATTTTTCAAGCTTTCTGAGTGCTGAGTAAACACAGCAGATTGATGTCTGCAACACTCAACTGCTACCAAAATTCCAAACTGTAAACTATCAACTACTGAATAGTAAATCTATTCAGCTTGTATTCATTGGCTGGGTCTGGTGTGGTATTAGAGGGGGGAATATAGCTTTGAAGTCAATAACTTTTTAAGTAATTAAAATATCAATTTTTTTAATTATTAGTATCATACAATGTAACCCGGATATAAGCGAGTTGTCGGGACCGGAGAAGAAGTCTCTTATATCCGGGTTTGGTCTATTTTGTTTAGGTAAGTATGGCTTTAATTTGGGACCAGATAAAATCTCTCTTATATCCGGGTTTATCTTATATCCGGGTTACACTGAATATATCTGTTGCTAAATTTATTTCACATTTTATAACATTTTCATTCATTCTTTGATTGATCTTTTAAAAACGTTTTTTTTACTCTTTCAAGTTTTATATGATTTGCTTTCTGTAAATCTTTCTTGACTGGAATATTGTTTTCCATTCTCATATCCATCACTTTTAGCGACAGCCCACAAGTTTTCCAGTAGATTAATATCAGAAGAGATGGCAGTAGGCTTTCCATAAATTTGGTGTTTTTGAAACCATTTAATGGTAAAAGCAGTTAATATTCATCTTTGCAGGTGAAGTAGCCTCATCTTACAAGATAGCTTAATGTATCTTGGTTTTAGGCTGTACCACTAAAAAAAATGGTCTTGTCTAAGTGCTTGATACTATCATCAACTTTGAAAAGAAAAAGAATTTACTACCTACAATACTTGCCCAAAACATTATTACTTCTTTACTCTCATTAGGCTTGAAGTTGTAGGATCCTAGTGCTAAACTTGAAATGCTGAAAAGTAAAAGTATATTTGCTTGAGAGTGACTGTGTTTATTGTTTTAAAACAATCTTAGATTAATCTGCCCAATTTAAGAATTGAGCAATTTATCTATTATAGTTTACACTTGCTATGTTTTTATGGCATAGAAATATTTCCTTTTTATGCGATAATTGACATATAAAAGAGTATTTACATTAAATAATGTTTGTGTGTGTGTGTGTGTGTGTATATATATATATATATATATATATATATGACACATGCCAGAGTGGTTAGAACATTCACTTTCTGACCATAAGACCCAGGTTCACATCTCACCATGGTCTATTTGTCAGGAATGTGACTTCATAATGGTATTGGTCTGGGGGAGGTGATCCCAGCATGTGGCACCTTTGGAAAGGTAGATAACACTCTCTCCCAGAAACTGTAACTAAGGTTTGATCAGCATTGTTGAAGTATAAACCATAGGTGGGCTCTGTGGGTGTTAAATAAACACAAATGTGCCTGAGCAGGCATCTACAACAGGGAGTGGGTAGCTTCCCTAATAGACGGGCATCCTCTGATATGAGTAGCCAGCTGTTTCATGATATTTGTGCATACATTTTTATTATATTTATAATTACATAGGTGCATATATATTTTTATTTGAATTATAATGACATTTTTCTCGTTGGAGATTATAGAAATTGCATGGATGTGTGTTTTTGCACATATGTTTATATGTGTACACGGATTTATTTATTAATTTATTTTTTAAACCCACCCTGTAAATAATATGGACTGTTCCACTATCATTATTGTCTAAGATATATATATATATATATATATATATATATATATATATATATATATATATATATATATATATATATATATTATTTAAAAATATGTATTCATCACAACACAGAAATTACCAGGTTTCAAAACCTAAATCTTAAAACTTAAAACTTGAAGTTGTTTCATTTTCAAGTGATGCTGGAATTAGTAGTGCAATTATATATATATATATATATATATATATTTAAGTAATGAAAATCTTGGTAATCTGTATGGATAATCCCAAGGAAGATGAAATCTGGAGAGCTCAATGTTAAATCAGAGTGATTAATTTAATTTAAAGAAAACGGACAACTTTAAGGGTCCATGGTTATAATTTATTTCCCCAGGGAGTTTCTTTTTCCCTGGTTCATTAGACTTCACTTCCAAGGATGAAAAAATGAATTTAATTTTACATATAATTTTTTACACTGTTATATATATTAAATAGCTCTGTTATTTAACAGAGAGCACTGCTTTCTTTTTACACTATAGAGTATTTATATGTATTTGTATACGATTGCTTGGTTGTATACCTACCTATATTTACCCATTTAGTTATATATCAGAAGTTAAATTATGTAACTGTCGGTTATCAATCAAGACTTTAAGTTTGTGTTGTGCATAAAACTCAGTTGTGCTACTGGTGAGGAAAAAATTTATATTTATTATTAATATATAAATTATAGCTCTGTTATTCTACATCAAGCACTATTTTATGAACACCACGACCACTCGATGTGTGAGATATATATTTCCCCTCATTACTAGCACAACCGAGTTTCATGCATAATGCAATCATCAAGTGCTGATTAAAAAAAGTTTTCCATCTGCATGTGCTATAATATATATATATATATATATATATATATATAAAATGATATTATTTGGTAATCTGTATGGATAATTCCAAAGAGGATATAAATCCATAGAGAGCTCAATGTAAAAACAGAGCAAATGTTAATTATTATAAAAATGAAGACTTCAAGATCATGGTGATATTTTATTTTGGTAGTACTGATATCATTTTCAACTCATCAGACCACATTTTCAAATAAAAATAAACAGATAAAATTTTTATTTGAATAAAATATCATCATGATCTCAAAGTCTTCGTTTATATATATATATATATATATATATATATATATATATATATATATATATTATGCCAAGCTATTAATATATGGTTGTTGAGTCATGAATTGAATATGATTAGTTCTAAAATATGAATATAAATCAAGACAAATGTGGTTCAGCAGAAGGATGCTGAGAATACCATGGACTGAACATGAAATGAGGAAGTTACAAGGAAAGAAGAAGACACATGAGGAAAGAGGACTTGGAAAATTTAGAACTCACAGGACACACTGAGGGCAAGAGGGACAAAATTAAACAACAAGTAATCTTGACCTAACAAACTTGTATAAGTGGATCACAGAACAAGGAATGGGATGGACAGTGAAATGACAAATCTTACTAAGATATACAAAGGCTAGGAAGTTGTGGAGTGTGTGACACTATTTAGCTATAGTGGTTTATTGATTAATTAATTAATCACAGAAATTAATAATGGGAATTACTAAAGCAATAGATAGATCGAAAGACATACTGAGCAACATTATTTGTTTCTTTTTACAAACAAAGAATAGGTAAAAGATTTTTTTTATTTGCTTTCATTTGCGGGGCGGAATATAATTGTTCTTCCTTTCTTGCAAGAAAACAGAAAGTCGTAGGAAAAGTGGATCTCAGGCATGTCAACATTAATTAATATCCTGATAAGAACAACGGTTCTGACCACACAGATGGCCGACACACGAAATCTTGAATGTCGGTCAGCTGTGTGTGGAGAAAGGGGGTCAATGAAATTCGGTTAACAAGGAAGACAGAATTAATCGAATTAAGCGAAACAAAAACATTGATATGGACAAAAACTGTGTATACGACGAAGGATTTCTGTCACCAGAAATGGTCACCTGGACAGTTGAAACGAGAAAAGGAAAAAGGGATTTTGTTCGTCAAATGAAAACCACCCAGTTAAAGGTTGATTACAA
>OZ038504.1:1132487-1202487 GCA_964036315.1 Acanthosepion esculentum
GCACCAATGATCTAAAAATGCAGCAGAAATTTGAGTGTGATAACAAAAGTACTTACTTAAAGTTGCCATGATTTGGCCAGTAAATATGCTTGTCTCCAAAACTGAAGTTCTCATCTCCAATTAACTGCTTGGCCCAATATTGATTGTTGTACGGAGGTTCCAGCCCTCCTAATTCTGCAGGAAGAACTTCTTTGTGGATATGTTGATGAAGTGTGGTTAAATTGATTCCATGCATGAAAATCTAAACAGGACAAAGAAATGCACAGAATTAATAAAAACATTTACAAAACATAAATCAGGTATGGTAACAAAATAAGATTCTTGAACAATGGTAGAAAAGTGACACCACAAGAATGAATAGGTTAAGATTGTAGTGATCACGGAAGCAATCTCTATTCCACAAAGTAGTGGTTCTCAGGACGAAGCTATACGAGTGGAACTTCCTCCTTATTAATGGAATATGAAGGGAATGTGGATGATTCATCTGTGTGTACATGGCATGGCAGGTCTTAGCTGTAAAGGTCTTAACTGGTGGAACTAAGGAATGGAGCACTCATCTGAACATTTGTGATAGAATAGCGATAGGCTTGCAATGTTTCGTCTTTGAGAAAAGAGCTGTCAGGTTAAAAATAATTCATCATCCACAGGGCTGCATCAGCGTTTTGAATTCTGTCATGGTTGAAAAGTGAGAATTGGATAGATCCAGTCCAGATATGGCTGCTATTAACCCAGAGATGTAAATATGTCTCGACTTTAAAATTATTTTACACAAATTCTTTTATTAGCACTTGAAATAAAATGTGAATAGTGGAAAATTTCATGTCAGCAAAATAGTTTTTAGTACTAATCTTCCAAGCCATGAAATGTGCTATATATATATATATATATATATATATATATATATATATATATATATATATGATAATATTAGTAATCAGTATGGATATTTCCAAAAGGATATAGATCCAAGGAGAGCTCTTTGTCATAGACAGAGCAATAATCATTATTATAAAGAAACGAACACTTAAAAGGCCATGAGGTGATATTTATTTTTTAAAGGTCAGAAAATTTGACCATAACTCTTCAGACCTCGTAATACAAAAATATTTTTGTATTACGAGGTCTGAAGAGTTGAGGTCAAATTTTCCAACATCAACAAAATAAATATTACCTCATGGTCATTTTCTTATATATATATATATATATATATATATATATATATATATATAAAATGAAGTTAAATGGTCAGAGTTGAATTAGACCAGGAAACATTAGTATTTAAAAATGTTCAATACACATATGAAAAATAAAAATTTAACATCTGGAGCTTTTAAATATAAAAAAATTATATCACGAGCCACTCAAAGTAGAGGGTTACACAATAAGAAGTAAGGGGCACAGTTATATATTCTCATATGTGAAGATAATGGTTAACCCTAGACTCGAACTGGTTGAGATTGTAGTAATCGGGAAAGCATTCTCCTGGGAGCTCATTCCACAAAGTAGCAGTTCCTGGAGAAAAAAGACCTATTTGCATGAAGAATATAGTGAAAGAATTTAATGATATGAGATTTTCTCTAGCATAGACAGGGAAATTAAATCAATTTACTCCTGGGGTCTGAAATTCTTGGACGTTGCTTACCAAATATGTTAGACACAAAACGGCAACCAGAGAGTACAGTGTGATGTGATTACCAACAAAGGTGACTAATTCAAATAAATTGGTCTGTAATAACAATGGAATTGTCTTGGCGGATAAGAGCTAAAAGTTAAAGAGATTAAATATAGAAAAAACATGACCAAATATACTGTGTATAATTAGCTCTTAATGACTTTTAAAGAAATCTCCCAAAAGCATTGGAAGACATATTGTTCTTCAGATGTATTGAAAAACATTATTTGGACTATTGTCCTCATCTTTGTTGCCATATTTATCACAACATTTCGGCTGTTGTACACTCCGGCCTTCTTCAGGTGGTTGGAATGTTGAACCTTACCTTTTATTTCACTCGCTGGGGTAAACTGTTCTAGTTCCACATGCCATGTCTAATAGATGTCAGTTATCAGTTATCTCCTGTTAATTCCCCTCCCCAAGTTCTCCACTACCTTAACCAGGTAATGAACTCACAACTCTTTGGGTCCTGTCACCCTCCTCAAGGACACATGGCACATTGGATAAAGGCGTTGGTTAGATCCAGTGACACGGTGGGCCTGGAAACAACAGCAATTAAGAGGTGGTTCCATAGTTCTCAAAATCTCCCAATCAGAGACCTTGCTACTGAATGTAGTTTGTCATATACAGGACAACTCCTTTTCTTATTTTTTCACATTCAGAGACCTCTTGTGTCTTAGTGGCCTTACTACCTTGCTTGGGTGAAATCATTAAAAAAAAAAAAAAAAAAATACTTTTTACTAAAATGTATTTTGCTGTAGAAAATTTTTAAAGGGATTTGTGATTTATCAAATTCTTTATTTATTGGGCGTCACATGTTTGGTTGGCTTGTGGTTCGGGACCTCTGTTGACCATTGCATGATATGATCAAACTTTTTAATTTTAGTTTCTCAACATAAAAAACAATAAAAAAAAATACTCAGAAATTTTTTGTATGAATCATAGCAATTAGCATCTGGCATGGATAAAACTAGTTTATTTAAGAAATTCTCTTCCATTTTTTAAATTTTTATTTTAGATATATCTGAAGAAAATCCTTTGAAAATCTTTATTTGTCAAGCCTTTCATCTATTAGATCTCACAAAAGTCTAATAGAATTGAGATTGTAGTTCTTTGGTAGCTTTGGTGTAATTGGAAGGATTCCAGATTTTATTTTTAGCCAAACAGCATTGACAGAGTTTTGCTGTGGTCTTTAGGAGCAATAGTTGTGCATTGCTACAGTTGAAAATAAAGGAGAGTAACATTAAGATCGTTTTGATTGAATTATTCTTGTTTGCTTTTGAGAAAGCCAAAAGTTGATTTGATTTGAATATTTTGTGCATGGCTGAATACTGGGATCATAAAAACAGCTGACAAGTTATGCCAACTTAATTACAAAATAATGTTAAGTGATCGTTACTAAGAAGAGAAACTGGAGAATACTTTCATAAGAAAAAAGTGCAAACAGCAACACCATGCAGTTTGTTAAAAATTATTAGTTACAGTGATAAAATGATTTTAAACAATTATCAGGCATGACAAGAAAAATCACTTTAAGAAACAATTTATGAATCTGAAATAAAGCTATTTGTTTTAATATTACAAAAAAATCATTAACATGTATCATTGAATCAAAGACAAAAAAAGGAAAGTATTAGAAAAAAGATGCATATAATTTGGAGGCAAAAATAAAAAAAAACTGAGACAATGGCATATTACTTTAGAACAAAGGCATTCAATTTAGGGACAAGAAATCTGGATAAAAGTTTGGGGTTAACTCCACTTACTTTCTTGAAATTGCTATTAGAGGACGTTCTCTGGACTATAAATATTCTGTGATAATTTTTTATAGCTGCCTCTTACTTTTTCCACTTACACATCAACATGTAAATCTCTCATGGGGAAAAATATGTTTCCCACTGGGAAATGCATAAACAAATCACACATACACAATACACATATGTACACATATTCATCCACTTCACATACTTTGTATACAAATTGTTTTCCTATTCTTGTGCTACACACATCATTGTCTTTGTCATTTATATACCTTGATTGTTAATACACTATCATTTGTTTGTACATATATATCAGTTCTTTTTTCTTCGCATTTCTTCATGTGGACTCACATACTGAGTCCAGGATTTTTTTTTGTGGATATTTCAGGAGACACATATTCGCAATTTCAAACACGAACATTTCTAACACCCCAAAAAAAATGGGAAACACATAACTGCCTGCAACAAAAGCATGCAATTTAGAGGTAGGGATAAGAAATGAAGAAAAAGGCATACACCATTAGTACGAAGTAATCTAGTGTTAGAAATACTTGAGGCAAACAGATAAACTGTCCGGACAAATGAATGTTATTAGTATATAATCACTATGATCAAGATTTATTGAGAATATTTCTTTAAAAATTTTTTCTAGGTGATTGCAAACATTCAAATGAAAGACAGCAATATCCTTTATATCCTTTTTTTAAATTTTTTCTATAATGACTATTTACACTTCTACTAAATGAGAAAAATAACAATTTGCAAGAATACCTCTCCTTCCCCCAATCAAAGGGAGATAATCAAAAGTTGAAACAAGTGAAAATGGTGACTGTGATAGAGAATAAAAGCAATATATTTTAGTCATTTTCCAAAAATATCAATACAATAAACCATAGAAATTACTTTGACAACATCTAAAATAGAGATTTTAAGGGAACAAAAGTACCAGACATATCTACCTTTCTAAGGGATCCTTTTATACTAAATAAAAAAGCAAAACAATACATACTTTTATACTAAATAAAAAACAAAACAAGACATTTTTTGAACACTTCTGCCCTTTCAGGAACCATTCAAACATTATACAAATTAAGTCATATTAGTTCATTCAATATTAAAAACTGGCTGATGAAATGCCTACCAGAAACCATCTTCATCAAAAATTGACTAAAATATTAATACATGCAGATTGTAGTAGGAAATTTACATTTCAGATTTGGTTACACTGTCGTCTATCCGACGTCTGCAACAATAAAATGTAAAATGTGTTTCCGTAGCAACCGTTTGTTAATACATGGTTAAAGGTTGAAAACAAAGAATTTAAAAATAAAAATTCTTTTACTTGGCTCTTGCTGTTTCTGTACATGGGAATATAAGCCAATGATTAAGAACTTTCCAAATATATAATAACTAGCTGAAGTACCCATCTGCGTTGGGTAAAAAGTCAAGACTTAGATCACAGCTGGTTATAATTATTGTTTGATTTTTTTACTGTTTATCAATCGAGTCTTTTTTTGTATCGTCTTAGCTGAGGAGGAAGTGACGCAAGTCGATGGTGATTGGTCAGCATTTGTTAGAGGAGTCCATTTGTTACGTGCTTCAGGTATTTTTTTTTTTTTGTTTCAGGATCGCCTGCCGGAATAGTACCGTTTCGGTAGGGTCTCTTGGGTGAGCAAGTATGATGTTGGAAGACCCGAAACTTGCCATGACCCCAAGTCATAACATCACTGACGAGGCGATCCTGAGCACTCATGGGAGTGTTTTCATAACAAATTGCAGTTTACTCAAGATTAGAAAATATTTTTGGATTGTAAGAATAATTTGAAGATAATAAGTCACTGATAAAAGTCCTACTAATTAATCCACAGCTGGGGGGTAGAAGAGGTGGATTCATACCTTTTCCCAAGGGTATTTGCGCATAAGTGAATATAATGGACCTAACTAGAATTGGAACTCTGCTCTCCAATTCCAAACCATTATCTATTGCACCACTCAAACATCCACACAGGTTGTAGTCTGAGCAGTAAGGTGGCCATCTCTAAGGGGTGATGTGGTTGCAGAAATTATCTAACAGCCATGACTGGGTTCTCCTGCTTGTGTGGTGTCCTGTTGCTAGGATCTTCCAGCAGCCAACCTCTTGATCCAGAGCAGTACTACCTCCTCAAGGAACTTGATGTAGGCCTCCGTGTTGTGTCTGAGGCCATGTTTGAAGATGAATGGAGGCATAATATCGCCATCACTAGTGATCACTCCAAACACCTTTGTAATGACCATTACAAACTCTTTCCGAATCCTCTGCACTGTCCTTAGATTGACAACCAAACATTCTGAAAAGTTTGTATTCTGAGCTTCTGGTGCAAATGCCAAGCAGTACAGCATGCTGTTTCTAAATTTCTGGCAGAGTGAATTGCATCATGGTGCTCTTTTTCTTACAGATGGTGCCCAACTGATGGTTTTCTCTAGGGGACACAGGTTCAAATCCTGCCAGAGGACACATATTTTTCTAACAAGATTTCTCAAATATTTAGGCCGGTAGATGTAAATAAATACAAATAGCATCTATTCAAATATGAGTTTGGTTTATTTTGTTTTACGGCATATCAACCTGAATGGGTTATTTAATGCTGACAAGAATTTTTATTGCTGCTAATATTTTTTCTTCAAAACTTCATTACTCGTAATAATTTTTTACAAAACTCTATTGATGGTATTAAAATCTATTTTTACACTTTCATAGTGTTTTGATCCCAGTTTGGGGTTTAACTATTTGCCCATAGCTAGGACCCTAACAGGTGCTACCACTCCAGGTCAGAGTGGACCTGGGAACACTAGCAATTGAGGTGGTTCTACGCTCCTGAAAACCTCCTGATCAGAGGCCTTGCTGTTGGACGTAGTTTATCGTCACACCCAGGATGTGGATGTAGTTTATTGTAATACCCAGGATGGACAAATACGAGTATTAATTTAAAAAATAAGCTTTAAACAAATTATATATATATATTTTTAAATCGGAATCACCCCATGCAAGGCAGTAAAGCCACTAAGACACAAGGGGTTACAGGGTGTGGAAGAATTAGGAAAAGAAACAATAATAATAATGAGCAGAAAGAGAAGAGAGTAATCAGGAGGACATTAGATAGTGATTGACATTACATTTAAATTTTTGCAGATTAAAGTTGGCTGGAAAGCATGAAACTGGAAGGGATGCAACAAAGATAACTTTAAAATTATGCCAATATATCAAATAGACAATTACTGTTACCTCCAAATACAAGAAAAACAAATAACTGCACACACATAAACACACACCATATACACAGTGGCAAAACACACTAGGTGGATCACACACACACACACACACACACACCATATGAAATCCATGTGTTTACTATATAGATTTCCTTATAATAATATAGTATATAATATATATGTATAGAGAATGAATATATATGGGGGGGATTCAAAAAGTTTGCGGAAAAAGGAGAGTATGAAAAACCATTTCAGTTATGTCCATTTTTCAACATATGCTCCATTAAAGGTCAATACAATTCTGTAAATGTTGATACCAGCCTTTAAGTCTGTCTGACTAAAACTGAGGGTCATGTGATCAGAAAGATGTTAGAGCAACTCTTTACATCTTCAACCGATGGAAAATTAGTATCTTTCAATGAATTTTTTAAGTTTAGAAACAAAAAGAAGTCAGATGAGGTTAAATCAGGGCTGTAAGGTGGATATTGGACGATTTTCTATCAATTCATGTAGCACAGCTCTTGTCTACCAAGTGCCGTGTGTGGGTGCATTGTCGTGGTGGAAGAGGACATATTGATGCAGCTTTCCAGGGCGTTTTTCTGAGATTTTTTGGACAGTTTTCTCAAAACACATTCATAATAAGCAGATGTAATTGTTTTTTTGCTCTTGAGGAAGTCAACCAGCAAAATACCCCCTGCATCCCAGAAGACAGTGGCCATGACCTTTCCTCTTGAACACTCAGATTTTGTTTTGACTGAGCCACTTCCACCCCTGGGCAGCCACTGCTTTGATTGAATTTTGTCCTCGGGATCATACTCGTAGAGCCATGTTTCATCACCTGTCACAATTCTCTGCAGAAAAGCTTCAGAGTCCTGATCCCACTTGTTCAAAATTTACACTGAAAGATCTGCCCTTGTTTGCTGCTGATCTGAGCATAACAATTTAGGAACCCATCGAGCAGAAAGCTTGCTTAGCCCCAAACTCTCCGCCAGAATTGTGTGGGCAGAACCTATGGAGATGTTGAGTGTATCATGAAGAGCTGCCGTATGGAGCTCATGATGAACAATTTTCATAGAAACTAGACTATTCAAATGATTATTCAACTCAGCAGTCACTTTGGCTGCAGTAGTCCAATGATTTTTTTGCCACATTGCATTTCAATGCACATCGGTCCCTGTCAGTAAATTTGCAGGTCCAACCCGAATTGCTACAGTTGCTTGAGGTTTTGCCCTGTTTCTTGAATTGTGTCATGGTTCTTGATATGGTAGCTCTTGAAAAACCAAACAGTTCAGCAACCTTAGTGATTGAGGCTCCTGCCATGCGAACTCCAACAATTTGCCCTTTTTCGAACTCGAAGAGGACACGCATTTAGCTTAAATTTTACTAAATTCTAAAAATAAATAAGACAGTAAATTAGATAAATAAACTTATTTACAATAGATATAATCTGAAATTACAAAGTTTTAGTTAAAGTTCTGTTATGGTGAAACACACCTATTCTATAGTTATTAGACTCTCCCACCTAATATAAGTAGGAGTAGTAAGAGGAACGGGGGTCAGTCGATGTTGGACAACAGTAGTCGACAGTCGAATACGAAAGTAGTCAGCGACCACAACAAGATTACTCTACCTATTATATCAAGTTCCTAACGTTTGGTACGTCGAACTTATTTAGAACCGATTTTAGTACAAATACAAGCCTCCACTGCAGAATTAACTCCACAACAACTTCTTAATATAATAAGTCTTTGAAACACAAGAGTGGATTTTGTACCTGTTCCAATTATTTTGTCCAACCCCTGTATGTGTCTGTATGTGTGGTGTGTGTAAAGAAATATAAGCATATGGGCCCACTTCCAATACCAGTATTATCTCTTTGGTACTAATATGGATTTGTTATATTTGATATTAGTATAATGCCCGTAATTTCAATGTCGGTATTCAGCCCTAGTCCACACAGATGAATAAGAATAAGTTTAATCATTGTCCAGTCAGTGAAAGCCGAGAGGGAATCCCATTGTATGTTCACAAGATGTATTTTACAAGCCTTGTAAATCTAGCAGCTAGGCACTTATATCAATAGGGGAAAAATGATCATTCATTGGTATACATGAGTGAAACACATCAATCATATTTATGGTGAGATTTATTTTGGGAATTTAACCATTCCAGAAATAAGATAAATTTTTTTTTTCTTTGTGAAGGTAAAAAAAAAGGAAAGAAAAAAAGGAAGCCAGTTGTATTGATTATAAAGATAATGAACCAGTTTTACATCAATGAACAATAATCCAAGGAAACTCTCTAGGCTAGCAAATATGGTATTTAGTTACTACAATAAACAGGATGTTAATTCTTTTGAATGTTGAACAACAGTGAAATACAATAGTGTTGCATCTAATATTTATTCACAAAACACTGGGCTTCTTTCATTTCCCATAATTGCTTCAGTTATCTACAATCAACTGTACAAAAAAAAAAAAAAACAATTCCTAAGTTTTATTTAATAATGGTTAAGTATAACAGAATTACTGTTGCAGATTTTCTAAGTGAAGGAATCTATGCCTGGTATCAGTCAGAATGGAAATTAACTACTCAAGTTGAGAAGTTGATATAAAAAGCAGAGGAAATAAACCCTATTTCCAATAAAATTACATGTCCACATACAGACCAGTGAGAGAAAAATTAAACACTATTTTTCTCAAGCTTACCTTTGGGAAAAATGTATTATGAATCTCCATGGATTTCAACTTTCAGTGAGCAGAGATGTGACTGCCTCCAAGCTGTTCAAATACAAGAGATGACATGACTACATAGCTTTTTCCTTCCCCTCAGCATGTGTTGAAAGAAACATGTGTCGCCAACTTCAAATGAATCGTCTCCAACAATAGCAAGGGTGGTCAGTGAATCTTTGCAAATGATCAAAGTCTTTTCTAAAGAGCAGTTTTTTCTCTGTACCAACTACCCAAGGACTTTAACTGAACTAAAGACGTTTTTCAATTCATGTACATATGTTTCTAAATAAAAATGATTTATTTAACAGGCATACCCATGTTTTCTTTTTTATTTTACTATTGTTTGGAATTTGGATTTTTAACAAAAAAAAACTTGGATGACAGAATTTCTTATAATATCAAATTAGATAATTTTTAATTTTACTAACCTACCAAGAGTACATTTTGTTTTTTTCCAATGGGCTGTTGGAGAAACAAATAAGTATTTAATTATAATAAACCGAATTAGCACCTGGGTTTCAAGTCATAACTTATGGTTTTAACTATAAGGATTGAATGAAATAATGAGCAATAAGCAACCCTAGAAAAATGTCAATTGAGATAAACCAGTTGGCCCAGGCTAGGTGGGATCACGGCCAAAACTCAGTGGAAGAACTTGTAACCCGAAAATGTGTTCTCCATAAATACAGAAACCCACAACAAGAGGAAGCATTTAAGCTGGTAGAATCATCCACAAGAGAGTTACATAGTTGATATCCAAATGGAAGTCAGAGTAAAAAGATGAAAGTTCTCAATTTAAAGAAACAAAAATAAAAATTTATAGAAGATGTACTGTTACATCTCCCTTTTATTACAGTATATATATTCTTATAATTAGGAGACATGGTAATTTAATGGGTAGTGGCTCGGATTGAGGAATCGGAGAGGCAAGTTAAGGTATCCTTGGGAACAAGATGAATCCATCTCTTTCCTTTATGGGTAAATAGCAGGACAAATTGGGCCCTATAGTCTTGATTGGCAACCAGTCTAGGAGAAAGAAAACCCTGAATTCAAACCACCTGGTGCATTGTAGGTCCTGCCTATTTCTCCTTCTGAGAGGAGGAACAGGGTAATCTCAACATCCCTGGTGCAAAAAGAACCAAGCCATTGCACTATTCTGCCTTGAATGTCATCATGAAGCACAACTGTGAGATGAAGGGGAGAGTAGTGACCGCAGTGGTGCATGTTGTGCTAACTGAATGAATGATGATGATGATATTGTTTTAATTATTGTGTTTTATTCTATTATTCTTAATCTCATATTGTGCCTAATTTGAAAATTAAATTTTATTGAAAGTATGTATTGGGAAAATATATATACGATTCATTACTGCATACATTTAGCAAATAGACGATTCATGATGAAAAGTATTAAAAAAAAATGGATCAGAATACGCCAACTTCCCAATTTTGTAAAATGAGGTAGGTACTGCTGCTGGGTTACAATCTCTTGGACTAAGCTTCCAGTATTGCATTTCTATGAACTACTCCAGGTAATAAGAGCCCAGGAAGAGGATTCCCGGTGAGGTGAAATGATTGAAAGAAAATCAAAGATTTAAAAACAGTTTAAAAAAATTCATATGCCAAAAATAAATACGATTCAAAAATGTAAAATATTATTATGGTTTACTTGTAATTGCATGCATGAGTTTCAGTATAAATAGTTATAAATAATTATTGACCGATTTTATCATTGTGATATTTTTGCATTATATCAAGTATTAAGAATATAGTAACTAGGGTCTGCTAATTGGAGGAGAGAGTTATCAATGATAATATGCTGACTTCAAATACACGGTTATCTCCCATTAACTCTCTCTGTTGTTTTTTATTTTTAAATGTACTTTTTATCACATGAAATTTGATGAGGAATGAGCAAATTTTTATTCTGAAAATGTGGCCCAGAGAAAAAAAAAAGGTTGGGAACCACTGAATTACTCAAAAGCAGGAACATAGAATTGAAACAGATACTAATCTTTGATCACAGTCTGAAGGTGAAGTAAAGGAATGCTAAAACTTCTAAAGTAGAATCCCCAAAAATACTCACTTCAGCTTGAATAATGCCATGTTTACTGCCCTATATCATAAAATATTCTGATTATAATTTCTACAATACAAAATGATGTATTGAGGAAATTATACCAGCTTAAGAACAAATGCCAAGTTATTAGTGTGTGTGTGTGTGTGTGTATTATAAATTAACTGATTTAAAATGTTTTTTTGCTACACAGTAATAACCATGTTTCAAAAATGGAAGCTAAAAGCTTTGAATTTAATTTTGTTATTAAATTAAAGACATTAGTTTCATTTCCTCGTTAAGCGAATTTTGGAGTAACTTATTTTTAAAATCTACAGTTTTAAAGGCACGGCAAAGATTCATAATTGAGTGTTTCCAAGGATACAGAGAAATCCACTCATCCAGACAAGGGGTGGTAGCTTGTTCAATTTTTAAATTTTCGTTGTATCAGTTAATAGTTACATTCGAAAGCGGGGTTATGTTTAGGGATGGGTAGGGATGTATTTTTCAACAAATTCTGACATCCGCTAAATGCATGTCGTCTGGGTTTTTATAAAAATTTTATTGTTAATGTCAAAAGATTCTTACGGTATTTTTTCTATTTGTATACTTAAAGATTTTTTGGGGATGTTTAGGCTAGAATATGTTTTATTTAACTTCAATTCTAAAAAAAAATTTAATTTTTAATATTTAATATACTATATTTCTTTTTAAAACCAAGTAAATGTATTAGAATTACTTAACTTACAGTATGTAAAATTATTTTTCCATATCGAGTATAAGTATGTATATTACCAGGTTACAATTTTTTTTTTTAGTTTTTTTTTAAAGTAAAATTTATGACAATGACGGCAAAGATAGCTAAATTATTTCACTGATTAAGTAAACTTTTATTTTTTATAAACTTAGTAATATATATTTTTCTCATGTATGTACAAAGGACATGGGTCATTTAATGTCCTACATATTCTAACTTATCATATTAATTTCATTTAACCTTTAGGCGTTTTATTGAATTCTTTTAAGTGTTTGAAGTACTTTGAGAGAGGTGTTACAGTTATAATACATTTTATTTAACTACAATTTTAAAAGATGTTTAGGTTCGAATCCGTTTTATTTAATTACAATTTTAAAATCAATTTAAAAATATTTTTACTTTTAAATTTAAATGACTATATTTTTTTATAAAACAAGTAAATGTAATAGAATTACTAACAGTATTTAAAATTATTTATTCACATCAAATATAAGTATGTATATTACCAGGTCTCATTTTTTAAAAATTTAATTTTTAAATATTGTTTAAAGAAAATTTTTGACAATGACAGCACAAAATATCTATTTCATTTCTCTGATTCAGTAAATTTTTATTTTTTATAAACTTAGCAATATATGCTTTCTCATGTATGCACAAAGGACATGGGTCATTTAATGACCTACATATTCTAGCTTTTCTTATTAACTTCCATTTTACTGTAGGTATTTTATTGGAATATATATATATATATATATATATATATATATATATATATATATATGTTTAACGTTCTTTTTATAGATACAAGTATTTAAGCAAATGCCCTGTTTTATAATAAACAGTATTAAATAACATTTACCGGCCTGAATGTCCGAGAAATTTTCATAGAAAATTTTCGTTCTCCGACAGGAATCGAACCTGTATCCTATACGGAACTGTCATTTCACGTGACGTGCCTTAACCTTTCGGACATAGAGAATCGACCTTGCTAACCAGATGCTTCTATGTGGCCAAAAGGTTAAGGCATGTCATGCGAAATGACAGTTTCATATAGGATACAGGTTCGATTCCTGTCGGAGAACAAAAATTTTCTATGAAAATTTCTCGGACATTCAGGCCAGTAAATGTTATTTAATACTGTTTATTATGAACAGAGCATTTACTTAAAATACTTGTATCTATAAAAAGAACATTAAACATATCAAAAATGTCTTTAATAAATTGTCGGATTATGTCCAATTCAAAAATGTATATATATATATATATATATATATATATATATATATATATATATATAGTGTACCAAGTTAGAGATGTGCAAGTTATCTAACCTGTCTTTGCCAGTAAAAATAAAGTTGCAAAGAAACACAAAACTTGCTGCTACTTTGAAAAAACATTGGGAAATATTCATTTGCTATGTCCACACCTTGTGTACTTAAAGACTTTTTTTTACATTTACTTTATTTTTCAAGTCTGTAAGCAAGAACTCTTCTAATGAGGAGGTAAAATAAATAATGTATTCTTTTAGTTTCATAGACCTTTTTTGAAACTTTTTCATTTAACTTTTAACAGTTGAAATTTCCAAATACTTGTGTTTTTCTGTTAGGTGAAAACAATTTGTCTTTGAATTTTAATAATATTCTTCATATTGATTTGCATGTCTCCATCTGTAATTGTTTCCTTCGTCTATAATGAGGTTCTTGAATGGATTTTATTTTTAACTGTAAGGCAACTAAAGAATAAATGGATTTTATTTTTTTAATCAGACATTTTTATTACTTCAAAGGTTATTTTTAGTGGATATCCATATTTGAATAGACCCTCACCTTTTTTTTTAAAGGTTTATTTCATCGATCAGCCTGTGCACTTAAGAAAACAAAGAAAATATGCCCCCACCCCAGAGTCCCTCTCTGCAGCAGAAACCAACATCTGATCTGTTATACTTTGACTGCTCCACTACAGAGAGCTTCACAGTGTAGTAAGGTTTGGTTTTGTTTATTTTGTTTTAAGGCATATCAAACTCAATGAGATATTTAATGCCAAGATTTTTAGGATAAGTTCGTATGAATAGAATATGTATTCTTTGTAAGAAATTTAGTTTGGTTTTATTTTGTTTTACGGCATATCAACATCAATGGGTTATTTAATACCGACAAGATTTTTAGGATAGATTTGTCGGAATAGAATATGTATTCTTTGTAAGAAATTTAGTTTGTTTTATTTTGTTCTACGGCATATCAACCTCAATGGGTTAATTAATGCCAACAAGATTTTTAGGATAGATTTGTCGGAATAGAATATGTATTCTTTGTAAGAAATTTAGTTTGTTTTATTTTGTTTTACGGCATATCAACCTCAATGGGTTATTTAATACCGACAACATTTTTAGGATAGATTTGTCTGAATAGAATATGTATTCTTTGTAAGAAATTCAGTTTGTTTTATTTTGTTTTACGGCATATCAACCTCTATGGGTTATTTAATGCTGACAAGATTTTTAGGATAGGTTCGTATGAATAGGATATGTATTCTTTGTAAGAAATCAGTTTGTAGATCAGGTTTTCTTTGGTGTATTTTTTTAAAGAGTCTTTTTGTCAAGAGTAAAATGTATTGCTGATATTTTTTTCAAAAAATGTATTGCTGGAAGTATTTTTTTTTCCAAAAATGTATTAAGAGGTGGTTCCACATAGCCAATGCCTCATTGGGGTGGGGATCTTACCCCTCTGCAGAGGTGCAGTCGGCATATTCTGAAACCCCAACTGACAGGGCAGGGTGTAGTAAGGTTCTACAAAGGACAGATTTTCTTTTATTAAGTTTTCTCGAGAGCACAGACCAGTAGAAATAATTACTTTTTTTTTCAGAAAAAAGAAAAGAAAAATTAAGTTTGAGTAATAATGCCCTATTTAAGAGGAGTTCTTCTTCCAATCTTTCAGTTGGGATTTTTATCTCTTAACACTTCCATGAGTGTAGGTTTTTATAAAACTTACATTGCCTGCTGTCAATTTATATATACATTTTCAAGACACCATGAAAAGATAGTATTGAGCATTTGTGTTAGAAAGTGGCTAGCACTTAGTGCTATTTTCACAACCACTGAAGACACAGTAGCCTACAATATGACCTATTTTTATTATTTTGTATGTTGGGACAATTGTTTAACTTAAACTGTACTGCAGAATATCTTAAAGAAAACAAAATGGTAACACTCATAAGAAATCACAATGAACATCTTCATAGTCATATATATTTCTAGTAAATGCCAATTTTTTGTCCCCCCCACCAAAGAAATGGGCCAGTACAGCTAGGCAACAATACTATAACAATTCAGCAGTGAAAGTGTTAATAAATATCACTGTTTTGCTACCACAGTACAGCATATCTATTGTTTTAATTTCCCTTTGTTGGTCCCCTTTTTAGTTTAGTTACTGTTTTTGGTCACTTCCTGTCTACCCTGTAAGAATCACCAGAAGCAGCATGATAAGGCACAGGTTCAAAGCACACAATTCAAATTTTCTTATCTTCCCAAATCTACCCCCTATTATAGTATTGTCTGTATGTTCCTCGCCTTTTCTTCTCTGCATTTGTCTCTTAATATCATTATTTGAACATTTATTTAAGATAGCAACTTTTATTTATTTATTTTACTGTCATCTCTCCATGTAGAACCCCTTTCACCATGTTTTCAAACTGTAACTTCCTGTAACTTTCTTCCTTTCTGAGAACTTATCACTGCAAACTTTATAGATATTCATGTAAGCAAACTATTTGCTGCCTTGCTTTACTCATTTAGAACTATGGTTTTACTATGTTTAGTCTTTGCCATATTCGTCTTGCCTTTCCTTTTTTGCCATATTCGTCTTGCCTTTCCTTTTTTGCCATATTCGTCTTGCCTTTCCTTTTTTGCCATATTCGTCTTGCCTTTCCTTTTTTGCCATATTCGTCTTGCCTTTCCTTTTTTGCCATATTCGTCTTGCCTTTCCTTTTTTGCCATATTCGTCTTGCCTTTCCTTTTTTGCCATATTCGTCTTGCCTTTCCTTTTTTGCCATATTCGTCTTGCCTTTCCTTTTTTGCCATATTCGTCTTGCCTTTCCTTTTTTGCCATATTCGTCTTGCCTTTCCTTTTTTGCCATATTCGTCTTGCCTTTCCTTTTTTGCCATATTCGTCTTGCTTTTCCTTTTTTGCCATATTCGTCTTGCCTTTCCTTTTTATTTGTTATTCAGACTAAACTAGTCTCAAGATTGTCTTTATTTCTTTTTCTAGTTTCACCCCTTTTGATTTTCAATAAACTTGCTGATAAACAGGACTGACTTCAGAGTTTTCACTGCTGTAAGGTGTTTATCCAGTTGTCTGGGGTATGCATATGTGCAAGATGGATGTATACTAGGAGGTAGAACAATTTCATATCATTATACATCAATGCTTGTTAAAAAACATTTTTCAATATTTGTCTGATTCAATCAGGCATCATTTTACAATAAAAAGCAGAAAACTTACATTCTCTTTAGTTAACTCAATAACCATCATCTTCCAGCAAAATATGAAGTGGTTGTATTATTGAATTTGAATATCTGAATATTACAATCCATTAAATAATGCTAATTTAATAATGAATGGCTTAGCACTGAAAAAACAGCTTCACATGTAGAGTTCTGGATTAAGTTGCCTTAAACAAACATTAACCAAAAAAGGGTTTTTGTAAAATTATGTCTGCTAGGTATTGTCTAAACTTAGTTGAACACAAAGTCAAAAGACTGGGCTACAAAATAAGGATTGAACTCAATACAGTTGTAATTGTTGATGAGTTTAGTTCACTAACCACTACTGCATAGCAGAATATGGATTAAAAATTATGGTGAATTATAAGTACAAAGCAAAAATGCTCACCTTATCACGATTCTTCTCCTTTAGAAAAGGTTTGATCATTTTAAAAATGGCTTCGATGTACCAAGGTTGGTTAATAAAGTGTATTCCACCAAATCTTGCAGGAAAGCAATCCTGTAGAATGAAAAACAAAAATAAGCTTAATTTGAAACATTATCACATGTAAAAAAATTTTATGGACAAATAATGTATCTATAATAATACCTAAAAATAAATAAACAGATTAGAGTTATGATCTTCTATGTGCTATGTCTCTTCAGGACGTAGGTAATCATGGCTCTCCACAACTTCCTATCCTTTGTAGTTCTTAATAAGGTTTGTCTTATCCCTCCCATTCTGTGTTCTGCCATCATTAAGGAGGTTCTTGCTGTTTTCCTTCCTTTTTTTTTCCTTCAATATTTCCTGTGAGTGTCTAATTCTCCACATCCTCCTTCTCCAGTAATTTCAATTGTCTCTTTCGAATTCTAAGTATAATTATCCTTTTTGTTTCCATTTTACTTAAAACTTCTTCATTTATCCTCAATATCTTTCTATAGAACCACATCTGAATACATTCACATTCTCTCTCTCTCTCTCCATATTAGATTAAGTATTTGAAGAACTAAAAGCCATAGAATGGCATGGCCAAAACCTCATAGTAACAAGAGTAATAGACACAGAGTTCAATGTCGTAGACAACTCTTGGAATGAAAATAACCCTTTTTAAAATTACAAACAAAGGGAATGAGATCATTATGTAAACATACCTCCAGGACCCTTTCTCTGTCTTTCACTGACCAGACAAATCACCTGACATTGTTTATGATTTGTGCTGGTGCACACAAGAACTGGGAAAAGCACATTGTAAGTCCACAAGGTAATGGGAGGTGAAATTAATGCCAAGGAAAGAAAAACATGACCCCCGCTTCTTATATACTTGCTTGTTTATTCATGTATTCACTTGCACAGTCTGGGGACATAAATGACAGTTGATACATCTACTTCAACCATGTCAGACTAACAGGCAAGATCTTCTCATTGGCTAGCAAGAACTTTCATTTTCCTACCACTCCTCTGCCCATCTTTTTATCACAATATATGGTTCACAAATCGCTAACAGGCAGTCTGAAACTCTCAATGGACAGCCTGTATTCTGTCAACAGGCAACATTTTAACTACTCTCAATTCTAACTGTGACTGGTTATATAAGCCTGAAAATGGAACTTTCTAACTTCCGGTCAAGTGACACTTGTTCCTGAAAGTTTTCAGTTATTTCATTTCCTTTTGGTTAATAGGTGGCTATTTGAAGATCTTTGTTGATTTTATTGTTGGTCACTTAAGACTCAAAATCATTTACTGTCCACTTCTATATGAGAATTCTGATCCAATCATCTGGGATAACCCATAGCATTAGAAATAATTAAAGCATCTCTTGGAATAATAATGACAATTCAAAAATTTATAGTAGGTATTTTAAACAAAAAAAGAAAGAGATCAATAATTCAAATAACTACTAATTAAAGAAAGTATCATTGATACAAATTGTCACTGCAAGCAAGGCAATATTGCCACAAGAATGTAAGGGGGTTACAGAGAGTGAAAATAGCGATTGACATTGCATTTAAATTTTTGAAGATTGTTGGTGGCAGGGAAGCAAGTAATTGAAAGAAAGTTCTACAGGTTAGAAATGTGAGAAAAGTTGTTAAAGTAAAAGAGATGGTGGCATTTAGCTAGTTGAAATGATGAAATTCATGCAGTCGAACCACTAAGGAAGAAAGCTCATCAAAAGAGTTGTCATGAAGATATGTCATAATGGGAGAAAGTGACTGAAGGTCAAGATCGATTACATTACAGACCCTTCTTTGAATTTAGGTCAAGAATCTTGAGCAGTGGTTTTTAACCTTTTTTGAGACTTGGACCTCTATAAGAACTAGCTCTTCATAGACAGACAAGCAGATACTCAGTCTTTGGTATAACTCATTTTCATACAATTTATATTTTTCTTGAGTGTATTTTTTACGTAACAATTGTTTTACGGCACGTGATAAAATAGAGAAATTTACTCTGTAGTATTACAAGCCATATCACAGAGAAAAGTCGGACATGTGTTACCTTTACCAAGATTCATGGTAAAGAGATTGAATTTAACGTCTTTTGACAGGATGTTCATATTTCTGTTGCATGCTGGGGGTATTTTTATTATTTTTAATTGTTATTTAATTTATTTTAAAAAGAGTTCAGATATTATTGTTTTATTTTATTTATAATTTTCATTATTATTATTTTTATTTTTAATAATAATAATAAATAAAAATAATAATAATAAAAATAAAAATAATAATAATAAAAATAAAAATAATAAAAATAATAATAATAATAATCCTACAGGCCAACAAATTGAAAAGAATGAGATGAACAGAGGATTTTTCACATATTTCTCAATGTAACTCTAAATTGCAAGCATTGCTGTCATTTCAAAGAACTGTTCTCCTTGGTTAATCAAGGTTTTACCTTTGGTATGACTCATTGTAACCTATTAGTGCATGAATGTTTTTTTTTCATTCAGGTAAATAATTTTTATATCAGTGAAAGTGAAAAAACAGGAGAATATTTCCAATTACAATAATAAAAAAGATTTGCCTTTGAATTGACATTGAAAGTCAGTTGAAAGCAAGGCTGTTGTGTACTAGACCCGACCGGTGGGGGGGCAAGCCCGATTGGGGTCCACCAGGTAGTGCTTTGTGACCCTTGCTATCTTATCAATATTTTTTTTTTACCTAGATTTATATATGTTAGAAATTAAATCCAGCACAACTGACTATTTAAAGGATGAAAAATTGCCATGGATTTTGACATCATTCTTGTGTCTTGTTTATTTCTTCTTCAAATTTGTATTTTATAATCTCTATTATGACGTCTCTAATTAACTTGTATTTAGATACATTATATTTATTTTCAATTTTTCTATTTGAATTGTTCACCTATATTGCATATGATGCATTACTGTACATAATTAAAATCACAATAAAATTTGTATTTTATATGAATATGACCTTAAAAAAATTGGGATGTCACATCATTCTTGTGTCTTGTTTATTTCTTCTTCAAATCCGTGAATTTGTTTGGCTAAATCTAAAAAAAAAAAAAAAAAAAAAAAAAAAAAAAAAAAATTAAAATTCACTATTTTTTTCCCATAATGTTGAATGTGTTAAAATTATTCATTCTTTTTTAAATCTTGATGTCGTAGAGGGAGCAACCTGTCTGTATTATAAATTTGGGGTGGGGTGGGTGGGGGGACCAACCATGATTGAAAGACAAATTTGTTTTGGTGTAAAATATTATGACACTTTTCATTATATCAACTCTCAATTAGATCATCAAATTTTCAACTATTAATATTTACTGACTCCAAGTGAGTTATTACTCATCATGGATGGCATATTACTCAGCACTTTGAGATTATCAATATCACTTCTAACTCAAATTAGTTAATATTATTTATTCAGAAACTTGATTTTCTGTCACTTTTCTCTTTAATCTTTTGAAATTGTCTAATGATCAAAGATTCCATAGGTTGTTAAATATGATCAATATGAAATTGATACAAACAAAGATAAATAGATATAAACCAAAGATAAATAGATATAAACCAAAGATAAATAGATATAAACCAAAGATAAATAGATACAAACAAAGATAAATAGATATAAACCAAAGATAAATAGATATAAACCAAAGATAAATAGATATAAACCAAAGATAAATAGATATAAACCAAAGATAAATAGATATAAACCAAAGATAAATAGATATAAACCAAAGATAAATAGATATAAACCAAAGATAAATAGATATAAACCAAAGATAAATAGATATAAACCAAAGATAAATAGATATAAACCAAAGATAAATAGATATAAACCAAAGATAAATAGATATAAACCAAAGATAAATAGATATAAACCAAAGATAAATAGATATAAACCAAAGATAGATAAGTGGTAGATTAATGGTAATAAAAATCATATTAAGCAGTTCTTTCTTAAATGATAATTGATTATCTAGAAATGTGTTTGTTTCGGAGTTGCTTTTCTTTGAATTGTCTAATGGACATGATTTTGATAGGCAATAACAGAAAGATGAAGTGATAAAAGAAGATAAACATATTAATGATAATAAAATCACGTACGATTCATGTTGATTAACTGAATATTGATTATCAAGAAATATGTTTTCAAGAGTTACTTTGATTGTTTATGCCTTAATATCTTGTAAATGCCTCATGGGACAATTATTAGTGAAGAGAGTCTGGCTGGCCATTACTATTGAATTATGGGATTGATTCTCATGGGGGAACCACATACAAAAATCTTACATCGAATAATCCAACCAACCTAGCCTAATACCCTAAAGCAGATGTGTGTGTGTATGTGAGAGAGATAAGATCAAGAACAAATAGGAAACGTATATCAAACTAACACATTTCACTTTTATTAAAGCTTCATCAGAGATATTTTGAGAAAACATTCAGACTTCTTCACTATCCATATCATTCCACCCTCGATGCTAAAAATAAGCTTATAAAATCCACAAAGCCAGAAAAACAGACTACACAAAATTCACCCCTCCAACACTCTACTAAACACAGATAAATTAGTCATTCCTAATACTAGTATTGTTACCACCACTTCCAATCGGAGATATAATTAGGAAGAAAAATAAACCCAACACCAATTCAAATGCCATGATTTGTCAAATAAATTATATACAATGCAAAAATGTTTATGCAGGAGAGACATCATGTGATCTAAAAACCTACATCTACAAACACAAAAGAGATTTGTATTTGGACAAATGATCTCTCTTGTATAGAGACGATGCTAGATGTAACTTTGATTTCATTAATGCCACCCTAATTAAAAAAAAAAAAGAGCGTAATACTTTAAGGGGAAAATACATTGAAAACTTAATAACATTATGACCAACTATAAACACACACCTAAAAACATTACACAACCATCCTTCTTTGAATCCATTCTTAAAGACTAACTTATATCTATGTAATACAAAGAATAAATGCTTAAAAAGATCAGTTCCAGAAGGTGAAGACATTAGAATTCCTCCTACTACACAGACACACATACACAATTACAAATACACATTACTATCCGATGCTCGCTTAGAATCTTTACAGACTTATATGCATATAGAAATATCTATGGTTTTAATACACATGATACATGAGTGACCAATGAGAACCAACCCAAACAAAATTGAAAATACCAAAGTTTTTATCTTTTTGTCCATTTTCCCTCAATCTCTGATGAAGCTTTAATAAAAGTGAAACATGTTAGATTGATATACGTTTCCTATTTGTTCTTTATCTTATCATCCTGTCGGATCCTGATCCATATTTGATCTTTAACTCGCATGTGTGCATACACATATACATACATAAGAAAAATTAAAAAATGTTAGTGCAACCAACAGATTACCTGCGTAAATCCACTACCCCCCCCCAAAAAAAAACTTAGATAAAAAAAAAATTAGAAACTAAGGAAGAAGAAAAGAAAAAAGGCAACCCCCTACCCCCTAAGCAATAAATATCAGTTCTTAACACTTAGGCTATCCAGACAGAGTAAAAATCTCTTCACAGCATCAACCTTCAACGAAGTACAACTCAATTTGCTACTTAAGTTTCACACACTCACAATCTTCATGCATCTAGAAGAACTATTTTTTATCATATATGATAAAGAATATAGTTTTAACTTTATGGGCAAATGTTCAATATGGTTTTTATTGTTTGTGGGTAAAAGTGCTCACTTATGAAGGATAGAGTGCGTGTAAATATAACAGTGGACAACACCAAATGGGACAAAACCTGTTTCAGCCATGAAATATTTTAAGTGTGGTGCATTTTAATTTAATAATATTTATTATAATTAATGATTGTTAACTAATGAATATCAGTTGACTTAAATCAGTAAAATATTAAAATACCTCAACATTTCAATCCGATTCCTTAATAAATAAACATTTATTAGAAACAAGGTCAAATATTTAAAGTTCATTGTAATAAATGAACAATTTTTTTTTTTTTTTAAGCTTTTCACCCCAAGCAAGGCTGGAAGCCACTAACACGCAAGGGGTTACAGAAGGTTTGGAGGAAGAGCAGGTAGGAGTGGTAAAGGAGAGGATGCAGAGAAAGATAGTGGATCGATCAAGGCAAGGGGGTTACAGAAGATTTGGAGTGAGAGCAGATAGGAATGAAAGGTGAAAGGATGTGGAGAAGGGAAGTGGATAGATCAAGGTAACTGGAGATGTCGATTGACATTACACTTAAATAGTTGGAGATTATATTTTTCAGGGAAACAAGAATAAGGAAGGGAGTTCCACAGGCGAGATGTGCGAGACATGAAGCTATTGGAGTAGAATATCTACATCTAACAGTTTCAACGGTGAAGGGTTGGGAACGGGATACCAGCCTCGTAGGACACTTAAATTCATGAGGCCTAGGAATCAGCGAAAGCAGCTCATCGGAGCAATTACTGTGAAAGTATTTGTAAAAAAGACAGAGCGAGGCAACTGCGCATCTGTGTGAGAGCGACTGCAGACGAGATGACAGATCAGGGCCAATTACGTTGCATATCCATCTCTGGATCTTATCAAGAACCCAGAGGCAAACAGCAGGGGCTCCAGACCATATATGGCAGCAATACTCCATGCAAGGGCGAATGGTTGATTTATAGATTTGGAGGATCGATTCTGGGGAGAAAAATTGAACTAGGTGTGAAGATACAAAAAGCTCTAATATAGAACCCTCACCATGATGGCGGGGGAATGCTTTTACTTAGTTTACATATTGCATAAAAAAGGGGTCATCTAATACAACAGTTATAAAAGGGTAACCTTAAATCCTGTGGTGTATCATCACTGGTAAGCTAGTATGCTTGCGCCATGGATTGTGGTAGGCTAACAACTGCCTTGGTATGGCAACTGATGTAAATATTTCTGGTTGAAACACTTCACATTATAATGTTGTACTACAATTATAAATGTAATGAAACGACTTTTACTTCTTGTTTTCACATTAAAATGCAATATTCAAAGATGATTTCACAACAATTAGCAAAAGTTACACTGAACCACAAGTAACGTAAACAAATCTTTTGTTCTTGACTTAAAGAGTTATAGGTGCGTTCACCCCAATCATTATTTCTCATAGTAGTGTTAAATAACAACATTTAGGTTTCTTCACTAAAATTTTGTTCCAGTGTTTTCCTTGTAATATCATAAAGCAGAAATATGAGCTTATATGAACATTATAATAGTCAAAAGACAATTTATATTTCTAATTAAAATTCATTATCATTGTGGTGTCAAATAACATTTAGAATAACATGCAAATTCTATCTTTCAATAACATACATTATACAGTGTTTTTTGCAGTGTTTATATTTAAGCAAGAAAACCTTTAAGATGCCATAAAATCTTTATTTTTTCATTGCAGAATAAAAAACATAAGACAGCCATATACATAATTAAAACCCTTAAAAAATGACTATGATCATCATCATCTGATGCAAAGACATCATCATAAACATCATCATTTACAGTTTCCTCATATGGGTCCCAGTCGGGTGTCTTATACTACGGATATCAGATAAAATCACAAGAATTTAACCAGATTTTAAGTCTCGTCTTATCTATAGGTTGCTTTATACCTGGAAATATACAGTCACAATGATGTCATGTTTCTATCAAAAGCATCAGTTATAAAACAAGGGAGATAATTTATTACTATTGTTTTGGAATTAGACTAATTATCTAGTTGAATGGGGAACAATACCAGTAATATATCGAGAGATGATGGAACCAGAAGACGGATAAGATTAAAAAGAAAGTACAAATAGAGATAAATAAAAACAGATATACGATTGATAAATTGCCATCTAAATAATGCAAAAATGAAAATAACATTGACATCTCATTTTAACAGATATATTTACCAAATTTACACAAAAATATCTTGAAATACTAAAGAGTAAATTTATTCAATAAAATTGCTATTGGCTCCAACCACAGCCTCCAGACAATTTTGAAATCTTCTGCAACTCTTCTGAACAGGCTCCTTGTTTAAGTTGGTGAATGCTGCCATAATCCTTGCCCTCAGTTCTGGTTTTGTAAAGAGTTTTGTTGGTTTCTTGCTCAACAGCGCCCCACACCTAAGAATCAAGGGGGGGTTGCAGTCTGGGGAGTTATGTGGCCAGATGTAAGGGGTGATGTGGTTGCAGAAATTGTCTGACAGCCATGACTGGGTTCTCCTGCTTGTGTGGCATGGTGCAGAGTCCTGTTACCAGGTATAGGGTCTTCCAGCAGCCACCCTCTTGACCTAGGGCAGTGCTACCTCATCAAGGCACTTGATGTAGGCCTCTGTATTGAGTCTGATTCCCTGTGGGAAGATGAATGGAGGCATGACCTCACCATCACTAGTAATCACTCAAAACATCTTCGTAATCACCCTTAGACTCATCCAACTCTTTCCGAATCCTCTGCACTATTCTCAGGTTGACACCCAAACACTCTGAACAGCATGCCGTTTTCCAAATTTCTGAATGGAGTTAATTGCATCATGGGGCTCTTATTCTCACAGAAGGTGCCCAACTGACCCTACTATACTGTGCAGTCAACAAAATCAAAAACAAACAATGTGTATATGTGAAATAAAAAATATAAAATGGCAAAAATTTACCCATCAACCCTGTCTGCATGACAATAAAATCACCACCAATGGCTCTGATTTTTTCATATGAATTTCTTACCAATAAGTTTTTTGGCATTGCCGATGTTCTTCATATCTTAAGTTAAAATAAAGAAATTGGATAAATTAATACAGCAATATATGCTATCTCCATGGAAAGTGTTCAGATGAACTATATTCCTTCATTCCACCTGTTATAAACTCCACAGCTAAGAACCACCATACCATGCACATTGTAGCAAATCACTTTCATTCCCTTCTTATTCCATTGACAACATGTAAGTTTCACTTGAACAGCTTCTTCCTTAATCACTGCAATCTTAATCTGTGCAAATCTAGGGTTAACTATTATCTTTCTCGCATATCCTCAAACAGTGCTATTTACTATGCAAAACTACCTTGAGTGGCTCTCGGGCCTTGTACAGGATGCACATTATTGTAATAAAAAAAAAAAAACTCCCTTATACAGAAGAATGCTGTGATTTCCTTAGACTCATTATCTGGCAAAAGGTATTGTTTATTGAGCACCTAAATTAAACTGGAAAAGCATGAAAGATCACCAAGTGGTCTTTGAAAAGATTCTTCAAAGATCTTAACCATTTCCAAATCAAGTGGCCAAACAAAACTGATTCTCCTTGGCCAAACAATAAATGGAAATAGATAGAAATAAGTAAAAATATAGATATATGCATGATAACACTATAACTGAATCTAACAAAACTAAATGGCTGTTGATTGCAAATCCACCTGAGCAAAGATGGCTTCCATATAGTGGTGGTGGTGCTATTTTGAAATTAGGGGAGGGTATTTTCTGATTATTTGTTGACAAATGAGGAAATTTTCATATCATGGCAATCAGACATGGAACTTTAATCCTCTGGAGATCTTGAAAGCCATTATTTATATATGTGTGTGTGTGTGTGTGTGTGTGTGTGTAACATTTCAGATACAACTAAAATATATCTGTAAAAGGCCTATATGAATAAAAACAAAAAGAAAACTTACCTTAGCAAATATGTTTTGTCCTCTAATGGACCTTTGCTTTGATAAAGTCCATCAGAGGATGAAACATCTGATATTTTTCCTTTTGTTTTTATTCATATTGTCCATTTACAGATATATTTTTAGCTATATCTGAAATTATAGCTATATATATATATATATATATATATTATCCAGACATCTTACGTTACACCTATCTGACCACAACTCCATTAGAACGCATTTAAACACACACACACACACACAAATTTACGGGACTCCATTAGAAACATACTAGTAGAAACACAAATATATTAACTGCTTCCACCTGCAAAAAAAGATTAAAAATAATGGAGGCTTTAATAATAAAAAAGAAAAAGCCAACTCTTAACAATATTAACTACGAACAAAGCCACAATGTGCTAACCGTATTTGGAAATTAAAAACATCCGTCCTACACACTAAGACATACACACTATGCACACACTCAATTAAGCTGAAATATAGAATCATCCTTGGCTAAACGTATAGCCAAAAGTGCTTGGAACTAAAACATTTGGACAGTTCTTACACACCCTTTGTCCTGTTAAGAAAGCTCTTGTTCAAACACAAGAAAAAAAATTAAATAAAAAGCTCAATCGTAGTACCTTGTCTGTCGTTTTTAATGAAACATGCATAAGCGAAGGATTGCTGCCTAAATATACAACTATATATATATATATATATATATATATATATGTGTGTGTGTGTGACAAAGTGGTTAACTTGTGTAGATTAACTTGCAAACTAAATTTACAGCCGAGTTACTTGAAAACTGGTCAAATTTAGAAATAAATTCCATCTTGGAAATTGAGGAGCTTAGTGTCAACCTGGTTACTGAATTATATAAGCTATTTTCTCCAAATATATCTTAAGATATTTCACACCAAAGTATGTTAATTACCATTTTCACAACTTCATCTGTTAAGCTCCAAGCTGCCTTAATTATGGGATATCTTCATAGTATCTGCCATGCATTTCTGCGACTAATACTGGCTTTCTAGTGATGCTGTTTAGTAACTAAGGAATTCCAATTGTTCTATTTTTGACCACTGTTCCTAAAATAAAAATAAAAAATGTTTGCACTGAGATAGTTTTAATCCAGAATGATGGCTAAAGATGATTAAAATTATTACGGGCAAGATGGAGAAGAATCAAACCTTGATTCTAATTTTTTAAATGAGCACAGAAAATAAAAGAGAATGAAGTTCAAATCCATTGTATTTGTTCCATTCCATTCTGCTGTTCTTTACATCTTGTAATGTAGTAATTCCCAAACAAATGGTCAAGGCCCAAATTAAGGTTGCAAGGATATTCTATTTTTGACCAACAAAAAAAGAATGTTTGCATTGAAAGAGTTCATCTCAAACAATGGCTGAAGATGATTAAAATTAGTACAGGCAGATGGGATAAGAATCAAATCTTGGTTCTAATCTTGTAATGATCATAGAAAATAAAAGAGAATGAAGTTCAAATCCATTGTATTTTTTTGACAGAATTGTTAGTTTATTACATAATCATTGATATAGTTTTATTTCAAATATATTTTGCATTTTTTCAACATTATTGCTTTCACTTTTAATGGAAATAGTCAAAACCAGATACGCGTGAGTAAAATAAATTACCTCTGCCATAATATAGTCTGAGCATAATCCTATTAAAATATAGATAGTATAGATAAATTAACTAATGTAGATATCTCAGAATTTGAATTGAAATTACCTTCAACTGATAAAAATTTAAAATTTCCACAAGCCATTACAGGAATACTTTTAAGTTTTATCAAATGAATCACTGAACTATTATTATTAGTTTTTAACTGGTATATATTTTTATCTTTAAAATATTTAGCCAAAAGCTAATAATAACAGTACAAATAAGTTTCTCAAATTTTGTTTATTGCAATAAAATTCATGTTTTATCAAATTGTCTTATGCAGAAATGAAATATTTATAGATGAAAAATGTGAGTTGTAGTTTATCATTGCAAAACTAAAGCATGAAAATGATTTAATTTTTAATTCCTGTTCTTTTATTGTTCTCTTTCCTTAATGTCTTTTCTCATATTCTTTCTCATTCAGTGAGCCCTTGTGTCTTAGTGGATTTATTGCCTTTGTTGGGGTGAAATGATTAAAAAAACAAAAACAACAAAAAGAAAAGAAAAAAGAAAAACAAGACATTTTATTGGTCTTGACCTATGATCTCAGCTTCAGTCCCTTCCCCATCCCACCATAACGTAGCTTCCCTCTTCCTTTTCTATAAATATTTTCATGCTAATTCTTCTGATGAAATGTCTACTTTGTTACCTTGACTTTAAGCACAGTACTAGATTGGCAGCTAGGTCTCATTGTTTTACAGCTGAAATGGCCAGATGTAAGCGTAAGTTCTATGCTGATAGTTTCTTCTCTCGCACTTCTTGTTTGTAGAACTCTTCTGGCTTCTTTCTTTCCAGTTAATTCTGATCTTCAAAAATTTAAGTGCAATGTCAATTGTTATATTCTGTCTTCTTAATTCCTGTTATTTTATTCATCCTTTCCCCTTCATCATTTTTTTCTTCTCATATCTTCCACACCCAGTAACCCCTTGCATCTTAGTGGCCTCTTTGTCCTTGCTTGGTGTGAAATGATTAAAAAAAATTCACCAGTTCTGTAGAGTAGATCTAGTATTTCAATTGCTTGAAATTTAAAGCTTTAACTATGATCATATACAATGGAAAGTGTATTGGGCTTAGATTGCTTTTGATATTTAGGAAGCTTATATATGTATGGGTTACAATAGTGAGGCAGCTAGTAAGTATAACATTAACTATGCTAGAAAATAGTCTAAAGGAGTATCTTACCAACAACCAACTCTCTAGGGAAAGTACTAATGCAGATTTTTACTTAGTTTCGCTTCATCTGATACTAGGCAAAATTAGACGGATAGTATTTCAAGATCAAATTTACGATACTAGGAAATCATTTACAAAATCTATTTAGTTATGTTTCTATGACAGGCACTCCTGTAATATCATTTTTTTTTTAGAACAATTACATCAAAGCATTGCAAGGATAACGAGAAAAAAAAATACAAAAGAAAAAAGAACAGAGATCGAGTGCTGCCAAATTCAAATAATGTTTAATGCACTGCTCCAGTACAATCTTTACAAGAGCCACAGGAGATCAAGAAATGGAGTATTCTTGCTATATCTGGGCCAAGTCCTCACTTGCCTGTTTTGATAGAGTTTGAAAGCATCTCTGCAGCCTTGTGGGTGATGAATTATTTTCCACCCTACAACCCCCCTTTCTATACAGATGAAACGTTGTGAGCCTCTCACTATTCTATAGTTATTTCTATGCAAAGTGTTCAAACAAACTATAGTCCACTAATTTTAACCTTCATATGGTAATTAAATGTTTTGTGGTTCTCTCTATCATTACTTATTACACAATTCCATTTTCTTAAGAATCATATACAGTTTGTTGGTTCATTCTTTTTTATCTTGACAGGTTCATGCCTCCAGAGATGCTCTTGCCCGAGCCCTGTATATTCAAACCATTCAAACGATTGTGCGAAAAGTAAACAGTCTATTGAAGACCCAAGGCATAAAAAAGAAAGGAAGAAAACTATCCAGTGGCAGCTGTAAATCTGGTAATTCTAACACTATATTATTTCATAAGTATCTTTGCCTCTTAAGATTGTTTTCCCAATCAAAAGTGATCGTTTCTGGTGTTGTAATTTGAAAGATCATGGGAAAAACTTGACAGTGAAGTTGGTTGTAATTCTAACACTATATTATTTCATAAGTATCTTTGCCTCTTAAGATTGTTTTCCAATCAAAAGTGATCGTTTCTGGTGTTGTAATTTGAAAGATCATGGGAAAAACTTGACAGTGAAGTTGGTTGTAATTCTAACACTATATTATTTCATAAGTATATTTGCCTCTTAAGATTGTTTTCCCAATCAAAAGTGATGGTTTCTGGTGTTGTAATTTGAAAGATCATGGGAAAAACTTGACAGTGAAGTTGGTTGTAATTCTAACACTATATTATTTCATAAGTAACTTTGCCTCTTAAGATTGTTTTCCCAATCAAAAGTGATCGTTTCTGGTGTTGTTATTTGAAAGATCATGGGAAAAACTTGACAGTGAAGTTGGTTGTAATTCTAACACTATATTATTTCATAAGTATATTTGCCTCTTAAGATTGTTTTCCCAATCAAAAGTGATGGTTTCTTGTGTTGTAATTTGAAAGATCATGGGAAAAACTTGACAGTGAAGTTGGTTGTAATTCTAACACTATATTATTTCATAAGTATATTTGCCTCTTAAGATTGTTTTCCCAATCAAAAGTGATGGTTTCTGGTGTTATAATTTGAAAGATCATGTGAAAAACTTGACAGTGAAGTTGGTTGTAATTCTAACACTATATTATTTCATAAGTATCTTTGCCTCTTAAGATTGTTTTCCCAATCAAAAGTGATGGTTTCTGGTGTTGTTATTTGAAAGATCATGTGAAAAACTTGACAGTGAAGTTGGTTGTAATTCTAACACTATATTATTTCATAAGTATCTTTGCCTCTTAAGATTGTTTTCCCAATCAAAAGTGATCGTTTCTTGTGTTGTAACTTGAAAGATCATGTGAAAAACTTGACAGTGAAGTTCGTTGTAATTCTAAAACTATATTATTTCATAAGTATCTTTGCCTCTTAAGATTGTTTTCCCAATCAAAAGTGATGGTTTCTTGTGTTGTAACTTGAAAGATCATGTGAAAAACTTGACAGAGAAGTTGGTTGTAATTCTAACACTATATTATTTCATAAGTATATTTGCCTCTTAAGATTGTTTTCCCAATCAAAAGTGATGGTTTCTGGTGTTGTTATTTGAAAGATCATGGGAAAAACTTGACAGTGAAGTTGGTTGTAATTCTAACACTATATTATTTCATAAGTATCTTTGCCTCTTAAGATTGTTTTCCCAATCAAAAGTGATGGTTTCTTGTGTTGTAACTTGAAAGATCATGTGAAAAACTTGACAAAGAAGTTGGTTGTAATTCTAACACTATATTATTTCATAAGTATATTTGCCTCTTAAGATTGTTTTCCCAATCAAAAGTGATGGTTTCTGGTGTTGTAACTTGAAAGATCATGGGAAAAACTTGACAGTGAAGTTGGTTGTAATTCTAACACTATATTATTTCATAAGTATCTTTGCCTCTTAAGATTGTTTTCCCAATCAAAAGTGAGGGTTTCTTGTGTTGTAATTTGAAAGATCATGGGAAAAACTTGACAGTGAAGTTGGTTGTAATTCTAACACTATATTATTTCATAAGTATCTTTGCCTCTTAAGATTGTTTTCCCAATCAAAAGTGATGGTTTCTTGTGTTGTAACTTGAAAGATCATGTGAAAAACTTGACAGAGAAGTTGGTTGTAATTCTAACACTATATTATTTCATAAGTATATTTGCCTCTTAAGATTGTTTTCCCAATCAAAAGTGATGGTTTCTGGTGTTGTTATTTGAAAGATCATGGGAAAAACTTGACAGTGAAGTTGGTTGTAATTCTAACACTATATTATTTCATAAGTATCTTTGCCTCTTAAGATTGTTTTCCCAATCAAAAGTGATGGTTTCTGGTGTTGTAATTTGAAAGATCATGTGAAAAACTTGACAGTGAAGTTGGTTGTAATTCTAACACTATATTATTTCATAAGTATCTTTGCCTCTTAAGATTGTTTTCACAATCAAAAGTGATGGTTTCTGGTGTTGTTATTTGAAAGATCATGGGAAAAACTTGACAGTGAAGTTGGTTGTAATTCTAACACTATATTATTTCATAAGTATCTTTGCCTCTTAAGATTGTTTTCCCAATCAAAAGTGATGGTTTCTTGTGTTGTAACTTGAAAGATCATGTGAAAAACTTGACAGAGAAGTTGGTTGTAATTCTAACACTATATTATTTCATAAGTATATTTGCCTCTTAAGATTGTTTTCCCAATCAAAAGTGATCGTTTCTGGTGTTGTTATTTGAAAGATCATGTGAAAAACTTGACAGAGAAGTTGGTTGTAATTCTAACACTATATTATTTCATAAGTATATTTGCCTCTTAAGATTGTTTTCCCAATCAAAAGTGATCGTTTCTGGTGTTGTTATTTGAAAGATCATGGGAAAAACTTGACAGTGAAGTTGGTTGTAATTCTAACACTATATTATTTCATAAGTATCTTTGCCTCTTAAGATTGTTTTCCCAATCAAAAGTGATGGTTTCTGGTGTTGTTATTTGAAAGATCATGGAAAAAACTTGACAGTGAAGTTGGTTGTAATTCTAACACTATATTATTTCATAAGTATCTTTGCCTCTTAAGATTGTTTTCCCAATCAAAAGTGATGGTTTCTTGTGTTGTAACTTGAAAGATCATGTGAAAAACTTGACAGAGAAGTTGGTTGTAATTCTAACACTATATTATTTCATAAGTATATTTGCCTCTTAAGATTGTTTTCCCAATCAAAAGTGATCGTTTCTGGTGTTGTTATTTGAAAGATCATGTGAAAAACTTGACAGAGAAGTTGGTTGTAATTCTAACACTATATTATTTCATAAGTATATTTGCCTCTTAAGATTGTTTTCCCAATCAAAAGTGATCGTTTCTGGTGTTGTTATTTGAAAGATCATGGGAAAAACTTGACAGTGAAGTTGGTTGTAATTCTAACACTATATTATTTCATAAGTATCTTTGCCTCTTAAGATTGTTTTCCCAATCAAAAGTGATGGTTTCTGGTGTTGTTATTTGAAAGATCATGGAAAAAACTTGACAGTGAAGTTGGTTGTAATTCTAACACTATATTATTTCATAAGTATATTTGCCTCTTAAGATTGTTTTCCCAATCAAAAGTGATGGTTTCTGGTGTTGTTATTTGAAAGATCATGGGAAAAACTTGACAGTGAAGTTGGTTGTAATTCTAACACTATATTATTTCATAAGTATCTTTGCCTCTTAAGATTGTTTTCCCAATCAAAAGTGATGGTTTCTGGTGTTGTTATTTGAAAGATCATGGGAAAAACTTGACAGTGAAGTTGGTTGTAATTCTAACACTATATTATTTCATAAGTATCTTTGCCTCTTAAGATTGTTTTCACAATCAAAAGTGATGGTTTCTGGTGTTGTTATTTGAAAGATCATGGGAAAAACTTGACAGTGAAGTTGGTTGTAATTCTAACACTATATTATTTCATAAGTATCTTTGCCTCTTAAGATTGTTTTCCCAATCAAAAGTGATGGTTTCTGGTGTTGTAATTTGAAAGATCATGGGAAAAACTTGACAGTGAAGTTGGTTGTAATTCTAACACTATATTATTTCATAAGTATATTTGCCTCTTAAGATTGTTTTCCCAATCAAAAGTGATGGTTTCTGGTGTTGTAACTTGAAAGATCATGGGAAAAACTTGACAGTGAAGTTGGTTGTAATTCTAACACTATATTATTTCATAAGTATCTTTGCCTCTTAAGATTGTTTTCCCAATCAAAAGTGATGGTTTCTGGTGTTGTAACTTGAAAGATCATGGGAAAAACTTGACAGTGAAGTTGGTTGTAATTCTAACACTATATTATTTCATAAGTATCTTTGCCTCTTAAGATTGTTTTCCCAATCAAAAGTGATCGTTTCTTGTGTTGTTATTTGAAAGATCATGGGAAAAACTTGACAGTGAAGTTGGTTGTAATTCTAACACTATATTATTTCATAAGTATCTTTGCCTCTTAATATTGTTTTCCCAATCAAAAGTGATTGTTTCTTGTGTTGTTATTTGAAAGATCATGTGAAAAACGTGACAGTGAAGTTGGTTGTAATTCTAACACTATATTATTTCATAAGTATCTTTGCCTCTTAAGATTGTTTTCCCAATCAAAAGTGATCATTTCTGGTGTTGTAATTTGAAAGATCATGGGAAAAACATGACAGTGAAGTTGGTTGTAATTCTAACACTATATTATTTCATAAGTATCTTTGCCTCGTAAGATTGTTTTCCCAATCAAAAATGATCGTTTCTGGTGTTGTAATTTGAAAGATCATGGGAAAAACTTGACAGTGAAGTTGGTTGTAATTCTAACACTATATTATTTCATAAGTATCTTTGCCTCTTAAGATTGTTTTCCCAATCAAAAGTGATCGTTTCTGGTGTTGTAATTTGAAAGATCATGGGAAAAACTTGACAGTGAAGTTGGTTGTGCCTGGAGAAATTTTGTACAAAATATAACATTTATGCCAAGAATACCATAATGAAGAAAGTCAGAACTTGTTGGACATCAAGAATGTCTTTCTAGCAGAGGAAGAAGAAAACCATTTCTGGAAGGCTAGAAGCAAAGCTAAAAATGAAGTATTGCGGTCATATTTGGGCTGGAGCTGCCAGGCCTCACCTTTTCAGGCCTTGAAAGAGTTCAAAAATGTCTCCACAGCCTTGTGGGTGATGAATTATTTCCCACCCTTCAACCCCTTTTCTTACGGATGAAAAGTTGTGAGCCTTTTACTGCTCTATCCTTATTTCCAAGTCTTGTGTTCTGATGAGCTACATTCCTTAGTTCCAATATCCGAAGCTTAACAACTGGAGCCTGCCATGATGCAGACATACAAGTGGGAATCATCCTCATTCTTTTTGGACTTCAATAAATAGAGTTTTAAAAAAAGTTCCATTCAGACAGCTTCTTCCCAAGAACTGCTGCTATGTGGAACAGAATTCTGGCAGAATGGTTTCCGAATCACTACAATCTTGATCTCTTCAAGTCTAGGGCTAACCATTATCTTTCCTGTATAACCCCATGAATTTCACTCTTTGCTTTTCTTGCACACATACAACACCACACAGTAACCCTCTACTTTGAGTGGCTCTTTGGCTTTGTATTAGGTGAACATTAATATAAAAAAAGGAAAAGATATTTCTATTATAAATAGAACCCTGATAATGCATTCCCAATGAATATCATTCATTTGTTCACACAGACGCACACATTCATAACTGACAAAACACACGCACGTGCATGTCATTTTCCAAGCATCAGCAGCATCCTCCACACCAAGATTCAAGAGCAAGAGTTACTTTCTCTCTCTCAATGAATCTCTTCTACTTGCAACAAAATAATTACTCAATTTTTTCAGTACAAATACATTTTTGTCTCAGCCTGCAAAATACGAGGTGAATAAAATGTCAGCAAGCAGATAAAGAATAACGTAGAGTTGCATTGATAACACTTAAAAAAAAGACATATTTGTATTGATCAGAGAGGGGTACATAATGAAAGAAAAAAACGAGCTAGAGAAAGAAAAAAAAAAGCTATGAAAGACAAAGAGGTTTAATACGAGTACACGCCCCAATACACAAAAATGACAGATCAATAAATACAGTTCTTGTGTTTATAGATTTATGCACATACAAAAATGCACAAAAGCCACCCAAACTGTAATCGTAAATACATCCATGGGATTTTACACATACAGACATGTAACCATTTTCCAATTAGTTTTCATTAACACAGACATAAATGTGAAGATGAGACAAAATGGAAACTATTAACAAATGCTTTTTGCCAAGAATATTTGTTCTCTTTGGCTTCCTCAGGTTTGAATGAAAAAAAAAAAGGGAAAATTGTATGTGAAGAAAAATGCCTTGGGTTCTCTGAAGAGATGTGGTGACCATAAATAAAATTAGATTATCTTATCTTCAATGTCTGCCTCTTGGTTGGTTGGTTTGTTTTATCCATATTAGTCATTTGGTGGTGTTGTAATTTAAATCAGTTATATGTGCTCGTGAACACAGATTCCCCATCCCCCCATTTTCAAAATATATATATCCGCTTAGTTTCGTACTTTAACATAAAAACAATTTTTAGGAATGGATATATTTTAATTTATTGCTTAAATGTTATTTTTAATAGATATCCATATTTGAGGCGATGACACGAGACTTCAACACACCAAAAGACTTAACAGTGACTCCTTGTCTGTTTTAGTTCATGAAACAGGTTTGCATGAAGGTTTGCTACCTAAATATGCTATGTTTAAATTCTATGATTCTGCAAATTTTACATCCTTTCTTTGAAAACAACCAATAATAGTTGAAAGTACTTGAAACATAATACAACATTTCAGCAAGTTTTTTCGTAAGTTTCCTTCCACCTGACATGAAATGACTTATTCAACACCAGAGAAAATTACCAAAAGGTTTAACACACATTCACTACAATTTTAATTTCTTCAAATCAAGTGTCATTTGTTATCTATCCTACATATCCTCCCTATATGCCCTTAAAACCTTCCCATTCAATAACTCTCTACCTTGAGTGCCACTTGGGACTTGTATTGGGTGAACAACAGTAAAAGAAAAACTAATGCCAATTACAACCAAGGTTTTACATTATTAAGAAAAAGAAACTGTAACTGAAATTTTATATAAAAATATTTTAAATTTAAAAGAGGAAAAACATCACTAGTCACCCTGAATGACAATTTCTTAGAGGCTGAATCCATTATCAGCAAATACCAAAGACGTACATTGTCAACATTCCTATCTTGTTCTGTCAGGAATACTGCTAAGTAGATCAAAAACAACCCCAATATCATAATCAAGAGAGGTGACAAATTGAATATTTTTATCATTTAAATAAAAAAAATTATTACAACTCAAAACAATTCTCACTGACCACACTAAAAAAAAAGAAGAAAAAAAGACCCCCACTAACCTGTTAAAAACTCAACTTTTCAATGCTAATAATACAGAGATTAGATTTGTATTGATCTTGTGATAATGAGTAATAATAAAAAAATTAAAAAACAAATTCTCATGATTCCATGAAAAAAAAAAAAAGAAAAAGAAAAAAGGAAACCACTCTACTGGCAGGAAATTTACAGACGTTTTCTTTTCCGTTAGCCTCTCACAAAGCACGTAGATTTGAGTTGCTCCAGGAATAAAGACCACAGATAAGTTATAAACAAATATCACTTTCTCATGTCTAATATTAACTTTTAATGATAGACTTATCACTTGCAAATAAGTTATTTATTCAACACGACAAACACAAAAATCAGAAACATTTACTAACAACCACATTACAAGAACTTCCATACATCCACCGAACTTTCATACATCCACCGAACTCTTGTAGAACCAAATCCTTCTGATAATAAATCCTTCTATATATTTATAAATGTCTCACTTTGTTGATTCCAATCTTGAATTGGGAATGACTGCAAGGCATTTCCCCCTCCCCTTTTATAGGCAGAAGTCCACAAATGCTTGCTGGGATGTTTTTCTTAGATAATAAAATAGGCCGGTTTGTAGTTTGACATGACTCAGTTCAGTTCAGATCTGCCTTGTCTAGAAGACAGACCCGACTGCATTCACTTATCTGACTTTTTGCTTGTGTGTGTCAATGCCAATTCTTTCTTTGTGAACTTTTTAACCTTCTGTTAATTTGCCTTTTGCAAATATTGTTTGCTTGCTTGCTTGGTATTATTTCATTTTTGCCCTGTTCCTTTTCATTGCAAACTTTGTTAATTCTGTTTGTTGGACAATTCTGTTCTGTATTTTGCATTTGACCATGGCTACTAATTCAACACTGTTCTTATGGTGTATATACGTCATATTTTACTAACCAGAAACAGAAGTCAAACAAGGCTCATCATAACCCCCTCTCCACCAAAAAAAAAAAAAATAATAGAGAGAGAGAGAGAGAGAATTACCAATATTAAAATTCATAACTTTGCTTCCCCTGATACAAAATTCTAAATACTCACTCCAGTTCATCAATTGTCAAAATCATTGAATCAATCAAATAGTACTTCTATTTTTACCCAACCAATGTATCAAATTTCACTGATAAATTAATTCAGATTTTTCATTCTTCGAAATTAAACAATCAAATTCTGGCTTGACTTGATATTAATCAAGTATTTTTTTAATGTTCCTTTTAATGATACTCTATTGATATTATACAAAATATTTGGTAAGTAGCCCTCTTTACCTTCCCCTTAAAAATCAAACCTAAAATTCTATGAAAACTTCTGCATGCATGTCCCACAAAACTCCCCTTTTATGACAATCTCAGTTTTTATATATATATATATATATATATATATATATATATATATATATAGTTCTAAGGTATGCTATATTTATGGGTTAAAGTGCTCAATGCCAGGGATAGAGCATATGTAAATAGGTAAATGGACATTGAAGTTAACAACCAGAGGCAACAGTCTGTTTCATGCTAAATGCAATAGTCAAGCCATGTGCGATGCATTTATGCAGGGCTTTTATATATAGAGGTCAATGATGCATTGTGGATAGTCTATTGTATTATTCAAATGGTTATTTTTGGTGGGTGTGGTTTGTTAATTTGTTCTTTATTTACTTATTTGTTTAGATTAATTTATTTTACTTGTTCTTTATTTTATTTATTTTCATTTATTCTTGTTCATTTTCAATTTTGAAGTAGTGTAGTAAAAATTTGTTTTCGTGTCTGCATTTTGAGAGTTCTGATCATTTATTTAGTAGTTTGTTTTGGTCTGGGAAGGTAATTATGGCTATTTGATCCTCCAAACAGAGTTTACAGATTTTGGATTGATTGTTTTAGGCTGATGTTTTTTTCCTTGTTTTCCATATTTTTGGTGTGATTTATTTTTTTGTTTTTAATCTCCCATATATCTTTAGTAAGCATTGTGCTGTTTGCATCTTTACTATTTGTAAAGGATGTTTTCATTATCTGCTGATTTTACAGTGGTTTGGTATATTACATTATTCTGCAAGCAAGTGCCATTTAAGGAACATATATATATTGATGCATATTTCATTAAATAATATAGACAAGTTTTGTCTATTTATTTTAAGTAAGTTCTTTCATATTGTCTGATAAGCTTAATAACATTAACATTGAAAGATGAAAGAAAATCACCATATTGATACATGTTTTAATCCTATCTAAGCTTTTGGATTACATAAGCCATTATCAAAGATGACAAATACATTTCAATATATGAAACAATACACGGACAAACCAATAATGATAGTTTGTTTTTGTTGCATGAAAAATTTCAAATATGTATTTATCAGTAAAAAGATGAGTCTGAAATGTGATTTACAGGTCGGGGACACTAAAATCAAGCAGATGCAGAAATTTAAATATCTGGGAAGTGTTCTAACAGAGGAAGGTAAGTGCTACGCTGAAATCTGAAGACGTATTGGGATGGCCAAAGATGCATTCCCAAAGCTAGGCAGAGTATTACGAGACAGGAGGATTTCTTTGGTAACAAAGAAAATAGTACTGAACTGCTACGTGATATCTGTCCTTTATGGCAGTGAATGTTGTCTCCACAAAGATGCAGAAGCGACTTGAGGCAACAGAGGTATGGTTCTAAAGAAGGATGCTAAGGATACCATGGACTGAACATGTCAGCAACAATGAGGTTTTGGAGAGGATGCAAACAAAGAGGAAACTTATACTTAACATCAGGAAGAGGCAGCTGAAATTTCTGGGATGCATAATGAGAAAGGAAGGCTTGGAAAATCTGATACTCACAGGGTGAATAGAGGGAAAGAAGGACCAGGGAAAGCAACACATGACATACCTAGCGAGCTTAAGCAAATGAATAACAAAACAGCGAGAAGTAGCAAAAGGATAAAATATACTGAGAACTACAAGGGGGAGGTGGAGAGCCATGATTGTCTATGCCCTGAAGGGACACACCACATAAAAGAAAAAAAAAAAAAGGTGTTTTGTTTGAGGTTTCACTATTTGCCCATAGCCAGGACCCTAACAGGTGGTACCACCCTGGATCAAGGTGGACCTGGGGATAACAGCAATTAAGAGGTGGTTCCATGCTCCTCAAAACCTCCAATCACCAGATGCAGTTTGTCATACCCAGAACTAAATAAATAAAATTGTGTACAAAATATTTAGATTTTAGCATTACGTAACCCACAGAGGTGTTGCTATGTTGCTAAACAAAAGCAAGCAACCAATTTTAGTAAGTTGGTCTTTTTAGCATCCCTTCCATCCCATATTCTGCTGTTCATTTACCCAAGTTCGTTAGGCTACTCACTGTTGCCCTCTGGCATGCTAAATTAATCTCTTCCACTAAAGCAATTTTCTATAAAGAATTATCTAATATTAAACAAACATTTAGTAATAATGGCTTTTCTTATCACATTATTGATGATCAAATCAAATTATTTTTGGACAATCAATATAGAAAAATATGTAATAATCCCAATTTAAATCATAGCAAAAATATTATCAACTTATTTTACTGTGACCAGATGTTCTCCAATTATATAAAAGATAAAAAAATCAATGGAAAATATAATTCATCTATATACCATGTAACCATAGATATACAACTTCCAGACAGTAATAACTGCTGATGATTCATCATATAAAACAAAAACTGTTAACTATTTACATTCAGACTCTTGTCCTCATCTTTGTTGCTTTTATGCCCTCTGACAATTATATAACTTTGTTTTTTTTTTTAATTATTTATTTTGTAGAGAAGTGTACTTAGTAATGACAAGATTTAAAGTTTAAATTTATCGTTCTGTCTGAATTTCTGGGATGAGCAGTTATTATTTACGCTATTTATATGCGGACTATCCTCATCTTTGTTGTTGTTATCACAATGTTTTGAATGTTGTACCCTCCAGCTTTTATCAGGTGTATGTTGATCCAGAATACAGGGAATTTCAAACTGAATCCTTTATTTAACCTACAGGAATAGACCGTTCTCGTTCTACTGCCCATATTTAGGGATATTTCATCTAGTTTATATTTTTTTGCAGTACAAAAACAGCATGAATTTGAACACCTTGGAAACAGAGCAAGCAACAATTGAGCAGTATTAAAAATAAGAAATAAACAAGATATCCCTAAACATGGGCAGCGTAATGTGGACTGTTTACTCCTGTAGATTAAATGATGGGGTTTAGTTCTGAATTCCCTGAAGGTTACCTGGATTGATATGCCCCTGATGAAGGCTAGATGGCACAATGGCCGAAATGTTGTGATGATAAAGATGAGGACAATAGTCTAATAGACAATTAGTGTAAATAATGATACCTCTCATCCCAGAAATTCAAACAGAAAAAAACTTTAAATTTTGTCATTACTAACTACACTTCTTCACTATATATATATATATAGTCAGGCCAGGGCACACTCAGTATTCCATCTCAGGGTGTTGGAGACTTTGTACATCAGGTCCAGGCAACCGTCTCTTTGCAAACAAAGGGACTGTTTGCTTGGGCTTGCTGTGCTGGGTCTCTAGCAACTTGTGTGGTATTACTTTAATTATATACACCATTTCCCTTTTTTTTTCTTTTTTTTATTTATTTATCTTTCTCTTCCCTGCCCTTCATTCATGTCATCCATAACAAATATTTTCTTCATAATTCCTATTCCCCGTTAAACAGTTCTGATGAGAGGGGACGAAACTGGTTAACTGGTGTTTTTATTTTAAATCTAACATGGCCGTTAATAAAAAATTTGTTTTTTATGCCTTGATATGCTTCTGTACCGTCGCAAATATATATATATATATATATATATATATATATATGTATATAAACTGCTTTTAAAAAGACCAAAGTTATATACCAATTCTCTTGTCCTTTAGGAGATTATCGTTGTTGATAAAAAAAAAAAAAAAAATAAATCAATATATATTGGTTATACAATGACAATTCTCTTGGGAAGATTGACTTGTCATCTCTCTGAGTTAAGTGCAATATGTAAACAGATCACAAATCCATGGCAGTCCCTTTTAATTTCTGTCAGATTTAGGTTGACAATACAATATTTCTGTGCCACTCCTACAGTAGAAAAATGATGACTAATTGTACAGGCTTTTTACATTAAATAAAGCAACCTTTGCTACCACATATGGTCTGGTGCTCCTGCTATATATTTAGAGATTCTTGATAAAATCCAAAGAAGAATCTGCAATGTTATTGGTCCTGACTTGGCTTCTTGGCTCCAGTAACTTTCTCACTGCCGTAATATAGCTTCTCTGTGAGTTATCTATAAATATTTTCATGGTAACTTTTCAGATGAGCTCTTCACTATAGTACCTAGACTTTATGAATTTAAGCTAAATACTAGATCAGCAACTAGGTCTCATTGTTTTACAGTTGAATTGGCTGGATGTAACCATAAGTTCTATGCTAACAGTTTCTTTTCTCACACTTCTATCTTGTGGAACTCTCTTCTGGATCCATGCTTTCCAGTTAACTTGGATTTAAAAAAATTTAAATACAATGTCAATCATTATCTACTATCTTCCTGATTACTCTTCTATTGTTCTCATTCTTTAGTAATGTTTCTGTTCTTTCACATCAAATAACCCCTTGCATCTTAGTGGCTTTACTGCCTTGCTTGGGGTAAATTCGATTACCCCCCCCTAAAAAAAAACAAAAGAAAAACCTATCAATAAAACTGGTTTCAGTATAGACACTCATGTGCCTTTAAAATCTTTACCACCATTTTTGCCATGTGATTCTAAATTCTCTTTCATTGTGATAACACATGAGCCTATGTTTAATTATGTTTGGCTTAAAACTGTCAATAACACAAAATGGCTGACTCTTGATTTTCTAACTTCTTTCCGTAAAAATGACTAGCGATAGTCAAAAGTATTCAAAAACACAGTACATAATTTTGGTAAGTTCCTTTATAAATACCTCATCCTTTCTGTTTAATGTAACGTGTTTCAACCAAACAATTAATGTATCAACTAAATAAAGGTTTGAGGTAAATAGCAATAAGGAGCTTCAGATCCAAAAATTATGTTGTAATTCCAAGGGTAAAAACAATCACTATTACAAGTCCAACATCAGAAAATAGGCAGGTTGGAAATCAAAATGGTTAAAAATTTACATCACAACTCACAACACACAACTGCCTCTTCATCCATTAAGCACCAAGCAATCCTGGCATCCAAAGTAGCATTCTTTCATTTGAGTCAGGGATGTTGTGATTGATCAAGAATGGCAAGATTCATTCATTCATTCATTGATCTGTCTTCTATGGCTTATCAACCCTTTTGCAGATTATTTAAAGCAAGAAATTTTTAGATTATAAGAATTTTTTTTTCAAATAATGATTTAGTGATACAAGCCTTACTAATTGACCCATAGCTGGGAGGAGAAGAGATGGATACATGCCTTTCCCAAGGGTAATTTGCATGTAAGTGAATATAACGAACACAACTAGAATCAAAACTCGGCTCTCCGATTAATAATTCCGAGTCATTATCCATTACATTATCTGCACATCCAATCTTACAGCACCTGGTATTCCTAAGTGGTCACCCATCTAGGTACTAGCCAGGCTTGGTATTGCTTAGCTTTGGTAATCATATAGGAACCAATGTTTCAACATGATATGGCTGTAACACGAGAAATGCAAACAATTACCATATTTCGGAGCCTACTAAAGTTGAACCGAACTTGATTCTGATTTTCTTTTTCAACAGTAGAAAGAACACAAATTTTCTTCCAAGTTAAGACTTGGTTTTCTCTTTCATTGCCACAAGGTTCTTGAAAAAACAAATATATATACAACAGATCTATAATAATAATTTGATGACACAAAGAAACCAATAAAATAAAGATTGGAAAAAGAGTAAGACAATAGGATTTCATTTCAGTTTGCACCAGACTTTGAAACTATATTCTGGAAAATAAACTGGGGATGAGAGTAATATAAACAAACTTTATTTAAACCATTTACAATTTGCTGACAACATTTTGCTAACATCAGAATCTTTGAATGTCTTTTAAGAAATATGAAATAACCTAAAATAATGAAGGTTTCAATAAAAAACAAAATAAATGCTCAACTGTAATGTAAAAAAAAAACAAAACATGAAAAACTTAATGAAATTCACATGACAGGTTTAACAATGAAGAAAGACGACAGAAATAAAATGCCATGTAACTATAGGATGAAAAACATTTAATAAAATAAAGACATAATGAAAAACACTTTACAAATATGTTTAAAATATAAATTGCATAATGAATATGTATTGCCAGCTATGACATTAAGGTATGAAACATGGGAATTAACAAAATCACTTTGTCCTTGTTTTTCAAGTGCTTTAGGCATGTAAGGTGGACCATACATTGTTGGAAGGGACTAAATAATTTGAAATAAAGGAAGAAAATTTGCTCTTTGAAAACAAATGGGAAAATGCACAATTAAAAGAGCAACTTTGAAATAAAGGATCAACATGGATCAGAGCAGAGACCCAGATAAAAGATTTCATAAAAGTGATTAAGTGACAAAAGTAGTGAGATATATAGCAAGAAGAAAGAATAAGAGATGGAGCAAAAGGTTGCTTGATTGGTGTCCAATGTGTAGAAAACATAGGAAAGATCGGGCAAGATGGAGAGATGAAATACAGAGATTTGTTGGTAAGATATGGTAAAAAATAACACAGTCATGGTTGTCATGGAAGATTTTAGGAAAGGCCTTTGTCCTAGAGTAAACAAGCAATAGCACGTGATGTATAGCAATAAGTTTATATCTAAATTTTTTATTACTTCAAATGTTATTTTAATGAAAACAAAAAAAAGATATTTAACATCAAACAGAGATAGTTGAAATTTCTAGGCTACATCACGAGGAAAGAGAGCTTGGAAAATTTAACACACACAGGACATATCGAAAGCAAGAGGGACAAAGGAAAATTGCATAAGCTACCTAATAAGCTTGTATAAGTCATTGGTAGAACAGAGATTAAAAGTGATAACAAAAAGACAATTTATTAAGAACTACTAAAGACAAGAAATTGTGGAGAGCCATAATTGCCCATGTTCTGAAAGGACATGGCACATAGGAGAAGAAAATAAAATAGCTGACTTATCTTATTTAAATCTGTACTCCAAGTTTCATGGATTTTTTCATCCAATCCTCAGTAGCAAGTTCTTAAATAGCTTTGTCAGATCGAGACTTTCATATTGATGTCATACATGACACCAAACGCGTTCAGAAATATTTAAACTGCCAGCTGTATACAACTGCTTTCTAAGATCAATGGTGAAAAATGGTTTTCAGTGAGTGAAGGCTATGGGTTTTTGTGGACTGGTGATACAGAATCACAAAGAACTGTACCAAATAACAGAAACGATATCACTTGAAGACTTTCAACAGCGGCAACAGTTAAAATGGGTATCACATCTAACTCAAAGAAAAAATAATAACATAATCAAGATGTTGACATTCAACTCTACTTTAAATAAAAGGTTAGGAAGGAAACCCCCATCAATACTGGAAAGAGCAATAACAGCTACTGGATTTGAGAAACCTATTTTCCTGAAAACTTTGTTATGATCCAGAATGATGATATTTCATCAATCTAAAAACAACCTTTCCATTAGTGATGATAAGGATATTTCATCATCCTGGAAATAAAAATCAAATATTTTATCAGTCTAAAATCGGAAACTTCATCATTATAAAACAACCGTTTCACCGCAAGCAAGGTCAGTAAAGTAGAATAGCAAATTGTAAAAAAGAACACAGATATATCTTCTTTGTTCCATAAAAAGCCACAGTTAACGGTCTCAAATGCTACCCTTATAGAAATTGTTAGAACAAGCAAAAACTTGTGGAGTTAATGGTCTCAAATGCTACCCTTATAGAAATTGTTAGAACAAGCAAAAACTTGTGGAGTTAATGGTCTCAAATGCTACCCTTATAAAAATTCTTAGAAAAGCAAAAACAAGAAGTAAGCACAAACTTTTAAAGAAACAAAAGAGAAGAAAACACTGAGAACATTTTTAACACACGCAATACCAATATTGTAATTAACATCACAAAAAGAAGAATACATATTCTTGTCATTAATGTCAACACATGTCTCGAAGTCTTGTTATCATTGTACGTTTTATTCACTTCATTTTCAGTAAAAAAGAGAAAAGGAATTGTCTATCAACTACAAATACATATAACAATGGGCTAATTACTTGAACACATCTCAACATCAACCCCATTACAAGTTGTTTTAAGAGAAAGATTTAATAAATTTCAACCAGTACTGGCTGCTTGGTTAATGAGCACCAAATTTTTCTTTATAAAGAAATGGCTAATATTATTGATGTGACATTGATACCCAGAAATTTCTGGAAGAAATTAGGAAAACCACGATTAAAGAAAATCCATGTCCAATTGAATCAGTTTGATAGATCTGTGATAAAAACATTAGGTTATTTTGAAGCCAACGTGAAAAATAAGTTTGATAGCTATTACCCACAAGATAGTTTAGTGCATACTACTTCCTACGAGTAGGTAACACTACACAACAGTTACCATTAACACACATATATAAACCTATCTCCATAGGTATATGCCATCATGTACCTTGTGTGCATGTAGACATTTATCCTTTAAGATCAAAACCCATATACTTTGGTTTCTTAATATTGGCAGAACTCAGCAGGAAGAGAAGAAAATGAATGGTAAATATGAATAATATAAAAGTCAAGAAGTTGAATACAAAAAGACAAAGGGAGTCAAGTTCTGCGGAGAAGTAAATGTGCCTGCATTCGTTGAAAGACGAGGATTGTAAGTTCCCTTTAGATCCTGCGGCTTTCGAGTCAAGTAGACTGCCAGAAAGCAAAGCCATGAAATCAATATCATGCCTATCAATTTCATCAGTTATCAATACGTTACTCAGACTTTTAGTTATATATATATATATATATATATATATATATATATATATATATATATACACACACACACACACACACACTACTTTTCAACGTACTTCCTTCCTAGTCAGTCAAATAGAAAAAATAGCAGGCAGGTTCATGCATTTGAGCAGCCGACTATTATAAGAACAGACATTAAGATACTTTCAGGTCATGAATTTCATATTATATATATATGATAAAAATATAGTTCTAAGGTAGGTTATATTATGAGTAAATGTGCTCAATATCAAACATTGACCATATGTAAATACTGTACATATTAATATGTAGATGGAAATTGTAATAAAATGTAGATTTGTATTTAAACTATATTTGTGTCCTAACCACAGCATGAAAACAGATTGTTGTCACTTGATGTTGACCACACTGTCCACTATATGATAAGAAAAAAGGAAAAGTTATCTTAGCCGAAACATTTTGTCCACTGAATGACTTTATCAAGGTAAATGTAAGGATTTTATTTTGTGACAGGTATTTATATACAAGGGAATGTTGCTAAATAAAATCCTTACATTTGCCTTGATAAAGTCATTCAGTGGACAAAATGTATCGGCTAAGATAACTTTTCCTTTTGTCTGAGTATATCTGAATCAGAATATATAAATATAAAAGTGAACATTGAAGTCAACACTCAGAGGCGGCAGACTGTTTCATGCTAGATGCATGATATTTAAATAAGTTTTTTTGTGGTACAGAATTTAATAATAGCTAAGAAACGACAAAATTTATAAGGCATTTTTTATAAAAAAAAACAAAAAAAAAAACAACCAGTTTCGTCCCAGGATTTATCGAGTTTATTTTTCTGAGAATAGAAAATTTATAAAACGTGTAAATTAAATTAATGAATGGAATGGGAAAAAAAAGAAAATGAATTTCAAGAAACTAGAGCCCAATAACATTCAGACCCAGTAAGCATTCCCTCTTTTTACAAAGGGAAGGCTCTCGGGATCTGATATACAAGGACTAAAGAACCTTGAGGTGAAATGTGGAGTGGGACCTAGATAAAATCAAAAAACGGTCCACACTAAAATTAGCCACACATTTCCTACTAATATATATATATATATATATATATATATATATGAGGGACAGAATGTGTGTAAAGTGTACACAGTGTTTTGTGCTTGAAAGCAGTTTTCAAGCCATAAAGATTGTGTTCAAGCATGAAACAGACTGATGACTTCAGTGTCCACTTATATTCAGTGGTACATTAGACATGGCAATGTAAAAATATATTATTTAAAAATATTTTTTCATCGCAACACAGAAATTTCAATGTTTCAGAACTTAAGATTATTATTCCATTTTCAAGCGATATTCAATAATTAATTTTTTAACATTTTTTAATTAAAAAATTTTATATTGGTAGCACAAAAAATAATTTAAAATTGAGATGGTACCAACATCTTTCTTTCTTCAACAACAATGGGTATCATAACCGAACATCCCTCTCTAAATATTTTTGATATTTAAAAGAAACAAATAAAACTCCCACAGTAATTAGAAAAAAAAAAATTAACAGGATTTGTGGGCCATCAAATAATCCATGTCCTCTATGCCTACATGAAAAGGTATATATTAAGTTTCTTAAAAATATAGATTTATTAAATCAATGAAACAAACTAACTTTTTTTTGTAGGCATTGTACTATGTTCACATTAAAACATAATTAATAGGATTTTTCATAAAAAAAAACTCTATACATTATAATTATATATCGGTAATTTGATTACATATAATAGTACATATATTTACTTAATTCCTTGATTTTTAATTTTAACATTGCCATGTCTAATGTACCATTGAATATAATAAGTATTGCATTTTAAATCATAATTATATATATAAAAAAAAATGATTTAATCATACTAGAGGCTCCTTTAAGACAGTCCTAAAGTATATAAAAAAAATAAAAATAATTTAAAAAATAAAATGCCAAAATTAACCCATTGTTCGATACATTTACTGCTCTGTATTATTTCATTGTATCTTATGAATATGTTCTTAACAGGAAGCAATGGCGACATGTCTAATACACAACGGCTCATCTAGACAAGCATGAATTACATACCCACACCTAACCTCTAACCTACATTTTTTCACTTTTCTACTTTAACTTAGATCTGTCTTTGGATTTGTCAAATAAGACAACATCCATAAAAAAAATTGAAATCTTATTCCCCCCTCCTACTTAAACTCTTCAATATAATAGTACTTGCTTTCAAAAGTAAATAATTTTTTTCTGAAGTTATTGAATATTGCTTGAAAATGGAACCATTATTTTAAGTTCCCAAACATTGAAATTTCTGTGTCATGATGAAAAAATATTTCTAAACAATATTATGCTATACATTGTATTGAGCACTTTCTAAATAATAAATGCTAATGAACTATGGTTTATTGATCTGACTGTTCTTTCTCTTTACTGTGTGTGTGTGTGTACACACCCACACACACTACAGTTCCAAAGTTGAAGCCACCACTAGTAATTTTTTAAATTGGCCCCAAAAGTAGTTTTGTACTTTAAATAAGAGAAAATTATTATACATGATTAAAAAAAGTGAGACATGATTTTTTTAATGAGAAATTTTATTATGACAAAAAGAAAAAATGCATTTTATGACTAAATTTTGCTCTCATCAAAATATCCTCCTTTAGCCTTGATTACTGCAGCACAATTTTTTGGCATTCATTGCAAAAGTTTCTCAAAGTATAAATTTGATAATTGATTCCATTCTTTTTTCAATGACCCTAAGATCTCCTTTTTGATTGTTTTTCTTCCACTCTTCTGTCAAGTTCATTCCAGGCTAATTCTGGGGGTGGCTTCAAACTTGTGAACAGTAGTGTGTGTGAGTATATATATATATATATATATATATATATATATATATATATATATATATATACACACACAACTCTCATATATATATATATATATATATATATATATATATATATATATATACATACACACAATTCATATATATATATATATATATATACACATACACACAACTCATATATATATATATATATATATACACACACAACTCATATATATATATATATATATATATATATACACACACACATACACACAACTCATATATATATATATACACACACACATACACACAACTCATATATATATATATATACACACACACACACACACACACAACTCATATATATACACACACAACTCATATATATATATATATATATATATCTCTTACACACACAGCAATATGGAATTACCAAATTGGGTCAGAGATGGCAAGATCAAAAGTTCACATGTTTCTTATTGATTGAATAAAGACAATCTGGTCATTAACCTTGTGACCAACTGAGTCCACAATGAAGAAGGAATGAAATGTGTTGGTATAAAAAGGTTTTCCTAGTCATTTGTTAATAGTTAAAATTGGCTGTATTTATAGGCAAAGAGTATTCAATATTAGAGATAGGTCATTTATAGATAGAATATGTAAATAGGAATCACCATAGTTATATATACAGCCTGCTAAAGATCACATTAATGCACATACAGTCAGTATGTCGTGTTAATTCCTGTCCACCCATTCTAGATATATGGGCATGGGCTCAGAACATTCACTTTCCGACCATGAAGCCCAGGTTCGACACTCACCATGGTTGATTTGTCAAGAAGGTGACTTCTTGATGCTATCAGTCTGGAAAAGCAATTCCAGGGTGCGGCACCTTTACAAAGAAAAGTGCAACTAAGGTCTGCTCAGTGTAGTTGCAGTATAAACCACAGGTGGGCTTTGTAGGTGTTGAACAACCACAAATGTACCTGAGCAGGTGTCTGCCATAGGGATTGGCTTGCTGCCTCGGCAGATGGGTGTACTTAGAAAATGAAAGTAGCCAGCGATTATAGCTATCTCATACAGTATGAGCAGTCAATTGCTGATACCCCCTGACGAATGGACAGACAGATCTATCTATGAAACTCTGGTGTCAGGATGCTGAAGGTAACATTAATCATCTAAGTGACAAACCTTTTACTTATATTAATTCTATTGAAGCTCTATCTTTGATATTGAGCAATTTATTGCAAAGACTAATTTCTCTCAGTATCCCACTGACTGATAGCATTTTTGGCTTCATACTATCTTTGACACATTACATACACACACACACACACACACACATATATATATATTAGTAGGACTTCACAGGGAACATACTTGTCCCTGTTTATTAAGTCTTTAATGCTCTAAAACACATGAAGCAACAGATGCCCGTGAAAGGCTGTCAAATAATTTAACATTTTTTTTCAATCATTTCACCAAGTAAGGCAATAGAGCCACTAAGATGCAAGTGTGAAAGAATGAGGGAAAAAAACCATCAAGGAGAGAGAATACTAAAAGAATGATGAACATTGTACTTAAATTTTTTTAAGATGAAAGTTGACTGGAAAGCAAGAATCCGGAAGAGAGTTCCACAAGCAAGAAGTGTGAGAGAAGAAACTTCAGCTGCAAAATGATGAGACCTAGCTGCCAATCTAGTACTGCACTTAAATTCATAAAGTTGAGCTACCAAGGAGGAAAGCATATCAAAACAATTACCATGAAAATATTTATAGAAAAGGCACAGGGAAGCTACGTTACAGTGGTAGGAAAGTGACTGAAACCGAGATGCCAGGTGAAATAAAGAAAGAAGCCTTTTTTTTCTTTGTTTTGCCAAGGCAAATCATAAATAATGGTCTTTATCCCTTTTCACATGTTTTCTCTCTCCAAATTAACTTTTTGAATAAAGCAAGAGCTCTCCGTTAAAGCACATTGAGTTGTGGTGCATTCTACTGCGCTTACATAGACTTAATTTTAAGCCATTCTGCAAATTGAGCATTGTAAAGCAACTGCTTCATAACCATCAAGACCTGCATTTTATTACAATATATAAAAGGTAAAACTTCTGATTTTACAGCAACTGATGATCAGTTACTTCTTTTAATCAAGACAGAATTAGGAGTGTACTGCTTGTCTGTAGGTCTACCAGAACACAACAAACCTCTTAATCTGGGCAATAGTTAAGCGTCTTTTAGAATTGAATTGCTAAGTAAGAATAATGTGTGTATAGCAAACTAGATATTTCTTGTCCATTCTCCAAGAGAATGGAAAATGCATTTTGCAAAGACTAAGAGATGCACACTTTTTATGACACATGATAAAATTTGGCAAGCTTGAGACAAGGATCAAAGAATTTAATGAAAAATCTGTGTTTGATCTAAGTTTAATGTGTTTAATCTAAATGTATTTAATTTAAATGTGTTTAATCTAAGTTTCTAACAGGCCTAGTACTTTAACACCTATCCCCCTGGCATCAGTTTAAACAGACCCCCCCCCTTTTCATATATTGCGACCATTTTGATTAAAGTTTGAATTTCTTTGATTTCAGATGAAAACTTTTAAATTTTCCAAAATATTTCAGTGAAATTTCCAGTTTTCAGAATTATAATTTAGATCTATGGAAAAATATGAAGGTGTCAGTTTAAATGGATGCCAGGAAGGTAATGGTTAGCCCATATTTTTCTGGTGTCTACATTATGATATGTGTAATTAGTTGGTCAGAGGATTATTATTAGTTTTATAGCATTACATTTTATCTGATCCTAGAGAGATTCTACCTTCTTATAGTCAGAACTACAAATATATCCACCATGAGAACTATAAATTTATTTTAAAATAATAAGCAAAACCTATTTAAATAAAAAAATTTTCTCTTTTATAATGATCAATATTTCTCATTTAAAAAGAGCTGAAACTTTTGTGAGGTGTAGCAAAAAGACTTGAAGCTTTCAAGAGGCGTAGCAAAAAGACTGGATGCTTTTGAGAGGCATAGCAAAAAGACTGGATGCTTTCAAGAGGCGTAGCAAAAAGACTGGATGCTTTTGAGAGGCATAGCAAAAAGACTGGAAGCTTTCAAGAGGTGTAGAAGGATGAAAGCTCTTGATAAGTGTAGAAAATGAACAATTAAAAATCTATAAAGAAAATGACTTAAAACTATATAATTTCTTTTAATCTTTAAAAGGGTAAAAAAAAGAAAGAAAAAAGAAAAAAAAGAACACCTTTCAAAAGTGCAAAAATGTGCATCTTTTTCAAGTGTAAAATAAAAAGACCAACTTTTAAAAGTGTAAGAATAAAAGGAGCAAGTTTTAGGTGTTGAAAAAACATTTTTAAAGAATTAAAATCCAAAAATCTTTTTCAAGTCATTCTTGCTAGAAAAATGTGAACTTCAAAATTCACAATTGTTATTAACAGTCAGTGAGCCATTTCCTTGCAATGAAGGAATCCTAATTCAGATACAAACTTTATAATTCCTATTACAACTGCACATTAGTGATTCATATCATTCTTAAGATTCAATGCAAAGCTCTTGTAGACATGCCCAGCAAAACTGATTGCTTCATCTTTCATCCGTTTGTGTCAATAAATTTTAACTCTTGCTTATTGAGCATGGTGTTCAGCAGATAAGCAACGCTCTTGCTCTGCACAGGTGCAAAATCAGCAATCTGGTACCTTAGACTGTCTTCTCGTTATTATCAAGGCCATTATTCCATTACTGATGGGATGTTGAAAGGATCAAACTGACTACATCCATAGTATCTGATTCAAGGTCAGGCATTTCAGCTGTGCAATGGCTTATAGGCATTTACTAAGCCTAGGATAACAACTTTTTATGTGCAGTGTCTCTTCAAGACACAATAGAGCATGGCTCTCCACAACTTTCTATCCTTTGTGGAGAAAAAACAAAACAAAATTGATAGAGTGCACTACCTAAGCCTATAACAAGGCAGTAACATTCTCACATCCTTTTTTTCCCTCTTTTCCTATGTAGGTTGAATGTGGAGAATGCATCTCCTGAGGTATACACACATGCCAACACCTTTTCCTTCACTTACTTTAATGTAACACCTTTCATTCGACGACGTCTTCACAGATTTTATACACAAAAACACATACTTTAGTCTTTAAATGTTTTCTTCATTCATGTTCATTGTTTTGTAACATGCAACAATGTTCTATTGTCTATGTATACCTTTGTTTTGTTAATACATAATTATCGTTTTATATATATATATATATATATATATATATATATATATATATATATATCTCCAAGTGTGGGATTGGTATATACGGAGTAAATTCCAATAACCAACAATTATTATTCTTTAAATATATATATATATATATATATATATATATAAAGGCTCAAACACTAATATTCCATGGTTATAATTTATTACATTGGAATCATAATCATGATCCAAATCATCAGACCTACCTAGTAATTTGGATTGTGATTATGATTCCAATGTAATAAATTATAACCATGGAATATTTGTGTTTGAGCCTTTTATATTATATTCTTACTGTGTCCTGGACATTGAGTTCTACCTGGATTCTATCCTCTTGGAAATTTTTGTGTGTGTGAGTGAGTGAGTGAGTGAGTGAGTGACCTGGTGGAGTAGTGGATAGCGTCTCAGATTGAGGAATCAAAGAGCCGAGTTTGAATTCACTTACATGCTAATTCCCTTGGGAAAGGTATTAATCCTCTTTCTCCCACTCCAACCACAGGTTATTTACAGAACAGACTGGGTTCTATAGCTTTGGATGGCAACTGGTCTAGGAGAAGTACAACTCTGAATTCAAAACCTGCAGAGGGTTGTTTGGGGCCCTTGTGGCAAGTAGTGCACCAGGTCTCTGTATTCAGCCCTTCAAAAAGTGTGGTTGGTTCTGCACAAAGCCTTCACCACTATAATCAAATCATATGTGCTGGTGTCTGGCTGTCAGTTCCTAGGAACTGAGCTGCTTGATCCTCATATGTCAAATACGACGACAGAGTCCAACACACACACACACACACACACACACACACACACACATTAGTTTTGTTGTTACTTTCTTCATTTATTACTTGGACTCACATTCCGAGTCTGCCATTTTTGTTGTGGGATAAATATACCAGAAGACGTGTTTTCCAACTTGAACACTCGACCATTACTCGCAACACCTTTGTAGCTCTTAGCAATGTTTATTTATTTATTTTTTTTATTAACCTGTTTCCCACCACCTGTTCTGGCATCCATTTACACAAGCTCATTAAGTAGGTTACTCACGGTTTCTTTTTGCCCTTCTTGCCTTCAATATATCCTGTGTATGTCAAATTGTCCAAGCCCTCCTCATTATGTGTACCAAAAATTGTCTCTTTCAAAGGGTGTCTTTTTTGTTTCCATTTTTCTTAAAATTACCTCATTGCTCGTCGGACTAACAAGGACTAAATAAGCTAAGTCTGATATATGCCAGAAATGTGAGGCAATTAGAGTAAAACTCACTACAATTGTAATGCTTGATGAGACTAGCTTGTTAAGCATTACTTCATGGCAGGGTACCCTGTTATTTAGAAAACATTACAATACAAAGCTACAAGTATTGAACATATTCCAGTTTGGTTTGCTTTATGGTATATCAACCTCAATGAGTTATTTAATGCCCACAAAATCTTTTTTGCTGGTAATATTTTACTTCAAAAATGTATTACTAGTAATATTTTTTTTCCAAAACATATTGCTGGTAATAGTTTTCTTTTTTCAATATTTTTCCTTCAAAAATGTATTACTGGTAATATTTTTTTTTACAAAACATATTGCTGGTAATAGTTTTTTTTTTCTTCAAAAATTTATTTCTGGTAATAATTTTTTTTACAAAGAATTTTTGGTATTAAAACCTATTTTTACACTTTTATAGTTTTTACCCCAGTTTCGGGGTTAACTATTTGCCCATAGCTGGGACCCTAACATGTGCTACCACCCTGGGTCAGGGTGGACCTGGGAACACCAGTAATTAAGATGTGGTTCCACACTTCTCAAAACCTCCTGATCAGAGGCCTTGCTGTTGGGCATAGTTTATCGTCTTACCCAGGACGCGGATATAGTTTATCGCCGTACCCAGGACGCGGATATAGTTTATCGCCGTACGCAGGACAACTTCAAGTCTAGGAACAACCGTTATCAAAATACAACTTCATTCAGTAACCATTTACCTTGTGAGGTTCTTGTCCCTTCAGAATGTCGGCAATCATGGCTCTCTACAATTTCCCACTCTTTGTAGCTCTTAGTAAATTTTGTCTTTTCGTTATTTCTCCTAAACCTTGTTCCGCTATCCATTTAGTCAAACTCACTAGGTAGGTTATGTATTGTTTTCCTCAGTCCCTCTTGCTTTCTGTCCTGTGAGTATCAGATTTTCCAAGCCCTCTTTCCTCATTATGTGCTCTAGGAATTTCAACTATCTCTTCCTGATTTTAAGTATGAGTCTCTTTTTTGTTTCCATTTTCTCTAAAACTTTATTATTGCTCAAATATTTGGGACATGGTATTCTCAGCATCCTTCTGTAGAACCACATTTCTGTTGCTTCAAGTCTTTTTCATCTGTGAGGAGATTGTCCAGCATTCACTATCATATAAGAGGACTAATATTTCCTGTACTAATAAACTAAATATTTCTGGTGAGAAAGAAAGAAAAATTGAATCTTGTAATTTTTATTTCATTAAGTTTTAGGCCAAGCGAACCTCCTAAAAGAAGAATGACAACAAGTAATGTAGAGAATGACTAAAAATAGATTTCCTTCATCAGTGTATTATAGTCAAGTAGATCATATAAATCTAGCAGACATATTTATTGACTGCTAAAGATCAATATGAAGAAAGAAAGAAAGAAGAGTACAGTGATGTCAATTCCAAAGACAATTAGCAATCAGATAGTGATTCTATTGAACATTGGTTGGCTTAAGAGTCTGTATTGATTGGTATTCAAGCAGTATTTGGCTTGGAACCATTTTTGGATCTGGCCTGTTGTAGAGGAGAGAAGACCTCAAGTGATGTGGGCTACTTTTTCCTATTGAAATTGATTGTTTTTGAGTCATTTTTCTCGTACAATCTGCATGGTAGAGTGAACACGATTTGATTGACCGATTCATTCATTTTCTATGGTTTATCAACCATTTGCAAGTTATTTAAAGCCATAAAATTTTTTTTTTAGATTGTAAGAATTTTTTTTGCTGGGGGGAGGGAGATAATGATTAATGATACAAATCTTACTAATTAACCCATAGCTGAGGGGAACAGGATTTGGACTGATTTATTCATTGAATACCAGCCCCTACAAATTCATAGACCCTATTCAGGAGAAGATCTTTATCACGATAGTTACACATTTTTTGCTCAATCTTAGGAAACTCTACTTGGGCATTTTCTTGCAATTTGATACGAGTTTCAATGTCTACCATAGTACCCAATTTCTTATCAGTTATGGACATACAGCCATATTATGTTGAAACACTGGTTCTCATATGATCACTGAAGTTAAGAAATGTTGAGCCTGGTCAGTGGCTAGATGGGTGACTACTTGGGAATATCAGACACTGTAAGATTGGATGTGCAAGTGATGTATAAGAATAATAGTTTGGAATAGAAAGCTGAATTCCAATTCCAGTCAACTTAATTATATTCACTTATGTGCAAATATCCTTGGGGATACTTCTTCTCCCTCAGCTATAGGCTAAATAGTAGGAATTGTATCTATAAATCATTATTATCTCCAAATAAATTTTTACAATCTAAAAACATTTTCTGATTTTAAATAGCATGCAAAAAGCTGATAGGCAGTAAAAAAATAAAATCAATCATCAAATATGCCACTAAGTTATTTACATGTGGACTATTATCCTCATCTATGTTGTCGTTGCTATCACAATGGTTTAGTCATTGTGCTCTCTTGTATTCATCTGGCATATGTCGATCTGGGTAACCTATAGGAAATTCCAAACTGAGCAGTACCAAAATAAGAACTAGATGAGATATCCCTAGACATAGGCAGTGGAAGGAGAACAATCTAACTACTGTTGATTAAATAAAGGGTTCAATTTGAAATTCCCTTTAGGTTACCAGGATCAACATACACCTGATGAAGGCCAGAAAATACAATGGCCAAAATGTTATGATAACAACAAAGATGAGGGCAATAGTCCACATGTAGTGTAAATAATGACAGCTCCTCATCCCAGAAATTCAAACAGAAAATTCTTTTCCTCATGCCATACAAACTGGGAATGTTCAACGTAAGTGAATGTAATCGATTCGAATGGATTCCTCAATCCAGTGTGCCTCCTAAGTCAGTTATATGCCATGCGTGATACACGCTTAGGCGATCAAGTTTCTTTCGATACATGACTGACGAGACAGATTTTTTTCCCATAGTACGTTGCCATTTCTTTCTGCAGTAGATCAGTTACCATCCAAGGCCATAGAACCTTGTCTGCCCTGCTATTTACCCATAGCTGAGGGGAGAAGCATGTAAGTGAATGTAATGGATTCGACTGAAATTTGAACTCAGCTCTTCGATTTCATAATCCCAGCCATTATCCATTACTCTACCGTGCCTCCTAGGGGGAAAGTAACAAACAGAAATTGCATCATTATATAGTGTGTCATAGTAGCAATAGTCTTAAGTTATATGAATTCTTAAACTATTTTCATTACCTTTTTTTTTTTATCATACTGCCTGGGGTCATTTTATTTGCTACATTCTGTTCTTATTTGGTCAATGCAAAAATATATGCCAATATCTTTTTCTTAATATCAAAGAATTTTAGAAGAGTCTTTGAAGTTTATTCAACTAGTTAATGCATTTTTAACCAGTCTGAGCAGCTATATTATGAATTATTTCATGCTATTCATGAGACAAGTTACTACTACAAAATGCTATAGTAAGTAATCAGTTTGACTGATATATTGGAAAAAAACTGGTACACTTGGAAATGTGCCAGAAAAACTGTATTCACAGCTGGATGAATTAGAAATTATAAACCACCTATCAAGTTTGGTTTGGTTTGGTTTATGGCATATTAACCTCAATGGGTTATTTAATGCCGACAAAATTTTTATTGCTGGTAATATGTTTTTCTTCAAAAATTTATTTCTGGAAATATTTTTCCTTGAAGAAATCTATAGCTGGTCATATTTTTTTTTTTCAAAGAATGTATAACTGTTTGTATTGCTGGTATTTTTTTAAAAGTATTGCTGATAATAATTTTTCCTTCAAAAAATATTGCTGGTAATAATTTTTATTTTGTCTCAATAATTGATTGACCCTTACTTCTGACACTTACTTGGTTCGCCTGTGTTTATGGTAAGAGTAAAAAAGATGTAGTAGTATCTTTGGATCTTATTCTTGGATGTTGTGGTCGACATTTGCAAGTGTAAGTGTTAGGGCTTGACATGACTAGCCAATTGATTGGATCGGGCCTCTCCGACCACCTGTCTAGCCCTGGTAAGGGCCAAAGTGGTGTGTTGCAGGACCGCGACCTCTTTACACCTAGGTCATGGTCTGCTCAACCACCAGTATCCCATCCCCAGGCATCACGGGTCGCCACCCACGGCGAACAGGTGGTCCCATTGAGGGACTTTTACCCTCTGCAGGGGGACAGTTGGCGTATTCTGATGCCCCCGCCAACAGGGCACCACCTATCAGGAGATAACTGATAACTGACATCCATTAGACATGGCACATGGAACTAGAACAGTGTACCCCAGCGAGCAAAATGAAGAGTTCGGTTCGACATTCCAAACACCTGAAGAAGGCCAGAGTGTACAACAGCTGAAACATTGTGATAAATATGGCGACAAAGATGAAGACAATAGTCCGAATAATGTAAATGGTGTACATAATACCTCATCTCAGAAATATAGACAGATACGAGACACTTCAAGTGTAAAATGACAAGAGCTTGATGTCCCTTTCTCACCACCGTAATGTAGCTTCCCTGTGCCTTTTCTAGAAATACTTAAATGGTAATTGTTCTGATGAACTTTTCTCTATGGTACCTAGACTTTATGAATTTAAACGCAGTACTAGATTGGCAGAAAGGTCTCATCATTTTACACTTGAAACAATTAGATGTAAGCATAAGTTCTATGCTAACAGTTTCTTCTCTTGCACTTCTCGCTTGTGGAACTCTCTTCCAACTTCCCAGTCAACTTTAATCTACAAAAACATAAATCTAATGTCAATAGTTATCTTCTTAATTCTTGTTCTAATCTTCAATTGTACTTTTTCTCATATTCTATAACACTCAGTAACCCCTTGCATCTTAGTGGCTTTATTGTCTTGCTTGGGGTGAATGATTAAAAGAAACATTTAAGGAATCCTAGTATTAATCACAAATTTTCACTTTTAGATCTAGTAAAAGACATACACAGAATAATGATTGAATTTTGTATAGAATATAAGCATGTAAAATTTTCAAGCATTTATTATCAAATAATGAAATACGAGGCCTGTTTGAAATGTATCCAGCTATTTTGAATATCTTGAGAACTGCTTGTACAGCCTTGGATGCAACTAGAAAGTATATTACTGCACATCAACACTCTTCCATGGGTTTACTCAGTAGTAAGATGTCACTGGGTGAGCGTGTACGCCGTCATATTCACAATGCTTGAGAACTACATCAGCAAAGTCCTGTTCAATGTTTTTGACAAAAAATAAATTGCATTAGCCAGGTCTGTCAGTCATCCCACCCTATTACACTTCAGGTTTGGCAACCTGTGACTTCTGGTTATCGCTGTTGAAAGGGAAAAGATATCAGAATATGGTTGAGATTAAGGAGAACGCAATGTGGCAGGTGATGGTGATCTTAAAAGAGGACTTTTCAAACTATTTTGAAAAGTGAAGAGGATATTGAAATAAGTGTGTGATGTCACAAAGAAAGTATTTTGAAGTGAATTAAAGCACCATTACCCTAAGTAAAGCATTTTTATTTTTGTTATTAAATGGATAGATAACTTTTGCACTCTGCTCATATTAAATTACTGTGTTCAGGAGAAAAATTAAAAAGAATGAATAGAAAATTTTCTGTCTTGGGTAGAAGCTGCAACAAAATTTGAGAGTTGGCCAAAAAGTAGTGACCCTTAATTGACTGAGATTTAGGGTCAATCTCAGGATAATGAAAAACTTGAGAAATGGCCAAGGTTTTTTTTTAAAAGTGATAGCATTTTAACATAACTAATAAAATGATGGTTGTTGATTTCAGATGACTGACAAAATTGCTCTAAAGTCAAAAAGAAGAATTAATATTTCATTATATACTTAGATTTCCTCTGACAAAAGACAGTCTAAACTGTAAGCTGGCAATCATTTTCTCCTATGAAAGCCTTCATCTTACCTGTAAGTCTTCAGTCATTAAACATTTTTCTCTGTAAAAAGATGAAATTTAAGCTGTAAGTTGGCAAAAGCCTTCATTTGATCTGTACACTTTCAATCCAATCATTTTCTCTTTCACAAGACATCATCTAACCTGTAATCATTATTATTTGACAAAAATATCTTACCTGTAAGCCTTCAATCATTAATTTGAGTATCTTTGGATTTAGCCATGTTGATTGTTTAAAGGTAAATTGACTCCAATCAACAATAATCACAAATCCATTGATCTGTGTCTCTTCATCATCGATCAATTTTTCTAAAGTCAGTAAGATAGCACGGTAAATGGCAGCCAATCCATACCGTGTATTGTCCCAATTGGCGGAGTAGAGCACCAGGATTTTGCGACCAAAGTGGTCATGGTGGGGCAACACCCCAGGGAGTCCATCAAATAGAGCTTCTTTGATGCTTGGCTCAGCAGCTTGAAATTTGCGGAACAAGTTGCTATTCTCTTGTCGGTACTCAAAATATCGCGTATACAGCTTAAACGCTTCAGATGCATCGAATTTTCTAGCTCGCAGAAATCGGAGGATGAACACGTCGTCAGTTCGCAGGAAATCTGTAAGACGAATAAAAAGTAAGAGGGAAATAGAAAATTCATTTGGAAGGAATTAAAAAATAATTAAAATAATTTCCATGTCTTGCCTGTTTAGAAATGTAATTAATAAAAAGTAAAATCTTTTATTTTAGATACAGTACTTCCTCGATTATCCATTCCTTGATTTCCCAGACATCAATTATCTGGACATGAAATGAAGAGAAAGTTGAAATCATCCAAAGTAAATCCATTCTTATGTTTCATCTCAGATAAGCATTTTGAGAATTTAGAAAACCTTACTCAATGTTAAAAATTTCATTTTCAAACATCAAAGCAACAATTATGTTTCCCAAATGTTCAAGTTGGTTGTGATCACAACCAGAAAGAACTCTTACAAATGCATCGATCTTAATCCAGCCTTGGTAGTTAATGGCAGATAAATATGGGGCCAATCAGAAACAGAAAAAAATTGACATTTTTTTTTTTCATCAAAAATAAATTGTATGAACTCTGAAGAAAACATTTGAAAAAGTTATTTGATGATATAAATGTTTGATTTCTTTCAGGATTTGTTTTTTCTTAATCCGACTTGGGAGGAATTGTGGACAATTCATGTGACATTGCTTAGAATGGAAATCCTGTACAGGGTTAAAGAAGGATGGAGAATTTTCAGATTTTGAAATACAATGGGGTTGAAACAGAGTTTCTTACTTCTTTGCTGAATACAATGGTGTAATTAATGAGGATTCAGAGATCCAAGTTCAATTTCCAGTAGAGTTCATTACATTCACTTATGTGCAAATACCCTTGGGAAAGATACAAATCCATCTTATACCCCACCCCAAGTTATTGGTAAATAACAGGACAGACTGGTCTTGAGTGGCAACAGGTCTAGAAGAATGACAAAAAAAAGTTAAATAGGCTCGCCAACCCTCATTTGACCAAGTGTAGTGAGTATAGCTACAACCCTGAAGACATGACTAATCAAGGGGATCTGAATCTATATTGCTAATTAAAGAATTAATTGCATCTGCAGTAAGGTAATCCTCCTGTTAGTATGAATATTGACAACTGAACAAATGAAACATTTTCAATATGGCTGCCAGTGTTTTATAGAAGTCATCACCTGGTGGTACTAAATAACACCAAAAAGGCAAGGGCAATAACTACAACATTAACATGTATAATGAACTTTCATCCCTGGTACCTTTTGCTGGACTATGACCAGTCATTAGGCAATGGACTGGGGGGGGAGTCATCATTATCATAATCTGTTTATTACAAAGTAGCAAAAATGATATAGAGAAGAGGTGGTAGGATGATGAGAGATTTGTGCTCCTCTTAATCACCAGCAATTCCATGGCTGACTTGATTAAGGCAATGTCCATGAAAGATGGGCTCCTGAACAAACTAGTTCTTTATTTCGGATTTTATTCTACTTGCTATCATTGTCAGAATGTCTATCAATCCAATATGTTTTGATTAAAGCAACAATAATAAGATGTAGTAAATACTATTCTACTTCATTAGAAACAAAGAGAATACTGAACTATTTGTGATATCAGTCCTTCTATATGGCAGTGAATGCTAGACAACTCCTCGTGGATTAAGATACTTGAAGCAACAGAAATATGGTTCTATAGGAAAGAAACACTATTTCCAACAAAATTACATACCCACATACATACCATATTAAAATGCACCTAACTTTATTATCTACCCAATAACAGATAATATTTACAAACATACTAAAAAGATTCCACAATACAACACCATTTAAATCAAAGTGTCTATTGGTTAGAAATTAACATCATGTGAAATATTTGACCAATCAGAGAAAACTAAAACCCTATTTTTCTTGAGCCTACTTTCAGTAAAATTTTCTCATAAAAAGCCACAGATTTTGACTGTCAGAGAGCAGAGATGTGATCATCTCCAATCTGAAAAGAAGACATGGCTGCATAGTTTTCCTTCCCCGCAGCATGTGTTGAAAGAAAAATGTAACAGTGACTTTAAATGAACCAGCAACAGCTTGGAAATCAACGAATCTTCGCCATCAAGAGTCGGCAACGTCAAACAAAACATGGTCAACGAATCTTTGCTAATGATAAATATTTTCTCAACAACGGCTTTTTTCTTTGGAATAACTATTTAAAATTCTTTTCCTAAACTACAGCTTTTTCATTGTACCAACTATCTGAAGACTACTTCAACTAAAGACTGTTTTTAATCATTTTTGACTCTTGAATTCATGTACATATGTTTGCAATTACAAATAATTTATTTAAAAGGGATAACCATGTTTTTTTCATTTTTAATTTATTAGTTTTAGGAATTTGGATGTTTGGATTATTAATATAGAAAAACCTGAACAACAGAATTTCCTACAGAAGGATATTGAGAATACCATGAACTGAACATGCAACAATGACAAGGTTTTAGAGAAAATAGAAAAAAAAAACCACTTAAACTTAACATCAGAAAGTGACAGTTGAAATTTCTAGGGAACTTAATGAGAAAAGAGGACTTGGAAAATTTGATACTCATAAGAAAGATTGAAGGCAAGAAAAACAATGAATAACCTACCTAGAGAGCTTGAGTAAATGGCTGGCAGAGCAAGGTTTAGAAGAGATAACAAAAGAACAAAATTTATTAGGGGCTACAAATGACAGAATTGTGGAAAGTCATCATTGCCTATGTCCTGAAGGGACATGGTACATAAAAGATATTACCAACCAAAATGATTCATGTTTACAAAATCATTTTTTCTTTTTAACTCCCTGCAAATAATTCTGACTATACAGCTATAAAACTTATAGGGACCTCTACTACTTGGCAGAGTTGATAATTAAGTATCAACCCTGAAAAAAGGTTTTATTACTTTAAGTGGCTCCTAGTGCATTGATCCCTTTCGTCAGTCAGAACTCAACACTGAAATAACTTTAACTCAGTTTTTGTTTTATGATGTTTCTATAAATATTTTCATGGTAATTGTTCTGATGAACTTACCTCTTTGATACCTAGACTTTGTGAATTGAAGCACAGTACTGGTCTCATCATTTTACAGTTCAAATTGCTAGATGTAACCATGAGTTTTATGCTAACAGTTTCTTCTCTTACACATGGAACTCTTCCAGCCTCTTGTCTTCCAGTTAACATTGATCTTCAATGTCAATTGTCATCTTCTGTCGCTTTGAACACCATTCTTTTATTGTCCCCTCTCCTTAATAATAATTTTTCTCAGATTCTTTCACTTACAGTAACTGCTCGAATCTTAATGGTTTTGACTCTTTGCTTAGGGTGAAATGATTAAAGAAAAAAAAAAATTCTGTAAAAATGACACATGTATCCCATGATGCATTATGCTGAGTGGATGTTAGGATAACAGAAATAAGAGTTCAAGATGAGTAACACTGCACCAGATAAATTCTATCTTTTTTTTCATGGTAACAATATCAGCTGATATTTACAGCAGTCCACATGGAAACAGTTTTTGGCAAACATGGATCTGTGTCTGCGGAGTGTCAAAAAGACAGTTTTTTTTTTCTATTGACACCATCTTTTTTTTTTTTAGCTACCTTCACTCTTTGGTAATGTTTAGAATTGTAATAAAACCCGAATATTTGATGAAAGTAAATTTATACATTTTTTTGTTCTTGAGAATTTACAACAAAAATAATAAACACTTTATATATTAGATTGTTTATTTACAAGAATAATTTTATATTTACAACATTCTAAAAAATAATACAATTGTATTAAAACAAATGCAATGCAATATTTATCATTTACCAATTTCTAAAGAAATAAATATGAAAACAATTTTTTATTCATAAATTTATAAACATTTACTAAATTATTAAAATATGTGAACCAACTACAAGGAAATCCTTATTATTTACCATTTTATAAAGTTTGAATCAATTGGCAATTAGCCAATGTTTTGCTATTTCAATAAATATAATAAATCGAGTAAATAAGAAATCTAATAAATAATGTTTAATATTTTTGTTGTCAATTCTCAAGAACAAAGAAAATGTATAAAAAAATTCACTTTCATATGTTTAGGTTTTATTACAATTCTAATCATTGCTTTTAAAACAATAAATATTGCCAAAGAGTGAAGGTAGTTCAAATAATAATAGAATCATGGGAAAATTATTCTTCTAATACTTAGTCTTATTGCAGACATGATAATCCATGTATGCCCAGCATTTTTTCTTGACCTTGTTTAACTGTTGGTATACTTACTCATCTAATTACCAAATTTCAATAAAATGTTGGTACTTATTCATTCATTCATTCATGAATTTATTTATAAAAAATTCATTTTATAAGAAAGATTTGTGGAATTTTTTTAAAAATAGTAACACTATGATTAGTGTGGATTTTACAAGTATGACCACCCTAATGTCATCAGCTCCCAACTAGGTATTTATACAGAGGACATAACCATTTACTCTCATCCTAGTAGCAAATTCAACAGACCTAACAAAGTAAAACTGGCAATTGCTTTCAAAAAGGACCTTCAATCAGTGGTTAGCTAGCGCAAGAAATGGCTTGTAAATTTTAACATCTCCAAAACAAAACTGCTTTCATTTAACCACCAAAGAGAACCTTTTCTGCCTGCCATCATCATGGCTGATGCTAGACTCTGGGAGAACAAAACTATGCCTAACGTTTTCCACTGACATGAAGTGGAGCAATGACATCGAATCAATAGCTGCATCTGTTGTAAAGAAATTTGGGTCACTATGTTGTACCAGAAAATCTTTCTTGGAGAATCCATCTTGAATATTTGTAAATCTACTATTCGTTTGGGCACTGAATGTTTTTGCCATATCTGGTTTGGTACTCTTACTGTATATATATCGAGATTCTTGCCAAAATTCAAAGAGGTCTTCGCTCTGTCTTTTCTACAAATATTTTCATGGCAACTGTTCTGATGAGATCTTTTCCCTTGGTGCTGTGACTACATGAATTTAAGCATGCTACTAGACTGACAACTAGGTCACACCATTTTGCTGTTGAACTAACTTGATGCAACTGCCACTTCCAATAGTTTCTTTTCTCACACTTCTCACCTGTGGAATGCCATTACAATCTACAAAAGTTTAAATGCAATGTCAATTGTCATCTTATGTCTAACCGAATCCTTCTCTTTCACTCTTTGTAACCCTCAACATTCTAGTGGTATTGTTGCCTTGCTTGGGATGAAAGAATTAAAATAAATAAAATCTACACTAGGGTTGGTCAAAATAATAGTAATAACCTCATAAAATCCTGGAAGAGCAAATTTGGACAGCTTGGCTTTTACAAGTATATTAAACTATCTTAAGGGAAAAGTTGAAAGATATTTAAATTTATGTACTGTTGACATCAAAATTTTTTATTTTCAGTTATTCATGTGAATATGATGACAATTTGGGCAAATCCCCAAAATAATGATAACAGAGAATTGACCAATCAAAATGCAATAAGAATGTGAATGGGTTTCATTATTTTTTTTTTTTTGCATCTAAAATTATGAAAAGAATATGATAATACCACATTTAAGTTCAGTTATTTAATGAAAAGTGGATATTTTTTCCCCTCAGAGTAAGATATTGATTTTCATATTGAAAAGATAGGTAGCATGTTTATTTTTCTATTATTTTTTTGGAAAAAAAAAAAAAAAAAGAAAGAGAAGAAAAGTTTTATTGTTTCTGAATCTTTTTAGTATTGAACATAAGAAAATGAATTCAGACAATGTTTAATAGAATGACTCAAGTCAAAGGCATTAAAAGGAAGAGAGATTCTTGGAACCAACACTTGCACATAAAGTTCTCATCTCAGGTGATAATTTACAAATAAAAATGCACACATGATTATATGCAGTCAAACATCTTTAATCTGGCACTCTGTGGTCAGAGAACTCTCATGCTCTGGCACTTTTTGTTTTTAATCACCTGCCATTAGTTCATTGAACATCTAGGAGGGAAGGGCCACATGTTTACAACTTTCCACAGCAGCAGAGTGTTTTGGTGATACAGTCTTGCTCATTTCTTATATATAGCTGCATATTTACCCATTCAGAATATCAAGTATATATTATTTTGGGGATTCAGGCTTTTTGTTTTTAGCTTTTGCATCACATGAAACAATAAAAACATTAATGATTGTTTTCATTCTTGTTTTAAGTTTTGTTCTATCTTTGATAACACTGCAATATATATGTGGAATGAGCTGGTAAGACTGTTTACATTAGGGTTTTGTTTTCAGGGGATGATTTCTGTCATCCACCGTCTTCTGTGGTCCAGCAGTGGTTTGACCCCAAAGATGGTGGACTAAAGAGGTCGGACAGTATATTTAACAAACCTAAGAAAAAATCGTTAACATGGCAACTCTGAGACTTAAAAATTCTGTGGTTAACTTTAAAAAATTTAACAGTTCATAAAATTTAAAAATATATCTATGAAGAAATCAACAGAATTTGTATACAGGAAAATTAAAATATATTGTAAACATGGCAATTAGGAAAATAAAGTTATATTGAGAAAAACAAAACAAAAAAAAAACAAGTAAATAGTTACAAATAAAAATTATAATTTATGATTTTTTAGGTGTTAAGAAAAGTATTATCAAATTTTATTTACATGTTTAACCGATATCTATTTTTATTTTAAGTCTTATCTTCAAGCTTACAGCCAACACTGGTTCCTGTACAATCACCAAAGTTAAGCAATGTTGATCCTGGTCAGTAATTAGATGGGTGGCTGCTTGGGAATACCAGGTGCTGTAAGCTTCACTGTGTGGGTGGTGTAATGGCTTGTAATTGTTAATTGGAGACCTGAGTTCCAATTCCTGTTGGGTTTATTGTTCACTTATGTCCAAACATTGTTTGAAAAGGTATGAATCCACCTCTTTCCCCCAACTATGGGTTAATTAGTAAAACTCGTATCACTAAACCATTATTATCTCAACAAAAAAAAAGAAAGAAAATCTTACAAAATAAAGAAAGAACCTGCAAAGGGTTGAGAAGCCATAGAAAACAAATCAATCAAGTATTATGTTTTGATTAATTGTAACTGATTCAATAATTCTTCTTAGATGATTTAGGATTAAGAAATTTAACCATTTTGGCATTTATTCTCTATAGGAGAATAAAATCAATTGTTTCATTCACTTTGCACTAATGCACTTTGAAAATGTATGAACCCATCTTCCAGCTGTAGGTTAAATAGCAGGGAAAACTGATCTTTCTTGCCTTGCGTGTCAGCTAGTCTAGGAGAAGGAAAAGCTCTGAATTCAAACCTGTAGAAAGCTGTTTGGAGAATATGTGAAATACTGTCTACTAATTCGCTTATCAGTATGGTTCTATACATGACTTCATTGCTATAAATAAATAAATGTGGGTAGTCAAGTAGTTCAGTTCTAAAACAGAATTGTTGGGGTCTCATACATTGACATTGAGGAGAATTCATTTCATATATATATATATATATATATATATATATATATATATATATATATTAGTGTAACCTGAATAAGAGAGACTTGTCGGGACCGGAGAAGAAGTCTCTTATATCCGGGTTT
>OZ038504.1:1212487-1219987 GCA_964036315.1 Acanthosepion esculentum
GGCAATTTTGGGACCTGAGAGACCTGTGGAAGATTGAGGGAGTGAAAATTTAGCCTTGTAAAAATATGATTGATTCATTTTCTATGGCTTATCAACCACTTGCTGGTTATTTAAAGCCAGGAAATATTTTCACATTGTAAGATTTTGTTTTAGAGATAATGATTTAGTGATACAAGTTTTACTAATTAACCCATAGCTAGGGGTAGAAGAAGTGAATTCATACCTTTCCCAAGGGTATTTGCACATAAGGGAATATAACGAACCTAACCAGAACTTAGCTTTCCAACTAACATTTCTGGGCCATTATCCATTACACCACCTGCACATCCAAGCTTACATCACCTGGTATTCTGAAGTAGTCACCCATCTAGGTACTGACCAGGCTCAAGACTGCTTAACTTCGGTGATCATATGGAACCGGTGTTCTAAAAATATGCAGATAAAAAGCAGTAAAAATGTAAAAAAAAAATTATATTCCAGAAATGGTTGTGGTAATTTACAAAAATTATTTATCCGCACAGTTTTTTTTTTGTTAGACACTTTCTGAAGACAGTTTTCATATGGTAGGGTATAGACTTGACACACAAATATTTCTTAATGACGGATTTATATCCAACTGCTATTCATTATTATATGAACTGCTTGAATTGTGATTGACTACAAAACACATGCAAATATTTACCAGAAAAATGATTGGCTCAATTCTAAAGCATGACATAAAAGGAGAATCAGTGAACAGAGTTCAAATTGTAACTGACAAAAGCCTTAAAATAAAGTGTTATGGTTCATAATGATATTTCATCATTCTAAAAATAACCTTGCCATTAGTGATAATAAAAAAAAATTTCATAATCCTAACCCTCATCATTATAAAAATGACCCTTCCACCACAAGAGAGTCAGTAGTGTAGAGAACAGTACAGTAGACTAGGGTACCCGTAGCAGTAGATAAGAGACAAGTAGCAGTACAGAGACACATGTCTAGACAGTGCTCCATGAAGATCGAAAACAGACTATTTCCAAACACCATCCTCACAAACAAAATTCTCAGAACCAAACCAAGTAAGCACTGACCATTAAACAAAAGAGACACTGAGAACATTTTTTATATACACACACAATACCAATATTCTGTAATTCAAATTACAAAAAGAAAATACATGTTATTAATGTCAACAAATAATATGAAGTCGAGATTACTACTATACTAACCCAAACTATCAACCCATTACAAAAAGTTTTATCGCATTACAGTTAAATCCAACTCCTCATAGGTTCTGGCTTATCAGATAAACCATTTCATCTATGTCTTACTATGTTGTCTGATGGACAAAGAGTGAACATTAAACAAACCATTCTCCTATAACTATCATATCTTCCCAGGTAATTAAAAAATGCTATCCCAATATCCATCTTGACAGGATCCAATCAGTGAAATAGAAAAGTAAAAATTAGAACTGAAAATATCCTTTCACATTTTCTGTGTCCCCCCCCAACGGCGATAGTCTGTTCCAGGAAGAGATCACCAAACAAACATGGCCCTCAAAACAGGCTTCAATCGACATATTTGTTGATATTTTGGTTACTTCCTTCTGGGGCCTATAGCCATATTACGTTGAAATGCTTCTTTTCATACGGTCATCAAAGCTAAGCAATGTCGAGCCTGGTCAGTGTTGTAATGAATAACGGCTTGGAATTGGAAATCAGAGTTCCAGTCAGATTCATTATACTCACTCACATGCAAAAACTCTTGGGAATGGTATGAATCCACCCCTTCTCAAAAATCATTATTATCTCCCAAAAATTCTTACAATAAAAAAAAAAAAAAAAAAAAAAAAAAAAAAAAAAAAACCTGCAACAGGTTGATGCCTATTAAAAAAAAACAAATCAATCAACTTCCTTTTGGGATAGAGGAGGGATTACCTACTCCCCTTGGCGGAAGTTAAATCTCAATAGAAAAGATGAGCACTATATGTTGAATGAACTCCAGCTACTGACTTGGGTTGTCTTAGGTATAACGATAAACTACATCTGGCAGAAAAACATCTAACCAGGAGGTTTTGAGGAGCATGGAACTACCTCTTAATTTCTGTTATTCTCAGGTCTACCATGATTCAGGGTGGTAGCACCTGTTAGGGTCCTAGCTATTGGCAAAAAGTGAAATCCCAAACTGGAGTCAAAACATTATGAAAGGGTAGAAATATATTTTTATAGTGACGGTGACAGCAATACAATTTCATAATAAAAAATATTACCAGCAATACGTTTTTGTAAGGGAGGGGGGGATATTACCAGCAATATAATTTTGTAAAGGAGGGAAAAATATTACCAGCAATACATTTTTGTAAAGTGGGGGGGGGGAATATTACTAGTAATACATTTTTGTAAAGTGGGGGGGGGAATATTACTAGTAATACATTTTTGTAAAGTGGGGGGGGGAATATTACTAGTAATACATTTTTGTAAAGTGGGGGGGGAATATTACTAGTAATACATTTTTGTAAAGTGGGGGGGGAATATTACTAGCAATACATTTTTGTAAAGTGGAGGGGGAATATTACTAGTAATACATTTTTGTAAAGTGGAGGGGGAATATTACTAGTAATACATTTTTGTAAAGTGGAGGGGGAATATTACTAGTAATACATTTTTGTAAAGTGGAGGGGGAATATTACCAGCAATACATTTTTGTAAAGTGGAGGGGGAATATTACTAGTAATACATTTTTGTAAAGTGGGGGGGGGGAATATTACTAGTAATACATTTTTGTAAAGTGGAGGGGGAATATTACTAGTAATACATTTTTGTAAAGTGGGGGGGGAATATTACTAGTAATACATTTTTGTAAAGTGGAGGGGGAATATTACCAGCAATACATTTTTGTAAAGTGGGGGGGGGAATATTACTAGTAATACATTTTTGTAAAGTGGGGGGGGGGGTATTACTAGTAATACATTTTTGTAAAGTGGAGGGGGAATATTACTAGTAATACATTTTTGTAAAGTGGAGGGGGAATATTACCAGCAATACATTTTTGTAAAGTGGAGGGGGAATATTACTAGTAATACATTTTTGTAAAGTGGGGGGGGAATATTACTAGTAATACATTTTTGTAAAGTGGGGGGGGAATATTACTAGTAATACATTTTTGTAAAAGAAAAATTGCAAGCAATACATTTTTGAAAAAGAAATGACTAATGCTCCCAAGAAAATTAAATTTTGGCATTAAATGACCCATGAGGAGTTGATGTGTCACTAAACAAAGAAAACAGATTTGGGCAATATACACTGCACAATGATTCTAGTATAAATTCCATATCATATTTTGTAGCTGCCATTATTTAGGCAAACAGAGAAACAACATTTTATTAAGTAGGTGTCTATTTTGTTGATGTTCGGTAAAGAATAAAAGATATACTTGGGATAATCTACTTATGGGTTAAAGACATGGGATAATCCATTTAGGAGTTAATACACAAATTGTGCAGAGATATTTTTATTGACATTAAAAATTGAGTTAAGAAATGATAATCAAGTCTCTAATTACTGCTCTTATTGTTTCAGTTTAAGAAATAAATTGATTTCAGATCAATGTTTCGCTTTGTATAGGAAAACAAATGCACATAATTGACTGTGCTATTCATAAATATTGAAGTGATGGTCAATTCTAACCAATTTCAAAGACTATGTATCTGATAACAAAGAAGTTATAGAAAGTACAAACAAAAGAACCGACATATAAAAATAGAAAAACATAAATTAGTGAATTTGTATCTATTACTTATTTTTTTGAATCGTTTCATCCCAAGCAAAGCAACGAAGACTGAATGTGAGAGAATATGAAGAAGATATAAAATTATTAAGGAGAGAAAATAATAAAAGAACTGGAATTAAGACGATAGAGATTGACATTGCATTTACATTTTTGAAGATCAACGTTGACTGGAAAGCAAAAAGCTGGAAGAGCATTTCAAAAGTGAGAAGTGCAAGAGAAGAAACTGTTAACATAGAACTTACGGTTATATTGAGCCACCATTTCAAATCAGAAGAGAGTTCCATAAGCGAGAAACGCAAGAGATGATACTGCTAACATAGAACTTACGGTTATATCTAAGCGCCATTTCAAATCTAAAATGATGAGAACTTGCCACCAATCTAATGCTGCACTTAAATTCATAAAGTCTAGGTAGCAAAAAATCTCATCAGAACAATTACTATGAATATATTTATAGAAAAGGCACAAGAAAGCTACATTACCTGTATACCATATATTTCCATATATAAGGTGACTTACAGATAAAACGAGACCCAAGATCTATGTAAAGTTTTGTGATTTTATCTGATATCCATTTTATAAGACAACTGAAAACATAGGCTAGCCTATTTATGGTGAGCACTTCTACGCAGACAGTAACAGGCCTATCATAATGATTTCTACAAGTAAAGCAGAAAGCTGATGTTATTACAAATGTTGTTTTGTCTACTTTTGTTATCAAATCAAAAGGAATAAAATATTATAAAGTATTAACATGAATCTTTATGAAAATAACAATCTCATTCTTACAACTCGTTCCATGTCGCAAGCATATTAGCTGAGACACCACAGGATTTTAAGGTTAGCTTTTTGTTTCTGCTGTATGAAACGACCCCCGAATTTTGGGAGTATTTTTTAAGATTTAAATGTTGTCTTATATGCGGAAATATATGGTAGTAATTATAATTTTAATATAACAATTTTGTACCATTTATCAGATCAATTCTTTCATCTCAATTTGAGAGAATAACTCATTTCTTTAGCCACTGCATTTTAAACTATTATGACATTAAACACTATATTCACATATCAATTACAAAGAGCAATAAAATAGACCATGTTCTGGACTTTTGAGCTTAAGAATTGAATCGGTGAAACACAATTATAAAACTTTGTATGCACAAAATATTGCCAGATTTCACATTTTATGACTTCTTTTTTCAGTACTTTAGCACTTTCATTAATTTCAGGATAAACCTCTTTTTCTGGAACAAAGTTATTACTTGTCAATGACCAAATATTAAAACTTCCTTTATACTTCCCACTAAATTTTAATCTTCATTTTTTTTTTTTTTTTATTGGATGATGTAAGGGTTGATAATAGGACTGACAGGTTTTTGCTGCTACTGCCTGGACCTGTAAGGTAGCCAAAAGGAAATGGCTGCTCCAAGTGCTCATTCTCTTCTCTACTAACCATAATAACAATAGAATATTGTAATAAATTTGGCAATGGGGCAGAGCACAGCAAAAGGAGATTCAGGTTGTTTTTTTTTCTAAGGTAAAATAAACCGTCTCATCTGCAATTTGAACTTATTTCGCCAATTCCATTTTACGCATTTCTAACCATTAAATCAATCTGGCAGCACCAATTTATCACCAACACTTTCACTGCTGTATTGTTTTCGGGCTGTGCTAGTCCATTTGTTGGAAAAATAGGAAATGACATTTTTTTTAATCATTTCACGCCAAGCAAGGCAATAAAGTCACTAAGTCGCAAGAGGTTACTGAGTATGAAAAAATAAGAAAAAGAAAAACATTATTAAAAGGAGAGTATAATAAAAGAAAAGGAATAGAAAAGACAATCGATAACAATTGACATTGCATTTAAAGTTTTGAAAAAGTCTAGATACTGAAGAGGAAAACTCATCAAAACAATTACCATGAAGATATTTATAGAAAAAGCACTGGGAAGCTATGATACAGCAGTAGAAAAGTGACTAAAGCCGAGATGCCAGGTCAGGATCAATAACATTGTAGATTCTTCTTTGGATCTTATCAAGATACTTCAAATATATAGCAGGAGCACCATATACATACGTGGCAACAATAATCAATACAGAGGCAAATGGTAAACTTATAAATATGTAAGATAAATTTGAGAGAGAAAAATTGTCTAGCACAACACAGAGAACAAACTTTCCTAGCAGCAGACCTAGAAATTGATTCAATATAATCGTTCCACTTCCTATCAGCAGAGAATGTTAGACTAAGAAGGGGCAATCGGTCATTCTGAAAGGTTAGCATCAGCCATATGCTGATGGAAGGCAGAAGAAGGATTTCTTAGATGATTAACAGAAAGAAGTTTTGTTTTGGTGGCATTAAAATTAACATGCTATTCTTTGACACAGTTCACAGAAAATTTTAGGTCAATTTATAGATCAACTGCCAATTTGACCTTATCGATATGATCAGATAGGAAGTTTTATTGGAAATGAATGTTTATTAAAGACAATGATAGCGACTTTTGCCATTTTGGTTTTGACAGAATCCTCTGCAGTACAGACTAAACTAAACCATAAACTAAAACTAGCAGCTGATCTTGAAAATGATCTTCAGTTTGTTGTTAACTGCACTAGACTCAAGAAAGCTGAATAAAAAAGGGTTTAGGTAATTAAGGGAATACCAAACTTACTAAAGCATGTAACACTTTTATTGAAAAGATGGAGAATTTACTTTTGAAGCCGATAAAAAAAGAAAAGGAAATTGCCACTGATAATATAAAAGAATCGATATGTAGGGCAAAGTCCAGCAGTTGTTTGATGACCTTTTAGAGCTCATGTTAATTTTTTTTAATGACCTTTTAAATGAACTTTTTAATGACCTTTTACAGCTAATGCTAAACTGACACTAAAGAGTCAGATTTTCTTGATTCAATTCTATATTTGTTCTTTATGCACATGCTATATCATTTCTATATTATATCCCCTGACGAGTAGACAGAGCATTTGCTGGAGGGTCTGTATACAAGACTTTAGAGTTGGGATGTTGATGGTAACATCAATCAGTTAAGTGATAAATTTTATATTTGTATTAATTCTACATGCATACATACATATATATTAGTGTATTTGGGCAGCATTCCCTCTTTTATACATGTTTTGTTAAAAGACAACTGACAAGGTACTGCAATTAAGCTTTTTATTTAATTTTTCTTGCATTCATACAAGTGTTTTTTTCTGGACAGAAAATATGAAGAAACTGTTAAAACGTTCTGTATATCCAAGTGCTTTCAGCTATTATTTTAGCCATTATCAAGGGCAATCTTTATTTTTAACTGAATGTGTTTTTTTTTTTTGTATGTGTCTAAAGTTATAGAAAGGTTTTATTTTCCAAACACAGTCAGCACATTATGGCAGTGTTCATAATTAATGTTATTAAGTGTTGGCTTTTTCCTTTTTATTATTAGGGCTTCCATTACTTTTAATCATTTTTTTTTACATGTAGATGAGGCTATCATACTTGTATTTTCTACTGGTTTGCTGTGGATGGAGTTTAGGATGTTTTTGTGCGTGTTTAAATGAGTCCTAATTTGGTTGGGTACGTGTAACGCGAGTGGTCTAGATAGAATTGTACTTCTGAACAGTTTTGACACATTGTGTCCAGAAAAGAAAACACTTGTACAAACACAACAAAAAATATATAAAAAGCTTAATTGCAGTACCATGTCAGTTGTCTTTAATGAAATGT